>CM077102.1:14049105-14077946 GCA_039619505.1 Cimex hemipterus
CGAAGTAGACCGGTTTATCTGTTTATTTAGCCGAGTGTGCCACTGTGCTTTAAATATGTATGTAATAATATTGAACTACTATTTACGGTAAAATTTTATTAAATTCCCATTCACTCATTTTAAACTACTATAGATCATTTTTCGCTCGCTATCAAAAACTCATGGGAAATACAATGATATTTTATGAGATACGCACATTTTCGAAAAAGAGCTCAATAATCAATAATAATGATTGCTCTTTAGTATGGTTCTTTTTGAAAAGATACTACTGGGAAATATGTGCCCAAATAATTTAGTAGAGATGAATGTTATTTCGGTATAAAAGGGGAAGTAGGGTTCAAATAAATTTAATGGGTCATCCATTATATATTTGTTATAACATTTTTTCCCTCTGAAGGGTTAAAAGGAGTTTCTAACCCGTGCTTTTACCGAATTGGTTTCTGCTGCTATCTTTGGAGACTGGGCCATATATGCCAAAACTTTAAGGTCAGGAGGTAAAAAACTGGTCGTGTATATTTTTTTTATAGTCTAGCTCTAGGACATTACTCAGATATACATAGAGAGAAATTATCCAGAAGACAATTCGGATTCGAATTAGTTTTCAGTATAAAATTGAAATGCGTTTTACATACGGGAGACGTCCCTTTCTCTATCATGAATCGCATTTCCTCATAATTTCCTTAAGGTTTTACGAATGAATAAGTCATTCTTGCAGTCTTGCTCCACTCCTAGAGTCCACATTTCAGACGTGAATAAAAATGCAAGGAGAGAAAGACGAGCCGGAACGACACTTCTTCACCTTCCTGCAGGGTCTGAATTTAATTTTTCAAAGGTTAGAACAAAACCCTTACGGAATCAAATTTCAGCGGATTCTTTCCATCTCGCGGTAATCCATACTCATTATATTCTTATTTCATCTTACGTGTAACTGAAAAAATATAGGCTGCATTCTTTGAAGACGATACAATAACTGAGAATATTACGATAAATAAAGTGGTGAGAAAATACCTCTATAAAATAGAAATAAAACATGAAAACAGCACAGTGGCGATATTTGAAAATTTTTCTTTTTAATATCTGTACCCTCGGGGAGAATTCGATAAATAAAAATGTAATATGAAGGATTTTAAAGTTTATACTTTTGTTCTAATTTTTAAAGTTAAATTTTTTATTGGACTCGTATCTCATCAAATTCGACATAGTTGGTACAATAGAGTGAGGTTTTCAATTTTTTTCAATTATCTCTTCTGTTTGATATTCATGTATCACATTATGTACCGAACCTTATCTAGTTTTTAACATTAAGGGAGTTATGAGTCAGTTTTAAAACTTTTTCACTGGGAATAACTCGACATATTAACTTCCTTAGATGAGCGTGGAATGAAAGTGTGGAAAAAGTTGATAAGCCAAGAAACGAAACTTTACAGATTACAAACCAAGATAATTGCACTAATTAACTACTTACCAACAAACAAATGTTAATACAAATAGGTAAAAAGTTTAGGCAAATAAAAATTAGAACTTACTAGATAAACACATTATAGATAATTGATATTCGGCGTTTGAATTATTCGAGGTTAGAAAATACAGACGATTAGAATCATTCAAATGTTAACGGAACTTTTCAAGATATCTGCAGAGAAGTTCTTTACAAGAGGAACGATTACTTTTACGACTTATCGGCTTAGTAATTTATACATTGTCTTTCAGGTCTAAAGACTTACTGAAATATTTATTTACCTTTCCCTCTTCTTTGAGTGGAAAAATTATTGTCTCGGAAGCTGTCTTGACTTCGTAGTCTTAATTCGAATTTTTATCTTATCTTTCAAGCTTTAAGCTCTATTTTATTTTTAAGTATACGCTTCCAGTATTCCGGACACAATCCTCAAAACATTGAAATTTGATACTGATTTTAATAATATAAGCAGTGTTTCTGACTCTTTCTATATATCAAAATTGGTAGTTTATAGTATCCAGAATACTACGAAGTTTTTAAGGTCATGTCTGAATGTATTTAAATTTATTTAAAGATGTTAAGTTTTTGGGAGAAATTTTGTTTTTGTTATTCTGTTTTACTGATGTTGCTGTGGTTTTCACGCTATAAACAAACTTTCCATAATTTCGTCTGCTAGAAAAATTAGTCTGGATTCATCGTCAAAATATTTCTTGTACTTTGTTCAATGAAAACAAGTGCTAGCGACGCATATTTTTTCTTAGGGGAGAAGTTTTGTACCATTTTTAAAGTGATCAAAATTAATTTTCGTTTGAACTTAAATATAATATAATAAATAAATACAATTTCGGTTATTTTTTAAATTACGCATTTTTTACAAATGTTGCAATTTGTTACATTTTTGCTTTTCTAATTCATTCTGATTTAATAAGTCATGTTTTCTTAATTTCAAAATTGTTAATAAAAAAGAAGGACAATTGGATGTTTAGGTTTTTAAATTGGAGTAGAAGAACATTTTTACATTTGAATTGTTGTGAGTTAAACTTCCAACGTTTCACTTGTTCGATTTGACATACATTTCCGTTTAAGTGAGGCATAAACTAAATGCAAACTTTTTGCTCTTGCGGAATTGTTTTTAACACTCTACGTCCCGCTGATTGGATTTGTTCCCGGTTAAACAATAATCAGTGTGGTTCTACGGTCAATAAGGCCGCCCTGGGAAATTGGAGTAATTAACCTAGGGTTGGTTTCGAGTTTGTGAGTAGGCGAGGGCTGCCGGTTGGATTATGTATAAGGAAATCGCCGGGAAAATCTTGGTAAGATGTGGGCTCGGCTCTGACAGATTAATTCGGTCCGTATGTTAACCACGTTTCTCAAATTATGCTTAGACGTTAGTTCATTGGATAAGGGCTTAATCGAATAACAACCACAGCGACTCCTGATAGTTGAATTCAAGTTACCTGGAATATAATCCATATATTCCATTGATATAACAAGTTTTCCAAGACTTGAGGACTCAAGGAAAAAAGAAAATTTAATTCTTATTGTTAATATTAAAAGGATATAAAATAGATTAGTGTCATATGATATTTTGTAAATGTATATATTTAGTATACACACAAATTTCAAGGATAATAAATAAAATGTATTTAATATTTCCCAGTCATTAAGATTCTTTTTAAGAACATCACTTAATCCTATTTATAAATAAAAGCTTTCGTACAATTAATTGTGTCGAAAAAGGATAGATGATGGTTAAGATTAAAAAGAGCCTCTTAAGACCTTACGCAACGTTGGCCGATCTTAACTATTATCTAAAGATTGCCGTTGAGCTTTAAGGTTTCTATAGAATACTAAGTTCGTCAAGGTCTCCCACGTGTTTCTTTAGCCCGGGGTTTTCCTACCGCAAGGGTAGAAATCTCAGCCTGGATTAGCCTTTGCACCAATAGAGGACATGTTCTGCTGTTTTTTCCTGGCAAAATCTTCACAGGCTTGTTTCTCATCTGAGTCTATTCATCTATATAGAGAATCTAGTGTCCAATCAGCTATGTTACTACCATTCAAGTCTTGCTGTAAGTTACTACTTCTGCCTTTACTGTCTGTAATGGTCCTAATGAAGTTTTTCTTATACTCTGTCTTAGAATTTTCATAAGTACTTGATCGATTGTGCGGTGGATCTATGCTTGAAAGTCCTTGGCATATATTACCCAAGACTTAAATGAAGTCTAATTCTTGGTTTATTTCCATTGATACCACGCCCTGATCCATATTCGGTCTTGGAACCAGCTGTGTACAATATATAGTCGGCATTAACGAAGTTTGCTCTGCTAGACGTTTGAATTTGATTAAAAAAAGAAGTCAAATATGATTTTGGCAACAGGCAACCCTAGAACCTCTGCCTGAATATCTGCCTGAAAGTCCTTTAGAAGTTTAATTTGTTCCTTTTTACCCAAACAAACGATTGGAACATCTTCCTGCATTAGCCTGTGAATTGTGGCTCTAGCCTCTACCTGGATGAAAATGTGTAGAGGTAGTATATTGAGAAGAACTTTCTCGACAGCATGAGGATCTTCCTTATTACTATAAACGCTAATCTCTGAGCAGTATTGAAGATTCTTCGTTATCCGTTACCGATCCGTAGGTTACCGTGATTCTACGATAACAAGATGTGGGTTACGAAATTCTTGTTACGTTAAGACTCGGTGATAAGAAAATATCGACCACCCCTGAAAGCGTTCTTAAAAGTGAAGAGATTTTTTCTATCAGTACTCTTTGCAGAATTAGTTTAAAGGAGTTAACGGTGGAGAACAATAGAAAAAAAAAGCTGTGAAGGCATGCATGTTCTGACAAGTACAGGAGTTATAACAACATAAAATAACTGTATAGCGAAGGAAGGATGAATCGTATGTCAGGATACCACCAGTAAGCCAGTGACACACATGGCATCCCTGATCTCTAACTTACTGTTGATAACTGAATGACTGCAATTAGATTGGGAGGCTCACAAAAAGTCTGAAGCTAGGTAGTGAAAAGTGGAGATAGGTTTTTTTTTGCATTTCTCTATGTATACCTCCACATGTGGTAAACCGAAGTATTTAACCATTTATATACACACATTCATAATACATATTTATATTAATAAACCTAGTTTCCTAATATTACAACTGAAGTGGAGGTCGGTAAGATGGTTCTAACCCTGCCGACCTCCTTCCATTATCTCGAATAAATACATTCGAACTGTATGTACAAATTCAGCTCATCCATAAAAGTAATCCTAAGGTTTTTGACGGGCCTGTGGAGTACTCGATACTCCTCCACAGCCTATTCCATTCACACATAACCTCTCACACTAATAAATACGATCATACTAGTAGGTGGAGACAGTTGATCACAATATTTTTAGCTTCCACCAAACCGGTCTATCCTACAGCACGCTGTATAATCAGATCCAGCCTCAAGTACTAGTATCGTTTGAGAGTATGGAATTACCAAAGAGATCAGGCAAAAATATCGTATTAATATTGAAAGGATTGTTAGGCTTAGTAACCCAATCCCAATACCCGTATGCCATGCCTAAATTGTAGACGTCAAATAGTTTTTCCAGTTGCTGCACGGACTGCAGCACCAACAGTGTATTTTTTGTAACTGCGTGAAGTTATTAATCGCAGAGATTGTTCCCGGTTGTTCTATGATTTTTGAACTCTATTGCGACAAGAAAAATGTACGTGATCGTCGCAGCGTACCAAGTATTAGTTAACCGTAAAGAAGACCAGTTCTAGCAGATAAAGATCGATCACATCATGCCTGACAAGGAATTGACACAAAACTAAGCCATATCCTGCGCATAGCACAGTCGTTTGAATTATGAAATTATCTAAAGTAATAATCTAACGCGCAATAAAAAAATATATTTTTATCGTTAACAATATGAAGACATTAAACAAACTGGATTCTCTCCTTGAAATTTAAATATACTTTTTACGAGGTCAAATGGGAGCGATAATAAGTTTTATAATTATTTATAAAAGCTTTGAGACTAGCTGACCCTTTTATAGACAAATTGGTCTTTCTTTATAATTATCGATTGTTGCGTCTAGTCATACCATTTATTTATTTTCGCTGTGAAGAAATAAAATATTAGTTAATACGAGCTTATTAAAACACAGTGTATTTATACCAATTGGATATTGAATATATATAATTTCGTTATACGTAAACAGTGAACGTTAAGGGTTAAATATTATCCAACAAAACAACGAAATAGTAAGTAGATCTTCTCGGTAGCGGTACAATATATTAATTTGACAATCTGGTTCAGTCGGACTTGAAGAAATGGAGATAAACAACCTCCCTCGAGTTTATTAGGTAAACATCTTCGATTAAACAAATTGGTTTACCACTATAAACTTTGGAGTTTATCTAGGCCTCGAGCCGTCAACTGATTAATTTTCTGTGATGAAATAGACGGAATAATGTGAATTCTTTCAGATCTAACAATAAATCCCCACTGGGGTAAAAACGTGTCCTTTTGATTTACTCCTTTAGACTATTAAAATGAATTTTTTTTTCTAAAATGAGATGGGCTGTATTTCCATATCGAACGCAGTAAAGTATCCTGCTAAAAATAACATGTGCATCTCTATAAATCTCTCGTCGATTTTATAGGGGAGCTCGGGGCAAAACTACGGCCTTTTACCACGCCCAGATTCTGATCAAAGCGGATAAATTAATTTCAAAAGTAGATACTTCCACGACTACGGACTTCCATCTTAGAGAGTTCTTTAAGTTTCCTATCCACGCTATTGAATATTTTAATTTTGTATTTTTAGAAATACTCTTAAGTCGAGCTCTTAAAAGCTCTAAAAGTTGTTACAATTCCTAATGGAAAAACAAACTTTCAACAGTGATAACTTACTTAATCCATTAGGTTTCGTGGTCCGATTGACTAAATAAAATCTTTTTCAATTAATTAATCTTTAAGTAAGAAATTGGTTAAGATAAAAAAGTTAGTGTCATGAGCAGTATTCGAACCCACGACCCTCGGCTAAATTCGCCGTTGCTCTACCACTTGAGCTATCGTCCCTTTTACACAAATACCCTACTTAAAGAATAATTAATTGAAAAAAAAAAACTTATTTGGCCTGGAAACCTAATGAATTTAACAAGCAAAATGAAGAATATACTTCACAAAAGCTCTCCATGGGCATTTCATTTGTCGCCGAGAATCGATTACACTGATAACACGACATTTTAAAAATGGCAAAAAGGAGAGAAAATTAAAAAGATTGGGTTGGGATGGGAAGTGGATCAAAGCTAGCTCAAGTGGTAGAATAGCAGCGTATTTACCCGAAGGTCGTGGGTTCGAATCACACACCTGATACTTACTTTAATCTCAACCAATACCTCACTTAAAGTTTAAATAATTGAAAAGTGTTAACTTACACTGAATCGATTGTAGGTGATAGAATTCGGTTTTCGTTACCTGCATTAGGCAGTAGTCGAGATAATATTGCAATACGGCACATTAAAACGAAATAATTGCACAGTACATTCACACAAAATACAACTGACAAAACGTCCGCCCGCGGCCACACACAAATCATGCGTACGCTTTGAAAACGTCAAGGGTCATAACACAACCATGGGTGAATTCGCTAGAAGGTAAACCCAACATTTATATACGTGTTTTCAGTAGATAAACTTGTTAATTTAATTAATTAAGTATGCACTACTAGTTAACGAATTTTGAGAAATCTGATGCTGAATGTGTACATTCAGCGGGCCCTACATCATGTGATTTCTACAACTCCGTTTGTCTACGAGGCCCATACCATCGTTCTCATAATTTTGACCCTACCTACTTACTACTACTTTTCTTTTTAATGATGGGGTGATGTATCGATCTGCTTGTTGAACAACTTGAATAAAAGGATCTTCAGTGAGGTTACAACCGAAACGACAATCCTTTAAGTTTTTGCCAAGCTTTCGACGATTATATCGACATCGTTAGGTTTATTGATTTAGGAAAATATCGCACTTAGAACTATATCATTTAAACTAGTATATCACTTGTAACGGAAAAGCCACCTGAGCCTCATGTCTCTACCTTATAGTAGAATTTAGGGTTTTATTTTTGAGTTATCTATATATAGCACAATTTTACAAAGCTTAACTAATCTTAACTCAATATTCTAATGCCCTGAAGATGATCTCAATAAAGATGGAAACGTAGCACGATAAAGAAAAAGCTTTTCTGAAACCTACATCTCACCAGAGCGCATCTCACTATGTCTGAATAATTAATATTGTAAAGTACCTGAGAAAAAACGTAATATTATTATTTATTTTAATCAAAAGAGACGTGTAGTTATAGTTATGTGTAACCGAGGTAACTTATAAGACGACGTTGTGGTTTTAACTAATTTTTTAAAATGTTTATATTATATTTGTTTATTGTTTTTAATTAACCATATGCTGTCCATTGTTTAGATATGGAGTTTAAACTAATTTTAATAAACCTTATTCTAAATGCAGTTTCTTGCTCTCCAGATATATTTCAATACTCATCAAATTAAAGTAAGATAAATTATTGTTTTTTGTATTTAAAAAAAATATATATAACATGTTCTAACTGCTATATTTTCCTAAAATAGATAGGCCCTGATGATGACGATATAATCGTCGAAAACTTGGCAAAAACTTAAAGAATTGTCGTTTCGTTCGTTCGTGCCCTCACTGAAGATCCTTTTGTTCAAAATGTTCTTTTTCTTCTTGTTCTAACTGTACTATTTGTACATGAAAATTAGATATTATATTTTCTTCTATAAACGGGCGGTTATATGTTTTCTACGCAACAAAATAATAACTTTTTGAAGGATACTTGATTAAATTTGTTATATAAAATAATAAAAAATTTCCAGTATTATGTCTGAATTTTTTTGTTTAAATCTGCATTTGTCAAATGATAACCCGCAAGCATTTGTTTTTTTCTTTACTTCACTGTTAGTTCTTATGATTGACCTTTTTTTAAATATGTTTTTTATTTTAGTCTGAACTCTATGTTGTGGTTACTTAGGACACCTCGTTATGGATCCTTAACACGGTTAACAGTTAAGGTTTAAGATCAGATTGGGCGATTGTGCTCGTGTGAACGCCTAATCATGTTCCTGAATGAACCGATCCCAGATAATTTGTTGCCTTGATTCAATCTTTTATCCGAGGTATTTACCCCGCGCGGCTCCTCAGTTGGTCGCTCTTTAACCTACGCCGATCGATAGAAAATTAATTTAGAACGGTTTAAAGCCTTATCTTTCAAAATTAATAATAGAATCCTTTTGAACCCTTGCTACCTGTCTATCTTGGCACGAATAACTTTTCTGTTGAAATCTTCGGTGAAAGTAATTTTAATAATGTTTAATTATCAACTGTTCTTCGAAAGTTTGGTATAGAGAGAATATTTCCAAATTTTCTGATTTGTTTTAAAAATATGACATTAAATGCTGGAAAAAATATCGCAAAAATACTTTTAACATTGTAAACTTAGAAATTTTATTAGAAAACATCCAGATGTAGGAGGAAACGTTCTTTTTCGAACCTTTTTTTTAAAAATCATTAGTAGGTTTAATATTATAACTATATGTTATGACTAAAATAAGATGAATATTGTGAACTTTATGATATAGAAATTTAAGAAAATGTGTTTTGGTGTTTTAACCTAGAGCGAAGGTTTTCGGTTGTTTCTATTAATGCATTTATTTCGTTTGGAAAACGCGGTTTCTTATCGTTTCGAATCTTATGGCCGAAATCATACATTCTATCTCCATTATTGGATAATCTTGTGCGGAGACATGATGCTGAGTGGGCCAGTCTCTCTGGTAGAAACTTGTTCCTCCGGCTCATTTTCTCGGATGTTCGTGAGCTAAATGTCATTTGTATAAACGACCGTGAGCTTTTATAATTGAACGAATGCATTTAGGAGAGGAGAGAACCCGGCAATGAAATATGATAATAAGAGATGGGTGTAACAACTAATTGGAGGCAAAGGGAGAAAGACATCGCCGAACTAGTCGCTCGAAGAAATTAATATTTATTGTGTTGCAATCAGTAAGCGTGAATTATTTATTGTCATTACACTACAACTTTGTAAATCAAGCTATACTAAGTAGATGAGTGATGACATCTTTCATAGGTGAGCTTTGGCCATAAATTTTATCCTGTTGAAAAATGAGATAGATCACTCAAATTACCACGTTGGAGGTAATTATAACTCTGGATTGTGAAATGGTTCTTTTCATTTCTAATTTGGATGATTCTTTCAATAATTCAAAGGAATTTGATACTTGATGGCCTTTTTGGAAACTTTTTAATTCAGTCCGTCGTCGATAGGGTGGAAACTGGTCGACGAAAGAAGTCCCCCATTTTCCTTTTTGGCTCTTCAATCGACGGAAAGTTTTCTTCCGACAAAACAACAAACTTCAGAGTCAAGTCGAGAACTAGTTTGTGGCACTGACACCGCCTCAACCCGGGCCAATTCATTCCCGCAACAGGAATCCTTCGAAAATCTTTCTTTTGCCTGTTTCGCCCTTTCACCATGTTTGCCAGTCAGTTGTGTGCACATTCCGTGTAATTTTTTGTAGACTTAACCAAATAGTCCCTTGTGAATACATACATTATGAGATTTTAAAGCAAAATTAGATCGGGCAAAAAGGGATTAGTGCTCTGTTTAAAAAATTAACTCCTCAAATAGATTTGGTTACGTTGCCAGATAATTAAGGTGCATTAGATTCCATTGTAATGTAAATAACCAGATCATCGTTAAATTTAAAAAGAACCCTAAATACATCTCGGTCTATGATTTTTCGATTTAATGATACAAAAAAGTAGGTACTGGCCATTACACTTTTTAACAGCCAAAAATGGAGTGAGATGTTACTCTACCCGAAACAAAACAAAGAATATAGATTGTAATATGCGTTAATATATGGATGTTTCATTATTCAATTAAATATAATTTATTAAATGGAATTTATGTCAATGTAGACCGCAGAGAAGGGTTTATGTCTCTAAAAAATTATAAGAGAAATAAAGATTTACGTGAATAACATCATGTTACGCGGAAATAATTTCAATGAAGAAAATATTCCAAAAATAGATGCAGATGAGAAAAACTGGCATACTAACGTGGGAATCAAAAGTTAATGGTTGTAATTATTGAAACTTCGTTTATTTATACAGGATGTCCTTTTTAGATGTCCCACCTGAATTGGTCTTACTTAATGACGCTATCAAAGAAAACAAAAAATACATTTTTAATCATTTTTAGTTTAGTTTCAGATTTTTTACCTTTTTTATAGTAATATTGTACACGATTATCAGCCCATATGATGTATGGGATGTATGTAAGACCGTTTTCTTCAGTCTCCCAAATCGAAATTTGTGCAAAGAACGTTAGACGCCTGTCATTAGCAGAATCCCGAAGTCCGAGGACAAGATGAGAGCGATACAGCTTGTAGCAAATTGTAAAACCGTTGTAAAACCGGAGTACAACTCTAATTTTATTTCTTGAATAACCCTTCCAACATTTCGGAATGAGGAATTCGGATTTTCGCGAATGTACAGTAAAATCTTTCAATTAATTAAAGTTTTTAGTTGAGATAAAAAAGTCAGCGTCACGAAAGGGATTCGAACCCACGATCTGCTCTACCACTTGAACTATCGTGACTTCGATCCACTCAGACAACTTGACATCTCATTTCAATTTTTCAAATGTCGTGTAATCTATTTGATTCTCGGCGACAAGTGGAGGTATACTTCATTTTAACATATTAAATTCACTAGTGTTCGGGGTCAATTAATATCTTTCAATTAATTAAGGTTTTAGTTGACATAAAAAAGGAGGGAAAATTCAAAAGGTTGGGTTGAGATGGGATGTTTATCTCAACTAAAAACCTTAATTAATTAGAAGATATTAGTTGGTAATGCGGACCACGAAAACTAGTGAATCTCATAGATATTACGCTGACGGTTTCTTTCTGCCTTAAGTTTGTCATTGTTGACCAAATTAAAATTCCATTGCTCCTAACCATCCCTAATAATCCTTCAAAATGATATGTCAGGATGTATAGGGTCGTATTGAACTGAGCCTGATTTACCCTGTATAATTTTTCCTGAAAAAAGGTAAAAATAGGCCACCTTGAATATTCTTATTGTAGGACCAAAACAAAGGTGTGGCCGCGAAGGAACGCCTGGGTCGTATTGAATGCTTGATCGTTCATCAATGTTTCTACGATATGAGATGACGAATATACTGTCACATTGTATCGAACGTGTCATCCTAATATTTCTTTTTATTTTGTTTCTTTGATGGTAAGGAGAAATTAAAATGACAATGTAAAGTTTTTTCTACTATGTAGTATGTCCGAATCAGTTGGGTAAATTTGGGAGAATTTTACCTCGTATGGTCGTCTAAGTTCGTTCAATTATTGATGTCGTAAATAAATTTAATGAAAGACCATTAGAAAAAAATATGCCCCATAAAGGAAGCCTATGGTCGAGTTTGCCCAGAGACCCGACCCTCTTCGGTGCGCTGGAATGACAGTAGGAATGGTATGCGAGCTGGGAAACTAGTCGTCCTACGAACCAGTAAAAATCGACTACACTTTTATACCTTTATCGAGCTAAGTTCTTGTCTTCACAAACGGTTTAAAACCATAAAAGGTGTATCTTGCGCTGTGTACAGTGGAAGAGTGTCTACTTGGTGCTATCCATTCTACATCCTGTGCACTGATGCCCAGAGTGCGTATGGGACAAATCCGCGTTGGATCCTCTGCGTTTTTTTTGCTCTCGGTACGGTTGCCTTACGTAAGAACGACGGGCCCTCCATGCCGTGTTATGCTGAATTTCGCTCCGCTATTTAGCTGTGGATTCGTATGGATTCTCCGAACTGTAAATTAACTTTCCAATTCTCCGTCAAAAGTTGGCACGTTCCAATGTTTTAAGGAAGGTCTAACCCAAAATACGCTGACTGTTTCGAACTGTTTATTATCCGAGAAATAGTGTGGATCGATATTCACTTACAATTCGGAAATTTCTACTGTAGAAACTTTTTCTCCCGGCATATTTAAATTTAAAAAGAAAAATAGGATGATAAACTGGAGAGATTTCAAATGAATAGCTACATCAATTGAATAAGTCTCTTTATCTCATTAAACAATGTATTTGTTTGTCAACATAGCTTGGTGCAACATCAAAATAGTGTATTAGCTGGTGAATGATACAGAGGTAAACAATAACTTTATAACCCAGATTGAAAAATATATAATATGTAAACATACCAGTCTGTTTTCGATTTTATTATTAATTAAAAATCATAACTGATTATTACTATAGTTAGTTACTAAACTGGAAATTAAAAAAAAAAAAACTAATAACAATGAAATATTGAAAATAAAGGTGGTGAAAAAAATTTTCTTCAAGGAAGAGCAAAAAACGTTAAGGGTGTCTCGTATATAGTGGGTTTATCTGCAAAGATTGAATGTTTTGAATACCTAACGCGAGTTGAGAATGAAAGAATTTATTAGCGTAAATATGGTAACGGGGATGATGGTGGAATATTGACTACCCCAACGACCCTGAATTTACTACTCCACTTTCTTTATTTGAGTGAATGACATGTAATTAGGAAAAAAAATCTTTAAAAATGAGCGAGAGTGTTAATGCGTTTGGAACTAGGAACTGCATGGTTGGATGCTGAATTGAGCTACCCGTTGACAGCACCCAGAGCTTGACGGATAAGACTCTGTCCCTTGACTTCGAACACCCGATGTGTGTGGTTCTCCTGCCGGTAATTTATTGTAAATTGTAATTGTAAATATTCTTTACTTTTTTGCTTATTTCTGATATTCAACGAATATTTATTATTAAATAATTTTGGCTGCAAAGCGGTACTCTAATGCAAATATGAGTAGCACCCCCGCAATAACAATTTTGAGGCCACAAGCAAGGTATGTTTTTGTCGGGACGAAAAAAAATTTAGATATTTTTCTAAGCTAGCCGTATGAATTAACTTAATTAAATAACTGTTTTTAAAATTTTAAAATTAATCGAAATGTTAACAGTAACATATTTTATTTTGATTCACCAAATTGAACGTTTTCAGTTAATTAAAAAAAAAAGGTTTTTATACCAGTTACTACTAAAATTTTTAAAAAGAAAGGACTTTGAAATAAGTCTAAAAACATAATTGCTACTTACATCCTTATAGTTTCCTTATAGTTTACGATCATTTTTCTCGATTTTTGTTTCCAAAATGTAGTGAAATGACCAAACTGCATGTGGAACACCTCACAGGTCTCAAGAGGGTTCTCACAAAGACTGCTTGATCTTTTTCTTATAAAAAAAAATCCACTTCCGATTTTTACCTTTAGCTAAGACAAAGAAGAAGGAAGTAGCGTAAATTTTAAGTCATTCGATGCAGCAAGAAAGAGAAGTCGTGAAACATTTGTAATAAAAAATTGAATATATTCAGTTTTATTTCTATTTCGGGGGGAAGATGCGGACGGAGGTGAAGTGGGGAGTCTCTGATTTTAATATAATTATTATTAAATTATTAGTTATTCAATTAAATAAGCTTTCTAATTGAGATAAGAAAGTCAGTCACGAGCGGGATTCGAACCCACGGTCTTCGGCTAGATACGCCGCTTTTCTGCCACTTGAGTTATCGTGACTTCGATCCATTCGGGAACTAACTCCCATCTCAGCACCACCTTTTGAATTTTCCCTCTTTTTTTGCCATTTCAAAAGGGGGTGGGTTGATATGGGATTTAATGCCCAAGAGGATCGAAGTCATTATAGCTCAAGTGATCGAGTAGCAGCATATCAAGCCGAAGGTCGTGGGTTCGAATCCCGCTCGTTACACTGATGTTTTTATCTTAACTAAAAACTTAATTAATTGAATGATATTAGTTGGTCAAACGGACCACGAAAAGTTGTGAATTTTATTATTACTTAATTTGATGATACTATTTAGACAGAAATTATACATGTGTCTGAGTGGTTTCCCTATTTTTTAAATATGGGTTTGAATTACGCATAATGCATTCTAGCTTTCCAGTTAATTCAGTGTTTTCATAGGATGAGGAACTAATATGCAAGATCTTGCAAAATAATACGATAAGTTACAACTTACGATTCTTTACGTAAAATTGGCCATTTTTTAAACCATTTGGATTAGTGCTAAGCCTTTACAGCCTTAGATACATATTTTTGTAGCATTAAAAATAAATATTTTTAGGTTGAATTATTCTGTGGGTTGGTTTTTTCTCCAACATTAGGTGTTCTACTTAAAAATTCATAACCCAAATTAAACTTTATTACAACTGATGGAATGCTGAATGTTTTTTCAACCTTTCTCGACAATGTATAGATTTTATAATGATCAGCTACAAAATCAAAGATGAAATCGACCAACCTCCTAAATTGTTTAAATATATCTTACGTATTTATTATCTTATGTGCTGTCTATATCCTTTTAAATGGATGAGTGTAGGTTGAAAGTTTTCCCTATTTTCTAATTTAGAAATATAAATGGTAAAAAATAATCTGTCACGATAATTCAAGTAGTTAGAGCAGCGTATTGAACCGAAGATCGACGGTTCGAATCCCCCTCGTGACACTAATTTTTCATCTCAGCCAATAATCTTAGACAAAAGAATACTTAATTGGAATTATTAATACGGTCAAACATGACATGGTGGTAAAGAAATGATTTTATCGAGATATCTTATGGTACCGAAAAATAATAATTTGGCTTCTTTCTAAAAAAAAATTCAAAACCCTTTTTAACCTTTTTGATCTCACCTGCGAAGAGGGAGAAACAAAAAGTCGGGACAACTAACATTAATCTATAATTTAATCACATTTTCAACAAGGTGGTTTATTTTTCTTCCCTCAAAAGTCTAAAAAATATTGTAAAAATTTTCATTTTATTTTAAGGCGTTTAAAGCCTTACAAACAAATCACCTCGGAGATTTGATAGCGCACAAATGGCACAATGAAAAAGTCATAATGAAATAATTACGTTTGAAACTTTATGTTCTTCTGAAAAAAAATATTCGTAGGTAAGCTTATTTAATATTATAATTGAAATTAAAAACAGCTCTGCCTTTTTTAAATTAGAGTATTTAAAAGTTATTTATAGTTTAGTATAAAATTTAATCGAATTAAATATATGGGTAGTTTGATAAGTTTTTGTTATACCGATTACAGCATCCAATTTTCTTATTCGTTGTACAGTAAAATTCATGTAGGATGTAATTTTTGTTTTTTGTTTGTCGTACTTAGGTTAAAACGATTATCGTTCCTGCGTTGCCCGGGTCACGTCCAAATGTGTATGGCCGTTACTTAACAAGCCGAAAACGTCTCTTTTCCATGAGGGGGTAGCGAACGATAAATTTTCCCATTTACCACTGTGCGTGGTAGTTTTGCCAAGTTGAAAAAAAGAGAACATCTTCGAATATCGCCGGCAGAGATTGAATAACAATAGTCCACCATATTCCAGAAATGTGCTTCTCGGCCGGCTGAGAAGGCGTAAAAAATCCCCTGGCTTGTTTCGGTTTTTGACGCCAAAGAAAGGCCACCTTGGATTGTTCATGCCCGCCCATGTCTTGAGGGGATTACGTCGGGAGGTATACCATTGACAATCACATTCTGAAATTCGCAACTTTTAAACCCGCTCTTACACACAAAATTTAATAAGATTTACTTTCTTTACTAAATAAAAATATAACTAGTTGCTTACATAACTTTATTTAAATTACAGAACATAATAATTTATAGAACAGTAAGTAAGAACATATTAATTTCTTCTTTTCTTCTTGATGGCACATTAGGATGCCGAAGTTATCAGATCTGAAAGCAAGTGAAATGAACAATCAATAACAAAATGTGTTATTATACAAGGATAATTGGATTTTAGGAATAAACAGAAATTTCCTATTTGAAAAGAAATTACTTTTTATTAATTACAAATTCACATGACAATGCTGGGATTGAGCCGGTCTTCAAATGTGAAGATATATTAAGATTGTTTTGCCCTGATTATGACTTTAAAATAGGTCGAAAGCTTAACACTGTTAACTGAGTTTACTTTTTCATCAATTCGTTTTCGTGAATTATTATAAGCATAATAATTGTTTTATAGTACTATACAAAGTAATCAAATAATTCAGATAAAAAACCATTAAAATAAGAAGCTGTTAGTTGTTAATATTTTAAGATGACCCGATATGGAAAAAATAATAATTCGGATAATTAATTGTACAAATGCAATAAAATTTAAAAAATCACCTTTTCATTCTCCATGTTTTTATTCAGTACGCTTATTAGTAAAAAGGGAAAACTAGAATGACAGTAGTTCTCTTCGTACCTGAAAAAATACTACATTTATATCACTATTTGTGTTTATGTATATAAATAATGAGTTAGAATAAAGAGTTTGCTAAAAAAGTTAGAAATATTGCTAGCAATTTAACGTATTTATTGATATTTTAGCCATCATAAATTTATATCAATGAATTCCTTGTTTTGTGCTTTGAAGGTAACATGAGTAGTTCTTTGCATCGTATGGTCAATATATATATATACAAACCTTTGAATGCTCTCGAATACATCCCAAAATGAAAGGCTATGATAATTTAAAAAACACAACACTGAATCAATAGAAGATTATGGCCTTAGGTGTGGAAAGAAGTGGCTTTTCGCATCAAATTTTTTTTGGCCAATCATCTCTGCCTGTTTGCTTATCACCCAAAAAGAAAATATGTTGCACAGTGATGTAAGATAAAAAATGAAATTTAATATTGTAACCTCAAACAATGAGTTTCTGTTTAATAAATAAAAGATTTGGTATATTTAAACTTAAGGACTAAATTAAAAGATTAAACTTGGAATATGTTGAGATTAAACACAAATATTCTTTTTACAAACAAAATAACTTTTTACAACTACAATCAGAATAATACAAATAGTTATTCATTTACGTGTGCAAGTTGGAATTTTTCTTTTTCCCTGACTCTTGATTCTAGATATTCCCCCTTTGAAACCGAAAGGCTAGCCTAGATTAATTTATTGTGAAAAAATAAAACAAATAGCAAAGTAAAAAGTCGGTTTTATTACGAATTTATTTAAATATTTAAGTCGAGATCTCTTCTATTGAATTTGTCTGTTGCTCAATCTACAAATTGCGCAAAGTAGAAAGCCTGTTTTTTGTCGTAGTCCCAATTTAGGTATCATAAGAAAGATATCGTTTGACTAACAGATACCTTTAGTGGAGTAGTTTGTTGAATATTATGTAATGTATTTGAACCTTATAGCATTTGCTTGGAAATAATGTAGCTAATTACAGAATATAATTAGGGTTAAAGACAATAAAACATTCCGGAGTTGATAATATTTTTCTATGATTCTTCTTCTAGATTCTGCTTCCGTGAAATTTAATACTAAAACATGCTGGAGTGTAATGAACGTGCGGACGAGGCGGCAAAGGCCGCGACGTGCCATCCTCCAGACCGGACCGCGCGACCAGGCCCTGACGCCAAGCTAGAAGTAAAGAACACGATAAAAGAAAGATGGCAGCGTCAGTGGGCCAGGTCGTCCGAGAGGCTTTTGCGCCTCAAAGCATAGATGATCCCCCGAGAACCTGAGCCAGAAACAAGGAATTGTCTTTATGCGATTAAGAATAGGCCATATGCGGTTGTCACACGGGCACGTGCTGTTGGGCCAAAGCCCGCGGTTGTTCTTTGGGTCCCACATACTGGAAACGTGTCATGCATGGCTCCCTACAGGGAGCGTGTAGCCATACCATCCAATCTGAAGATAGTACTGGAGCACTGCAGCGAGTTTCAGAGTCCCCTGTTCCACTTTTTCGGGGAAATTGTTTTTTTATTGTATACCACATGTCTTATGTGTTGTGTACCTGTGTGTTTTGTCTGAGTGCATGTAGTTATTAGCGTGAATGGCGAGGGGTGAGAGTGAAATATAACGTCTTCATCGCCCTCGAACGTTTTGAGCGTATGAGTGTGTGTTCGGGGTTGATGGCGGAATATTTATAAAAGTACCCCATTGCCCCCAATCTAGATTAGTTTGAGTATAGGGTAGGTGGAGGAATATCAAATACTCCAGCGACCAAGCGGAATAAGTGTATGGATGTATTTATTTGTATTAATGTAGTGTTTCACAGTGTAAATAGATTATAGATTTGCAAAGTTTCCTGATTATATAATGTAAAAAAAATTAATCATCAATTTGTACTTATTGCTGTAAACATTTTTGTTGTATCTAATTTTGTGTTTCATAAATTTTTATTTAAACTAACGGAACCGTAACTGTTATAATTTCTCGCTTTACACATCGGACGTTAAAAGGTTTTCTTTTTGAATTTACCATTTCTTTTTAACATCGCGCGGTATTTCAGGCACGTGTCTTTAAGCGCGGACAAATACATTTTGGCCCTAAGCCATCTCCGGGGGTGGGACATTCGTAAAGATTATTTATCTCTTTCACATAAAAATAATAAAAATTAAAATAGCATATCAGAACTCAAATTTAGAGCAAATCATAATTATTATCGTTATGAGGTCGTGTGACGTTGTGTATGAAGTTTATCTTATTATTTTTTATTTTCTTACCTATCTAGTTCATTTTGAGCTTCGTATATCAACTAAAAATCAATACAATTTAAAAGGAATTATGTACAACCGTTAGGTTCCACTTCTAGGGTAGTTTCAGCTTTGCAAGTGTATAATGGCGTAAGAATCCGCCGTAATAGAATGATAGAGAGTTTAGAGGACTTAACAGACTTAGTTAGAAAAGAATAATTAATGACAGTTCAAAGCTATAAAAATTATTTGGTTGTTAACAATGTTGAACGGAAGGGATCTCTCGTTGGTAAAAAAATTGCATTGTTTTCTTTTCACTAGATTTGATAGATCGACAGAAAAAAATAGGCTCAAAATGGTTAGTAGCTCCATTTGCGGTTATTCCCTTTTGTTCCATATCCCATTCAATTCCCAGTTTTCCCTTCCTACACATCCCGCATCTGGGCTGCCGTGCAGATGTCGGCGAAATTGATATTATCTGACATAGACGGGCTTATCTGTAAACAATTTGCTACGCTATGCTCCAAGAAGAACTGGGAACCCGCTGACCGACGGGAATTATAAGCCGTTAGTCAATAGGAGATGCAATTAAAAAGATAAAGTAAAGGCGAGTGTTCTCTCATGAATAACCGCGCGTTTGTTTTCTTTTTACAATTACCTGTGATCACACGTTCAATCCTCTTTTATTTTTTGTTTATACGATGGTCACTCAACAAAGGGGCCGGCTTAATTGATATAGCTAGTAGTGTCAGTACGAACAGTTCACTCACTCATCGAATCGAAAGAACAATCAATAATTGTTCTGGATGATAATTAAAGTCTATTTTTTCCCAGCGATATCTAGGTTTTTTCTTTGAATTTGTATTGATTTAAACTTTTGTAGTTTTAAATTTTGTTTTTACTTAATAAATGCGTAATTTCATAAATAACAATAAAGACCAACATTTTCATTTGATGTAACGTACCGTTTTAGATTTTTTTTATTGATGTCTGCTAGGCGATGACAGGCTATCGGCTTATCCTTATCAAAATATTTTGTTTAACAGCGAGAGTAGGCGGACAATTACAATTCAAATTGTTTGAATAACGTTTAGAGGGCAACTATTTGAAGATGAATGTTGCAACTGCATCGCAGCTTTTTTAAAATAATCTTTGTTTGTCGTGACAAGATGCTTTCGAATCATCGACATCAGCTTAAACAGTTTGAACAGCGTTCCGAACAATATAACACGGGTTTACAACGACAAGAAATAACTTTCGTTGTTGCATGAATATATATCAGAACTGTTTGAGCTTGTGGTCCGATTGACCTTCTTACAATCAATTAATTCTTTATGTAAGGTATTGGCTGAAATGAAAAAGTGTCACGAGCGCGCTTCGAACCCACGACCTTCGACCATATTTTTGATATAAACGTTTGTTTAAATTTGTGTCCTTTATTTGAAAATTTGTTAAACTAATATTAAATACCGTTTCCCTTCCATGTTGTTTCGGGAATTTTTATATATTAAGACAGCAAGCATCAACAAGCTTTTTCTAAACCCTGCGGCAGGCGTGGTAATTACATAGTGTGTGTATCTTCTTTCGTCGGCCCTCACCTACCGGCATAAGTTGTTACCATTGATTATTATATCTTCCCTTTCCTATGTTATAATTTATCCGGCCAATTATTGAGCCTTAAAAGAAAGCATAGTACTTTGAAGCTTTCAAAAATGTCAAAATCCAATGCTTTCAAACAACCTAGTGTTAACAAGAGTTTATTAGTTTCTGACGGTCTACCCGAGGTTAATATTAAAACTTTTTATAAACAAAAATTAAAATTATAATGTTGGAATCGATAATTATTCAGATATTGTCAGATCTGGTGTGATGTAGGCTTCAGAAAAACATTCTCTTTATACAGGGCACTCTCAACACGACACGCATGAATGGCACAATTACACAGAAGACACTTTGAGCCCTGAAGATGATCTCAATAAAAGATCGAAACGTTGGCACTATAAAGAGAATGTTTTTCTGAAACCTACATCACACCAGATTGCATCTCATCATATCTGAATAATTATAGTGTTGGATTAATCCTACAACCCAGGTAATTTTTTCACGAGCGTTTCTCATCTAGATAATCAGATGTTTGCCATTGTGCACAAAATTTAATTGCAAATTTAAAACGTGAATATTATTTAATAATCAAAGTGAGAATTAAATAGATTACACGACATTTGAAAAATGACGGAAAGGAGGGAAAACTCAAAAGTTGGGGTTGAGAAGGGAAATTAGTGTCCGAGTGGATCAGGTTTACGATAGCTCAAGTGGTAGAGCAGCGGAGTATCTAGCATTAGGTTCGAATCCCACTTGTGACACCGACTTTTTTATCCCAACTAAAAACCTTAATCAATTGAAACTAATAATTGAATAATAATTCTTTTTAAATCAGTGACACCCCACCACCGTAACTTCCCCTAGACACAGACTCGTGACACCGACTTGTTATCTCAACTTTAATTAATTTAAACATATTAATTGGTCAAGCGGACCACGAAAACTAGCGAATTCTACTAAATTGTGACTTTTATTGTTGAAATCTTCGGGTAAATAACTTTCAGGTTGGTGTGCCACTACCATTTAGGTATCGACTAGAAATCCTATTTTGTAGTAATCATTCTGGTTTGTCTATCATCGCATTCCTTCATCAGTGGTGACGGTTGCATTTTATTTTGTTACTCGTGTCATTTTATACGTTTGACCTCTATAGATACCTTCCATCTAGCGGTAGTCTGTCGTGAAACAATTTTCAAAGAGTTTCGGTTTGATCGATAGAGAAACCCAAGAAGTATATTCCAGTTGATAAATTGTGATTTCCATGAATCACTTTCATGCAATCTGCTGGTAAAGAACATTTAGGTTAGTGTGAAACTACCGTCTAGGCATGGAAATTGTAACGTGGAGGTTGTCATCCCGGTGTGCCTATCCTTGCGTTTCTTCGTCAGTTGTGATTGTTGTGTATGATGTAGCAAAATGGGTCCTGTTGTATGTTTTTACCTCAACCCCCCCACAGAAAACAGCAAGACTTCTCTGACAGATGCAGGGTACAATATACAATTTTTAGTAGTGGAAAGTTCATTAAAGCATAAGTGTACCTTCCGTCCCAATTACTTTGAAGGTTACTATTCCGAGAGAGACCTTGCAAAGAGCTCTATATAATTAATATTTGTTTTTAGTCAAGAACCATAATTGCTTGTTTAACAAATAAATTTAAAAACAAAGATTAAGAAAGCGTAAGAAGAATCGTGACACTGATTTTTTCATTTCAACTAAAAATTATAATTAATTGAAAGTATTAATTGTTCAAGCGGACCACGAAAACTATTGAATTATTTAAGAATTTAACGCAATTTTGATTTAATCTGATAGGAGGAATTTCGTATCTTGTACACAGTAATTTTATTTACGATGTAATGTTTTGACGTAAAGTTGTTTGTTTACTACTCATTCAATAGTTTAATCTACGGTATGTTAAAAGTCCTTTCACTCTGCCAGCAGAATTGGATGTCAATTAAATAGACAAAGGGAGAGTAAAAGGGCTTTTTTAGAAAGGGAAACAAAACGATTGTCACCTTCTATTACTTGCTTGAATTCAAATGTCATAGCTTAATTACTTTAAGTAGTGTGCTTTCGCTGTCATTAAAACATCCTCGCGCCAGCTAACATCCGGTTATTGTTTTTCTTAACGTCGTATCAAAAATAAAGCGCATTGTCATGTTTAAGCTGCTTTATCATGTCACGGGGGCGGATACACGCCAATTTTTGGTGAACCACGAAAGGCAAATCAACTCTAATGTGCGTGGAAAATATTTTCAAAAAATACGCAAGAGGGGCGGACAACACTATCTAGATCTTTATTGCCAACAACAGGCTGATATCAATGCAGAATTCACGATAATTTACACATTCACAACACATTTTATTTCTCATTACATTCTATTGGTTTTTGGAGGATAGAAGCATATATACACGTGCTGATAAATAGTCTTTTTCTTAATTAATTCCTACAGTTTCTTAAATAATTTAATTAGTGTGGTAATCAGTTTTAATCAATCGTTAAGTAACATTTATATTTAAGTACTAACGAGGAGACACTAAGCACATTTTTTGCCAAAGGTCGAAAGATATTTGACGTAGGGTTACTTCGTATGTAAAATCATTAATAAAAATCATCAAGAAATATATAGTATTTTACCATATTATCTCTTCCATTCTTCGAAAACTCCCAACCATCATTTTCCTAACATTCTTTTATATTTCAACGCTTCGTACTTCCCATATAATTCCCGACGCCATGGAACTTTCCCACGTTTCCTGTCCCTAAACCCTTCAAACCACATCACCTTTCGAATTCCTACTGTCCCATAGTTTACAATATAATCCTTGATCAACAATTTCGATTTAGACGTCATAATTCCACTGTTCCATAGCGTTATGGACCTGTTCGCATGCTCCCTTGAGATGTAAGAAAGCTGTTTTCGATTCTTTCTAAATGTCGAACAGATTTTCGATCAAAGTTGGCTCTGGTAACTCAAGGTCATCCTTCAGACTGCACAGTGTCGCATCATTAAATCCTACCTGACTAACATATACTTCAGACAATTGTATCAAATCCTCAGATTATAATCTTTGTACAGGATGGACACCGGAGTCCCTCAGAGTAGCGCCATCGGCCCGACCATTCGGAGTGGAGAAATAGAGAGCGTGGTTGTACCAACCCCTAGGGGTGGGACCCCACAAAACCAACGCTGCGGCGGTAACACAATTCCGTCGTATGTGGAAGTGCGTCAGCTCTCATCTTGAGAATCAAAACGTCTGATAAGGCCTTATAGGCCAGGTGCGGACGGTAAAGATCCTCTAGTCAGTCTTGTTGACGAAGATTACTCGGTAACCTCAACCTTCACCCTCCATCGCAACATTCCATCTATTATAACATCACTCTCTTCCCACCGCAAACCATTCATCCCCTACTTTGGGCTGTATTTCGACAAACGATTTATCTCGACCAAACACGACTAACCAGTTATACAAATTTAAAGTTATAAAAACCGTTCGAAAGTTGAACTTTTTTGTAAAACTGGACATCAGCCAGTTAAGCAATTACACAAAATGCAAAAAAAAAGATATCAATTAATTTTTATATCTTTAATTTCATTCTGGCTTACTAATCCTGCTTAATATTTCCGTATTCAAGGTTTCAAACAGTAGAGGAATAACCGTGAAATAAAATTAAAGCAGCCAAACATATTTTAATTAAAAAAAATAAATATAAATTATTATTCTTGGTTCCTAGGTTTCATCAGCAGGAACGCACATATTTAGATCTAGTTTCATAAAAATACGTTTTGTTAAAATTGTGTATACATTAAAAATCTCCTCTAACAATATATACCAAAAATACTTAAAAAAGGTGACATATTTCATTTAATCGTTAAGTTAAAAGTTTAAGTAAGATGGTATTTCTATATTTTTTAAACCTAAACTTATATTTTGAGTGGCTTGATCGTTTTTAGTCAAATTAGCAGCGTGGTCGGGCGGGATTAATGGGCTAATCAGAAATTACGAAATAGAAAAGTTTAAGTGTAAAATTTTTTTCTCATATGTGTGTACTAATAAATTAAAAAACAAAATCGCTGTATTGGGATGTTTTTGAATTGAAAATTCAATGCTTGGATAAAACGTTTGTTATTGGCTAAGTTAGGAAAATGTATTTAATGAAGCGAAAACAATCCGGAAATTACAGTTCGTAACTTAGCTAACTGTTATTCATTGCCCTACCGGTGTCTAAGCCGTGCTTCCGAGCCATCTTTCAGGATTTTCACGACGTCGATAATAATAGTCTAATTTATTGACGTGAGCATTCCATTTATATCTGGCTTCTATAATCCGCCCCTTCGGGGAAATTCCGGACAGAGGGCGGTTAGAGGAGTGACAGATGCGTGATTAGGGGCTGTTAGGGGGATGGTCAGTAAATCAGGGAGGGTAGTTTACCCTTCATTAGACCGATACACACACCCGGGACGGCATTAGCACAGTCACCAGCCTTCATCACAATCGCAATTACCGCCTTTCCTCCCCTTATTCCAGGAGCTCCGGCACGTTTTTGGAAGAAACTCGATAAAATGTTTCACAATTGATATCCGTTTGAATCCTAACTTCGATGTTGTTATAACTTGAATATCATTTAGAAGACGTCCCAATTAGTGAAATTAATGTTGATTTTATTGTCATTTTCAGTCTGCTAGATAGAATTGAATGCTAGTATGGACTATCCATAGACAAGAACAGATTAAACGAATTCCATTGAGATTATACGATTTAAAAAAACATCTCGGCAAAACGGGCCATAACAAAACCAACAGATTTTATCCGTTACCTATTCATAAACATAATTACGGTACGTAATAAAATCTTTGTTAAAATGTCACAAGATTGTGTCATTTACTAAACCTTTTTAATCCAAATGATAACCGTTTCTCTGGTTTAAAGCGTATAAAATTTAAACATAGTAAAATCTTTGAGGATTTTTCAAATTTCACTGTGTGATGGCAAAACAATCCAAAGGTTGGCGGCATTCGGCAAAACTACTTCATTTACTTAAGTTTTTAATGGCATAATTACTAGGATCGGTATTTTTCAAGGAATAGTGTAGATGAAATCACTAAAAAATGTACAATTGTCAAATCAAGGGACAAAGAAGAATTGAAATTGTTTGAAGATAGAATCTATATTACATTAAAAACTGAATATCGCAGGTGAAAAGTAAAATAAAATTTGACTTAAGTAAAATAAAATGCAAGAATATGCGATAAAGCGCATAGGTGATACATTACGAATATCGGCAGCAAGTTCTCGAAGTCAATTTCCTCTCCCCCGTTGTACTTTATTACTATCTTCATTTTTTAATCTCTTAAAATGCTTTTAATCTCTTAAAGTAGGATCACGAAGAAATTTAAAATAAAGCGTTAGTATCGAGTGCAACTTCAGTTTTTATTAAGAAAAACTTCGATTTAAAAAAAAAAAATATCGGTGAAAAAATTCTTAGTGCAACTTTAATTAACAAAAGCAGCAATAGCAAATTATAATATCCATTTCGATCATAATTACTCTTTTTTTTTATTGTTACCGTTACCGTTTTTCATTTAAAAAATTTGGGTAAAACGACCTTGTCACTTAAGCTAACCTAAAACTCGTAGGGAATTTGTATTTAAAATTTGTCGGTATTGTTTCTGAAACCCAATTTACAGAATTTTGTCCTAGTTGGTTTTTATTTGTGAACATTAGTTTTAAAAGTCCACCACCTTTCCTTACTAGTATATTATTTATGTGCATTAACAACAACAACAAACAAATTATGTTCTGGATAAATACATAAAATTTTCCATTCCTGAAAAGTAAATTTATGATAAATAAATAATTCGCTAGTTTCGTGGTCCTCTTGACCAATTAATATCATACAATTAATTATGGTTTTTAGTTGAGGTAAAATGTCACGAGCGGGATTCGAACTCACGGTCTTCGGCTAGAGACGCCGCAGCTCTACCACTTGAGCTATCGTGATCTTGATCCACACTAGCTTCCCACCTCAACCAGACCTTTAATTTTTATCTCCTTTTTTGCCATTTTTCAAACGTCGTATAATCAGGATTGGAGAGCTTTAGTGAAGGTATATTTCATTTTAAACTTATTAAATTTACTAATTTCGTACATTTGAACAATTAATATCTTATGGTTAATTAAAGTTTTTGGTTGAGATAAAAAGTCAATTGAGAGGACACGAAGATCGTGGGTGAATTTTAGCTAAACTAAAAACCTTAATTAATTAAAAGTTAAATAAATAATTGATTCTTTAAGCTGTAGGTTAAACACACACATATTCACGAAACATAAATAATGCAATTAATGTATTTTATTATTTTTATTTATTGAAAATGTTTACTAAATTGGTTTTTTAAAATTACGTTCTAAGTTAGTTGATTTAAAAAATATTCCTTCGGAGAAAGTTTGTGCGGGCGGACACACTTAACCAACCTGCGGGATCTATGCACTTTCCCGACAGCTCTATTGTGCCCCTGGAAGGGGAAATATAAAAAAAAACAAAAACGGCTGGAAAAAAATAATACGCGGCGAAAAACATGAAGGGGGTGTGAATAAACTAGAATTTCCTTATAACAAAGCTCAGCTGACTAGGTATATTTCGTAAAATGTGCTACCGATCATTAAAATTATCCCCTCATCTACAATAACACTTTATTTTCCCCAACCATCAGTTATTAAAAAGAACTTCACCCCATTAATAGAGATAGCCTAATTGTTTCGCTCATTGAAAATATATATTTGTGATTGTAGTGATTATTTAGGATATTTTTGTAAAAAAATACGGTAATTTGCCGTTTCTCAAGCAGCGTTATAAATTTTGGCGTACATCAGAGACCCATTCTCTATGAAGGCGACCTTTTTCAGAATGAGCTTTTCGCCTTTTCGCCCTGGGGGAATTTCTCAGCCAGGAGAACAACGCCGAAACAACCGGGGTGTGTTCGTGAATTATTGTAGGGCGCATTATTACAGAGGATGAATTTTCACTTTTACTTTATAATTTTTTTTTGTTGTTGAACATTATCATTGTTCTTTAAATATCACTGTCGTAATGTTATTTGATATAATTTTTTTCAGTTTCTTTGTGATGAAAACCTTTTGTTCTTTTAACGAGTTTAATCTCCATTTTTTGCATATACTTCATCCGGCATACCATACTTGTTACCTTTTGTGATTATCCTTTTCTAAATGTAAGGAGCGTTATTTCATACGGTTTTAATAATTTTATCGTCTGAGATGTTCACATTATTATTTTGATCGATTCATATTCAATTCTAAAACCATCTCCAAATAAAACATTTTTTTACGAAAATGCTAAAGTTCCTTCTGACGAAACTCAGGGAATCGATTCTACTCTTCGTTTGGAGCAAAAAACGCCCAGGAAATTTTTTTCGGAAAGTTCTCTATTTTGAAGATATCCGTCAATTTAGGTTTTTTCAACTTTTCTCTACCTTACTACATAAAAACGCTTACAACTTCCAAAACGTTGAGACTACAACAAATCCAATTACACCGTTTGGAAGAACGCTAAATTTGCGGTAAGATGGTTTTTTTGCAATAATCTGAATAATATAAAATGTTAGCCAATATCAGTTGGAACATGTCAAAATTACAAAATTTAAAATTTTGCTCATGATTGCACGGTCTTCTGAGGTTGCAAAAAATACCTAGAACTTGTCAAATTACGCAAAAACTTCTTCATCTAATACGCTTTACGTTGATATATCTGGTTTTTAAATAAATTTCTATACAATTGAAAAATAAGAATTGAGTGTTCGAAAACGTGACGTTTTGAACATTTTTTGAAATTTGAAGTGAAAATAAAAATGACACATCTGTAATCTCACAAAACACATACCAGAAAGGTTCGTACAATAAAATGCAAATGTTCTTCTTTTAGCAAGCACCTAACAACAAAAGAGGAACTTTTCAGAGGAAATGGTCAAAGTGTTTTCCCTCTTCTCGAATGCATAACTGTCTTTCTGAATTTCTGCCCCGCCCCCTTCAAATTTACCTTAGTCCACGTATTCGAACAAATAAAGAACTTTCCGAAAAAATTTTCTGGGCCAGTTTTTGCTTCAAACGAAAAGTAG
>CM077102.1:14078346-14090398 GCA_039619505.1 Cimex hemipterus
ATATATATATATATATATATATATATATATATATATATATAGACCAATGTTAATACATTTTTAAATTTTTGCACGTTTTATGTATTGAATATTTTTGGAACATTTTAGACTATTTAAAATCCTTCTTCAAATTTTTAAGTTAATTAAATAAAATTATTGCGAAATCCGTTTTATTTAAATACAAAAAATTAAAACGTGGCAGCTTAATGTGGGGACTGTATAAAGCACAAGTTTCTGGAAATAGGAAAGTACTAAACATCGGCCATGATGAGACGATTATTTCAGTATTTTCTGTTTAGTTGTATACCGTGTACAATTTAAGATAATATCTAGAGTTATTCTTCATCTCTCTTTTACTCTTAATGGAACTCTCTTAATCTCCAGGGGGAAAATATCTCTCCGGACTTGGCAGGACACGTCTGGCACAGCCGTTCACTGACAGCAACTTCACCGGATTCGTATTTCTCTTATAAATGAATTTAAGTTCTTTTTTATTCCGTCTACAGGAAGGTTAAAACATGGAAAAAATCCTTATTGTTAGTCCTCAGTCAGTTAATAAAACCCTATTAAAGGTTGGTTTAAAAAAAAAATTAAGAAGAAATTTTAAGCCACAAAAAAGTCTGTGTGAGTCTTTGTGCTGGTTATCTCACTAGCCATCTGTTTTTATATTTAAACATTTGTGAATTTTCTATTTTTTTAAGTATCAATAATTGTTAGAAAATTTTTTAACTATCTAACCTTCTCCAAAGTACGTCGGAAATTAAAATGCTGGGCAAAAAATCGTGGGAAACCCATAATTTTTCATTGCAATATATATTAAGTGATCATAACGTAAAACACAAAACGTAAAAAAAACTATTGTTATTCTGAAATTAGAACATACCGGACGCTCCTGCCACCCTCATACCCAATCGTGAAAAACGTAGACGATAAATAATGAAAAACAGCAAAGTGCGATGTAACTGATGATGAAGGCGAGACACAGGTTGACGATTGTTGTCATTGTTGCTATCTGCCTCCTGACCGAGGTGTAAGGTTCCATAAACACTATCACCCTGGACTTTGCCCCATAGGACTATTTATTTGACGTAATGTGTTTCTAATTAGTGTAATTGCAAAAATATCAACGTGGCGTTTTCCAAACGATGGACTATGCATACTATAAGATTTTTGCACATTTGTAAATAAATAGCATAATTTTCAATTCAACACTTCGTTTTACAACATGCCCTTAGAAAATATTTAAAATTTTTGCTTGGCACTGTAAACGTTGTACGTGTAAACGGATTATCAGTAATAATAAACATTTCATTTGAAATATGTGCAATAGCTGGACGTATGGTTCAATTTTGTCCTTGTGTGTTCTGTTTAGACATTGACAAAACATCATGGCCAATTTGTTTTTTCCCCAAACCACCAAATAGGTTCAAGAGAGTTTCATAAATATGCCCATAGTTTCAAAAAAGTGAGCTGTAGTAAAAAGCAAATAGAAACAATCTGTTTCATCGGTAACTTTTTTATGTATTTAATATTTAATCGGCAATTATAAAACCACACTCATTCCCTGTGAATTAAACTAAGAAGTTTATAACTCAAATTTAAGGTAAATAAACAGTTTCTTAGTGATAACACTGATGAATATTCTTAACTTGGTTTTATAAAGTTTAGGTAGTACTAACACCTAAAAGCCGCTTGTTGGAATAAAAAAATACAATTTTATTTTAATAGAAGTATATTAAATTAAAAAACCTATTGACCCTTTACCTTTTTTGTGCTTAAGTATTACATAGAGGGGCGTCGGTGGCCGCAAGGTTTAGTCTTTGACACGGCGCTCTTCACTGTAAGGTCCCGGGTTCGAATCCAGCGGCCCTCCATTCGAACCCGACATATTAAAAAAAAAGACGCCCTGAGGATTTAAATGACATCTTCTGTTAATAACTGTCGTAAAAAAAAGGTCATTATTAGGTCACCATCGTCCAGTGACTAAAGTTGATAAATATTTACCGTATAAATTACAACTTTGTAAATGAATTATTATAATAAAATATTAAAACGGCTCTGAATGCATAAGGGGTCTCTCTCGTAATAAATGTCTATCCATTCGGTCCCATATTACACTTCCATTTGTCGTGTGTTCAATGGGTAAAACCGTGGTGGAACGAACCCCAAGGGGAAATTGAAGCGGCAAATCGCCTGATCCAACGGTCATTATTATTAATTGTGTTTTGCAGCAAATGTTATCTAACCGGATAATAAAAAAAGGGACTTTGCGGGTCTTTGAATTATCACAGTTGTTACACACGGTACCTATCAAAGAAGGGATGCATTTCATTGTTAAAAAAATATTGTGGGTATCAGACAATGATAACCTTTGTATTAATATTTTTGACCTTATTGCAATTTTTATTATAAAACCGTATATTCAAAATGGGCCCACATATTCAGTACCTATCTATTTAAATCTATTCTTCGTTCAAATAATTTCTCCAGCCGGAATCACTCTCACATGGAAATGTTCCCTACACACGTGGATGAGATTGGCTGTATGCTGTGTACCCTTGGTAAAGTGTAGGAGAGGAATACAATTGAATTGCATTCAATTACTCGGAATACCGGCCAGTGAGATAGCTGTGAATTTTGAGATAATTGGTGGAGTATAGTATACTTATGAGAATAGCCCGCAAACCCAGGTCCAAACTCGATCAAATAATCGCGTTACGTCAAAAAGCCAGAGAACAGATCTGCCCCAACACAAGGAAAGAGAGTATAAAGTCTATGACGCGAACACGAGCAATTGCTCAAAACTGAGAATGGAGTTATAGTCAGAAGGCATACTTTGAGAATTTTTGTTTGGATGAATTCGTTTTATAGGAGCTTTTCTACATTTTTCCAAATATAGTAGTAAACTTATTCCCCTAATTATTAAATAATACGATTGGCATTTGCTATTTAAGGGAATTTTCGGACATACGTAAATAGGTATAGTTCGGTCTTCAAATTTATGATTAGTAATCCAATTTGCCGTCTATGTTTTTAAACCATTAGGTTCGTAAATTATTTGATAGTTGAAGACACCTGCTATTGATTTGGCACATTCTAAATACAGGATAATAAGGTTTTTAGTTGAGATGGAAAAGTCAAACATTCAAAAATTTGGGGTTGGTATCCGAGTGGATCGAGGTCACGATAGCGCATTTGGTTGAGCAGCGGCGTATCACGCCGAAGGTCGTGGGTTCGAATCCCGCTTGTGACACTGACATTTTATCTCAACCAAAACCTTAATTAATTGAGACTGCAGCGATAACTAATCAAATCTTTTTGACTAAATGAATTAGTAGTATTTTTGTTTTAAAGGCGATTTTTAATTTGTACACATTCAAAATTTAGATGATATGGAATTCGTTAGTACTAGTTGTTGTTTGTTTTGTTACTAATTGTTTTTTTTTTCGATCAAAATCCTGTCTAGATAATTTCAGTTTCAATATTTGCAGTATTGCAACTTGCAATTAATTACGGACCACGAAATATAGTGGATTTAATAAGTTAAAATGAACTATATCTTAATTAAAGCTCTTCGTGGCCATTTCATTTGTTGCCGAGAATCAACTAAATTGCACGATTTGAAAAATGGCAGAAGGGAGGGAAAATTCAAGAAGGATGTGTTGAGAGGGCGTACCTAGCCGAAGGTCGTGTGTTCGAATCCCCCTAGTGACTGACTGACTCTTTTATCTCACCTAAAAACCATAATTAATTTAAAGATATTAATTGCTTAAGCGGACCACAAAAAATAGTGAATAAAGAATGAGGTTTACTTACCCTGCAATAGGATTAGTCCAGTCTTGGAAATTTGCTTCTCTATTTATTTTCTGGTTTATGTTTTCATCCTAAATGTGAGAGCGAATTTGTCCAAAATCGGTGATCGACGTTGAAGTTTTTACCCTCAAGTTTAAAAAAAAAAGGCCAAAAATGTTGCCTGTTGAACTGTTCACGACAAAACTGGGTTACACCCGCAAAATATTCACTGTATTAGCATGATAAAAAAACAGGGAGCTATCATTAGCATTCCATCCACATTTAGAATTTAAATCTGAACCTATATAGCGCTGGACAGTTCTAAGTCAAGAAATAAAAAAAAATCGTTCGGCATTTTATTCTAATTGGCATAAAATCGATTGCTTCCTGTGAAAATCCAAATAAAAATAAACGGTGTTTCCCCGCATGACGTTTATTCTTCTGTACGAACATGAACGACTTCCGTCCTGTTCTACATAATACGAAATTTTTATGGTATAATCTCTGGAGGGCTGCCAAAATCGATGAGTTCATTGGCCTTACGGCTCACAGAATTTGGTAAAAAATTGCATAACGAAATTGTAAAAGTTAGAATGTCTATATTTAATTACATAATTATTTCAAAATTATTCAAAATGACAAAAATAAATATACAGGCTGGGAATGTTTAACTATTTTTACTTATTTTACTACTTCTTCCTTGTACATAGACCTTCTATTAAAAAAAATTGTAATTTTTATAATAAAAAATAAAAATATGAATGCTTCAAAAATTTTTTTTATAAACAATAATCTTTTATTAATCTTGATTTGAAGCGTCTTATGAGCCATTGCTCTACAATAATGGGCTGTATCACACCTGCCTTAGATTTTTGCCGACATAAAAAATTAGCTATTTGAAAATTCGTATATCCAACCATTTCCTTCTAATTAACCATCAGGAAACCTAGAGAAAAGATTTATGCTCATAATTTTATGCGTTAACCGCGATTTATTGCGTTATTCGCTGGTTGCTTCCAAGAGAAAGGCTTGAGCTCTTTTAACTTACCGCAAGTTGAACTAGACAATGGCAATTAACTTTAACTTGAGGTGAGTTACAGAACAGTAAATCTGCTTTAAGGAAGAAAGGAAATACAGCGGTGTGTAACGTTTTATTCTGTTGACGTTTACCAAGTAATGCTCTGAAGACATAATTTAGACAATAGTTATTATTTAATAGAATGTTTATGTAAGCAATCTATTTAAATCAATTAACAACCTGTTAAAATTTATAGGACGAACTATTGAATATTTTGAAGTTTTGTCCCAGATTGTTCGATTATCAGTGCTTACCGTAAAAATAATAAGTTGTCTTAAACGGGAAAAAGGGGTTTAGAGATAATGTTTTTGTCAATATGGCTGGAGTGGACCGTCCTGTTCGACGAGGAATGGCAACGACCCACCAATTGCTTTTCTTTGCCAAAGCCGCGTCTAATGGAATCCGTAAATTTCCCGTTCCACTTATGTTTCCCAAAAAATAAAATCGTTTTATAAAAATAACTCTGATTAAAACCTGATTTCTAAAGTGGTTTTGTGGTTAAACACTCGGTCTAATAATTGTTATAGATGAGGTTGGTAAAAATGACGAATTTCCTCCTGAATGGCTAAGGAAGGAGTCATTAACGAATTCGAAGAGAAGTGCATTAACATGAATTAAAACTCAAACCGACGAAATAGCCTAGCATGCCGCCGGGTAATATTTGAGTGAAACACGATTTCCTACTATTTATAATTCCCGACTTCTCAACCAAAGAGTTGCATTCTATTTCTATCAAAGCGCAGAGTATAAGGGACTAATTTAAAGTTCTCTGGGTCAGTTATATACCTCTCACAACTATGGATCATCCTAAATAATTTTATATAGAAAATAACAGCAATTATACATATTCGAAACATATTGTGGTCCAATATTCTTTAAATGTGCATTCATTTAGCTTGAATTATGAATCCTATCAGGATTCGCAGTTTATTCCTGCTTCTTTTGACACATTTATAATTTCTTTCCTTCTAAAATTGGATAGAAGTTGCTTGGATTGTATTTGTCTAATGAGTGCATTCCGAAGTTCCCTCATTTCCTTTTTGTCCTTCTGTCTGAGGTACTCGTTAATAGTGTGGGTTCCTATGCCACAGAAGGGTTCAGGTCCTGTCAGCAGTGTAGCGGCTCCTTGCCTTGCAAAGGTGTACGCTTTCTCATTGCCTTCTACTCTCATGTATGCTGGGACCTGACTATTCTGCTTACGTAATATGTATAGTTTGATTTTTTCAGCCGTCCCCGCTTCCTCAGGTGCACTCCAATCTTTCAACCCTTCCTAACCTTATTGCTTAAGTCCTCTCCATTTCTTCCCATACCAAGAAACTTCCAGGTCGCCTCATATGACGATGGCCCCAAAGTCCTTCTCGCCAGATTTCAAGTCCTGCGGATGCACTATTGGGCAGTCAATGCTCTTCTCGAGAATTTACAGAATTAAGAACAATTTTGAATTGAATATCAATGTGTATAATTCAAGTACATGATACCACTAAAAATATATAACAAAAAAACGTCCCCTATCATACAAATTTAACTTATGCCCTACAAGCACTTCAAATCATTCCCAAAAGACATGATATATTCTATATTAACTGTTTAAGTATTATGTTGGTCATAAAAATTAATGCATTGGCTATTTGTGCATAAAAAAGAAACTATTTTCAACTATTTTTTGCTCTTCTTTTCCGGTTGTTGTCTTTTTAGATTTGTTGGGTTTCTTTTCAGGACTAGACAACCATCAAACTCATTTTCCTTTTATTGATATCGATTTCGGGATCATGAGCCTCCTCGTATTAGTCTCGTTTTCTGTATTTCCACAAAGCAAAAGAGACTGATGAGGCGAGGTTGATGCTCCGAAATCGATGTCAGTATGTTTTGGTAATTGTCTAGTTTTTGAAAAGAAATCCAATAAATAATTTTTAACTCTTACAGTTTTACAATAACAGGGCTCTGATTCAGCATGTTCTGCCTGTGAAAACAACGTCCATCAATAGTTCCTTGCTAATAGATTTGACACCACCTCTTTCCATATCTTTGCAATATTTCTAAATAAATACAAATTGACGATGTGTGACGAGAACGATATTAACCATCATAGGTTCGGCTCTTCTCAATAATGATTCATGATCAGACGAAGTTCCGCGTTATCTCCTGCCTGGCACTGCTGGCTGACCGGGCTGTTACCTAAACCAAAACAAGGGTATCAATTTGGAACAAATCGCTTGCAAAAGCTCATCAATTGAAGGTCCGCGCGACACATTGATATCACTCATTTGAGCAAATTCGGTCGGAATCGGGCTGAGAAGCCAAATATTTCGGACCAACTGGGAGAATAGCCGGTCCGGAATGATCAATTAGTCAACGATTAAATCAACTGGAAGGACTCAGCGTAATTTCACGATATTTGATTGGTCACAGCTGGCTCTATACCCATGTGTCAAACAACACCGAAGTGAGATAATTTATGAGAAAATTGATTTAAGTTGTATTGGAACAAAGTTGGTATTTTAATGAATTTTTGATTGTTTTTTTGATATGCTTATTTTTCATTCGATTTGTTTGGTCAGACTGGGTACTATGATAAATATTTACTCGCAGTGAACACTTATTATTGTAAGAGTTCGGTTTTTATTTTTATTTTTTACAAATTTCTATTAGGTATCATAACAAATTAATGCTTCTCTCCTAAAGCACAATACTCTTAAATTTTTCTACGAGTTAGACCTGCAGTTTTCCATTCGTTTTTATAACAATCCTTTAGATGACGGAAGTGCACTTTTATTCTTCCATTTGAAACTAGAAAACGCTTTCAACACGAGAGAAATACAAGATCTTGAACAAAACTGACGTGTAAAAACACGTTACGTAAACGTGTGTAAACAATAATGATTAAATAAACATCCCTTCGAAGCAGAAGAAGGATAATTATAATTCTTTTGCAGTACCTTTTATATAATGCTTAAAATAACCTATTACCTTGGTCAATGTCAATGCATAGATTTAAAATTTAAATCACCCTGTTGTGGGTTTTATACTTTCAGTGATAAATAAGTATAAACCGAAAATAATTTTACTGATTCTATTAACCAATCAAAAGTTCAATGCCTTCCGTCAAAATCCAGACCAATCAAGTCTAACTGTTCCTGAAAGTCAGATTTTCCTCGATGCCAAATGTAAACCTGAACCTTTATGAAGTCGATACGGCTATGATGTAAATTAGCGGAGGAAGTATGGATCACGAGCTACATTAGGTTAAAGTTTGCTGGGTAGTTTTAGAATTTACTCTGTGCCAACTCGTTTAATTAATAACTTCAGCAACAAGTCGGCAGTCTAAAATTCAAATCCTTAAAAAAAGTTTCTGTACTTCTGTACTTTCTGTACTGTATCTTAATTTTAAAAACTTTCCCCTCCCGGATTAGCGATTTATTTTCCACCAATAAAGGTTTGAACCTGGTAATTGATACATTACAAAATGCTACTATTAAAAATAAATAATCTTAATTATGTAAAAGTACAAATATATAAGATGGCGCAAACTCTTTCGTGTGATGGTTGATGTTTGTTTGTTATTTGTCTGTTGTGGGTTGTTTGTGGGTGTGTGAGTCTGCACTGGGCGGTAATGTATCGATTTTTAATTATATTATTCACATTCTTACGTGTGAATGCTACTTTTTTTAAATTCATCAAAGCCATTCGGAATTTTGACAGAAAATGTAACTGAATAAACATAATTAACAACGATGATGAAACCCAGATTTAGGTACAAATATTCCAATTTAGCGTATATTAATTTATATTAATATAACCAAGCGTACCTGTATCAATTTCAAAAAGATTTAATATTATTAGTGATATTTCTTAATTATTAAACATAAATAGTAAAATTAATTCATGTGTCAAATGCTTTCTTTTCATTCAAATGCTACTTTTTTATACATAGAAGTTCCAAAATAGGTTTGGAATATTAACTCAATAATAACGAATATTTTGGTGTTTTTTTTGGTTGGTACAAATTTAGAGAAGATTTCAATAGTATAACTTAACTCACATCCATAGATTAAAAAGGTTTCTTCATCTGTAAAATGATTGATCAAAAAATAAAATATCTTTACGACTATATTCCGTATGACGGTACTTTATAATGTCTTAAGACTTGATTGCAGACGTGATTGTAGAATGAAAGTAGCTGATTTACTTTTCCCCTTTAAACTTTTAAATAATTCGATCATTTTACGATCATATTTATTAAGTATTTGAAGATCGTGGCATGTGGTCTGGTGTGTTGTAGGTTTTTGAAAACATTTTTTTATCGTATCAACGTTTCGGTCTTTATTGTGATCATCCTCAGGGCTGGAAAGTTTTTTCCGTGTAGATGTGTCATTCTTGTATGACATCTTGAGAGTGCGAATGAGATATAATAATATACAATATACGGAAAGCAAACTTTTGAACCTGAAGATGATATCCATAAAGATCGAAACGTAGGCGTGAAAAAGAAAACGGTTTTCTAAAACCTACGTCACACCAGACCCCATCTTAAAGTCTTCAAATAATTATAAACTAACGGTCACTAAACACCGTACATATTTATTAGGACTACTTATATTTATAATGTCTATAACTGATCTGATTATCGTAAAAGTGTCACTTACTTTTGTGCCAAAGTTTGCGTATAAATCCGCACACAGAGGAAGGTTCCTGGATGCCGACCAGTTAATTGAAGGGTGTCATTTTACGGAGAGTATTCGATCCTGTTTTGATGTTTAGAAGAAACGGGCTGTTATTGCATGCAGTAATGATTGATTGATAGTTATTTTTTGGTCTTTGAGTGTGAATTTATTGCGCGATTCATCGGGCCGAGAAAGTCGAATTGAATGGACTGATAGACTCTGCTCTAACGTCTGTTGTACTCATGAATCATTTAACAATCGTTTTGTATGATCTGTTTATCATTTTATATAATTTGTATTCAATTTGATTAAACAATAACCCCATAGATTTTGTTCCCCTTCATATTTAAAATTATTTTTCTTATCTCCTCGTTTTTTGGCCAGGACTGAAGCTAGGTAATGTATAGGAAAGAGTCTATTTATATTCATGAAAGCAGGTTTTCCTCAATAGCTGTATTTAGTTGATCTACATTGTGATAGATTTGAATGGAAATAGCTGATTCAATTTCAGTAAACAGTAATAAGTTTCTCTTGATTTTTTCTTTTTTTTCTTTTTCTTAGTCTATGTAGTTGTTTGGAATAATTCACTAGTTATTCAGTTTTTAATTTATTTTACAATTATTTAATCAATGGGTTGGTGGTAGTTAATTATGTGGGAAAAATAGTAGTTTTTACTTGTAAAACCCCCAATGGTTAATCATTTTGATTTTGCTAGTACTAAAATCACCACGTACTCCTATTCGACGTTGAGATAAAACAGTTCAACCAATTTAAAATTGAAATACCCGCGCCAGTGTTTCAATTTCAATCAAACGAAACATGTCCTGCCCAGTTTGCGGGGTTCTGAATATTTACACAGATTTGAAATATTCCCTAGAACGGCGGTTCAGTGTCGACCCGAATCGGGTAACCAAAGAATATCAGGTTTTTCTGTGAATCAAATAAACGTCGATCGGGTGCTTGTTATTCAGAACCTATGTGTCCAATAGGAATAAAATATATTTTGCCCATTCAAACTCTATCAAACCTCAAGGGGACTTTTTCTGAGGTATTTAGTTTATTGGAATGTTTCTTCTTCGCTTGGTCGTCCTTGCAAGTATGATTTTTCTATGTTTGTTCCATTATATGAATAACTGATTCAATAAGAAACAAAAACCGCTGTTTACTGTTGATTTTTACCATGTTTATTTTATTGGATGTTGCATACAGATTTATTTATAACAACATTTAGATGGGGCGTCGGTGGCCCCAATGGTTTTAGGCGTTGACACGGCGCTCATCACTGAAAGGTAAAGGTCCGGTGTTCGAATCCAGTGGCCCTGCATTTGAACTCGACATGTGTACATATGGGCTTTTTATCAAAAACACTGCCACCACGAAAAATACAAACTACTGATTAAAACTGTTAAAATTTATAATTGATTTGAACATTAGGTAAAATATTTTTTTAATCAATGATGTTGAATTGTCAACGTTTGCATATTGTCTTATTAGAATGCTGGTACACATTGAGCTACCTCCTACGTGAGAATATTGGTAAATCGAGATTATAGAACGGGCCAGGTCCAAAACGAGTTTTTTACCTTTACAGTTTATGGCGTTGTTCGTTCCATTAATTTGGGTTCCGAGTTATTTCATCTGAGGCATTGAGATCGAGGTTTAAACATGAAAACTCTTGCTTCTTTTTACGTTTTAGGTAATCGTTATTTAAAAAAAAATATCTTCTAGGCTGACTAAAGTTTAATATATGAAAACAGCGATTTTAATTCTCTACAATATTATAAATCATTATAAACAACATTTTGAGGATCTTGTTCCTCAAGTACACAATTCATAAAATAAGTCCAAAAAAAGTACAATAACATAAATCAGCCAGTCATCCGCTGAACATCGACATGCAAATAAAGTAAAATTTATGCCAAACAAACTGAAAATATGGGAAAATGTTGGAGATTTGAATAAAACCCCTAAAGTTCTGACGGTGATCTATATCGAGAATGGTACGTTTCGCGAATGTTTGACGTGTTTAATGTATTGTGTTATTTTTTAATAATTCCTTTTATAATCCGTAATTCCATTTAGGTCCGTATTCATTTAATTATATCAATACTCAAGTGTAATACTAAGATAAAGAAAGATAAGAATAAGTATTTACAAAAAGAACAAAACTTTATATTACCATAAACCATCAAGTATAAAGTGTGCTAGGTTAAGGTTTCCCCTAATAACTCTAAATGCTGGTTATTTTTTGTGTTTTTTTTTTGTCTGGCCATATTTTCTTGCTACTAATGTGATTACTAAGTTATAAATAATTTGACATTTACAATAATAAAGGAACAATTATTTTGCAAGGAATCAGTCACTTCCGTCATATAAAAAATGGAACAACAATCACGAATACTGCCTATAATTATCGTACCTTAAAACTTTTAATTACAAACCAATATCATGTAAAAACTGAGCTAAGTTAAAGCTTGCCCAAATAAAATCTACATGCCGTATTTTTTGTCTGACTACATTT
>CM077102.1:14099400-14122194 GCA_039619505.1 Cimex hemipterus
TATATATATATATATATATATAGAATATTTAGCCCATATTTAAAACATCTGTACCTACCCAGCATGTGTTGTGAGAACTAGATGGATCGTAAAAACACATGAAAATTTATAATTGCTGGTGTATTAGACTGCAATAAAATATATATATTTTTTTTAATTTTTAAAATGTACAAACAGCCGTTCCCAGTTAATCAAGGCAGATGCTTGATATCGCATTATTAATTAATTTGGATTCAAATCATTTGACATATTGTTTTATAAGGTAAAATGTTTTACAATGACAACCCTAGATCAAATAGAATCGCATCAATCATAATGACACAATCGAATAGAACTTGTTACAGGTTTTGCCCCTAAAGACCCATCTTCCGACATGAGCAAACAAGAAAATCTGTTTAATCATTCGACTCTGCTAGCTGAAAAACTAAGACTCGTTAGTATGATTTATTACAGAGAGTTTCATTTCTTCCAAAAATTTTTTTACCCGTGGGAAAATATCGATCGAGCCAATAATTATAGATATATTCACGGATTCCCCTCTGAATATTTGTCTGTCACATAATATTCGTCGGGTACGAAGCGACTAAAGAAACTCGTTTGAAACAACATCTGTGCCAATTTACTTTCGTGATCCTTCGTAATCAATTAACCAGCTCAAAGAGTTAATCAGCCAGGTTAATATTGCGTTTAAATTTGAAATCGGTTTGGCTTCTCAAGCTAAATTAATTAACACAGTCAATGTGCAGTAATGAAATACTTGATTACAGTTTGATCGTCTTTGACGAGCAAATCTTTACTTTTTCGACTAATTTTTCATCAAATTGGTTACCCGTTTTCTATGAAAGCCCATATTTTTTATAAGTTTAAATTATTTGGTTTATTTAAATTATTAAATTGTTTTAAGTTCATAAATATAGCTTTGTTTCATTAATTTAAACAGTTATTTAGCTTGTTATTACGTTTATTCAAGGCATAAACGGAGAACAAGTCACAAAATATTATTGTATTTAGTATGACCAACCCTAATCTTCAACGAAATTCGTAATAATTAAAAACAAATATGAAGGAACTGTTTAATTTCAAATGCAATGTGGATTAGTTTTAGAAGAAAGGTGGTATAGAGAATAAGGTCTAGGTGCTGACCTGAACAAAATCACAATTATATATACATATTGATACATATTTTGATGGAACCTTACAAATTATCGAATAATAGGGGAAAATAATTTTAAAAATATATAATTGAAAATAAACAGAGAAGTCAATTCTCTCCTTACAACAGGCCAATAAGGTGCACAGAGGGAGGGGCCATAGGAGTAAGAGTTAAAACAAGAAATCTTGAATCAGCGGTCAGACTGAAGGGACAATATTGTGAAGGACCAATCTGTGTGTTTTTGCAAATTAATTAGTGAAATCTTAATTTTAAAAAGAAAAGAGTTCCAGGCCTCGTGAAGTGAGCCTTTCCTTTTAAATTACCTTTAGTAATAGTTTGTTTTGTATTTTGATGATTAGTTATTTACAATTTATTTTGGACTGGAGAAAAAACAAGAATTTTATTTTATATTATTATTCCAAAATAATTTTTAAATAATTTGTTTTGTTTTCTTTCTTGAATCGTAATAAATCCTTATTTTAAAAGTAATTTGTTTATTCTATTCTTGTTCTTTTCTATTCTCTAGAGAAACAAAGTATGTAGGAATAACATTAAATCAAAAGCTTATCATCAAGAAACTCTTAGACAAAATAATACAATGAAACCGAAGGCGTTAAGCAATCTAGGCCAGAGATGTAGGAAAACACGGACTATACACACACTCACGCACGCACAAATACACACACATTCACTCCCCAGACCTTACGTATTGTATCGTGGGTAAAACTTAAGAAAAGAGGCACGGGATCAATAAACAAACCTACATACAATAATAAAAATACAGTTTTGTAGACCGCAGGATGCATAGGTGCATTATTTCAGCAATGTTAGTGACACTGGGATTCCCACCGTTGCACATTCTTCTAGAGCAGTGGGTCCCAAACCTTTTTGGCCCATGGACCCATTTTTATACTCAGTTAATAGGCTAGGATAGGGGGCGTCGGTGGCCGCGAGGTTTCGTCTTTAACACGGCGCTCATCACTGTAAGGTCAAGGTCCCGGGTTCGAATCCAGCGGCCCTGCATTCGAACCCGACATACTTATAAATGGGCTTTCTTTCAAAAACACCGGCACCCTGAGGGTTTATATGACCTCTGCTGTTGCGAACCCTCGTAAAAAAGCAAAAAAAAAAAAAAAAGAAAAAGAATAATAGGCTTTCATACCGATCTATTTCTCATTTAATTATCACCCCAAAAATGAGCGAAACCGAAACTTTGAAACACGTTTCACTGCAACGCACCAACACAAAACATGATGCAGCTTCTTGGGAAAAACTATATTAAGGAATAAGGAAAGAGGAACCACTGAAAGTACACATTAAGGGTAGTGCACGTTTCGATATTTGCAAATTAAATTACACAATGGATCTTTTAGGTCCTAGTGGGAGAAATGAAAACTGCGGTCACCGTTGATCTCAGAGAAGTAAAAATAATCTCAATGAAACTGGAAATTTTTCATAATAAAGTAATTTAATAAAACTTTTAATTAACGGATTATTATTATTGGATGTATTGAATGATTCAGTATGTAGAGAACGAAGAGATACTTGTAAGAACTATCACGTGTGAACCTTAGAACAAACGTCTTCATTTTATTCTGTGACGAAGTGAAATTTCCCCAATCAAAAGTTTGCCTTTCTTATGATTATATATTATATGTTTCAGAAAGGTCTAAATCTTCAAATCCGATTCAAGGAAGTGTATAGTTCGTAAACATGTTTTGATCTTAGCATACTTATTCTTTACTTTTATTTCTTCTACCTTGTATTCTTATTTCATGTTTCTTCTCACAAAATCCTAGGAAATAAATAGGATACTAATTAACATCACCATACAATACCAATAGAAATAGGGGAATATAAAAAGTTCATTTATAGATAAATTAAAATGTCAATTCGTCTAAATATAACGCAACACATAAATTTTACTGACTGAATTTCCGGTTAAGTAGGTGAACCATTATTTTAAAGAACCGATTGATTGTTATTAAACTATCTACTAATGAAACTAGCATTATTGACTTTTAACTCTTATAAGCAATTTTCTGAATAGAATTTAATTTAGAATGTTTTGGTTTGTTCGTCCCAGAAACTATTTTTGCTACTTTTTTTGACTAATTAATGCTGGGATTTGATATGTAAAAATTTGTTCCATTTATCTTCTTAAAGGTTACTTTGCCTACTGATATTGAAAATTTTCGATTGACGGATGCGATACGCACGAGTGTTTTGAGTTGAAATTTCGTAGTGAATCCCCAACGAGATAATACATAAACGGCATGGTTTATTCTCGTACTGGAGAGGCTTTTGTTAATTATAATCCGAAGCGTTTGGTGCAATCAGGTTAAACAACCCCAGGGGGCTGCTTGTTTTTGGGGGGATAATTCCGGTTTAAACCTCGGCCGAATGCGCTTTATGTTGTAAAACACATTAGGGAAATGTAGTTCAGCTCATTTACATTTATCTTTCTCTAATTCGAGGTTTAACGGGCTTACTCGGGCCGAGAAGAGAGGAGCTAGAGGATATGAAACACAAGTCCGATTTGGTACGTAGGGCAAGATGCGTAAACGTTTTTACTTTTGGGAGTTACACAACTTTTTCTTCTTTATGTTCTTTTCTTCTTTGCTTCTTTCTCTCCTTTGATAATTGACGGGTTGATGTGTGAGGGTCATTTACTTGGACCCTCACGTGGGCTTAGGCACGATCCTAAGTGATAGCTCATTGAATATTTGAAGTTTGTAATAGTGAAGTTCGTTTGTATTTTAATATAATTTTCTTACAATGATTTTTTTTTTCATTTTATTTCAACAGCAAATTGTTCAATTAAAAAAATATTGTCCATTGCGTAACTACACTCGGTTTCGAAAACGGGATCCGAGTAGAGCTTAATCTAATTTTAAAGTGTATCGCGAGAGCAGAAAGATAAAACTCAGTGAAAAACAACTTTACATACTAGCTTTAGTGTGCACACTTAGAGATTTAGATCAAAATAAGTGGTTTGTTTAAAAAGATCTTAAAAAGTCTCTTTAGCTACATAATTTTTCGTACTTATTTTACGTCTTCGTGCACTCCAAAACACTACTTTTGTGTTATACAACTGTAGAAAACTGTTGAAACAGCAATTTCTGTAAACAGGAAGGTACACTACTTAAGTGGGAAGTAGTAAGTTCTTAACCAAATCAAAGTATTGTATATATCATAAGAAAACCCGTTTTTTTTTTTTTACAAATTGAAAACTACCTGTTTCCTTGTAACTTGTTTTTTTATTTGTTTATTATCTGCGTATTTATTATCTGTAGAAAATTATATATGATTCCCTAGTTTCGTGGTTCGCTTGACCAATTAATGTCTTACAATTAATTAAGTTGAGATAAAAAAGTCAATGGCAAGAGCAGGATTTGAACCCACGACGCCGCTGCTCTACCACTCTCCATCTCAACCTTCAACCGTCTTAATTGTAATATATCAATTGGTCAAGCGGACCACGAAACTAATGAATTTAATAAGTTTAAAATGAAGCTCTGATAATCAGAGAATCAAATAGATTAGACGACATTTCAAAAATGGCCAAAAGGAGGGAAAATGCAAAAGGTGGGGTTGAGATGAGAAGTTATTGCTCGAGTGGATCTGTCAGGATTGCTCAAGTGGTAGAGCAGCTGCGTATCAAGCGTGTGTTCGAATCCCGATCGTGCCGTTGACTTTTTATCTCAACTAAAAACCTTAATTAATTGCATTATATTTGATGTTATTTTTCCAATTCTCATCCGTTTTCTAAATTTTTGAACGATTAAGAATGCTTTGGTGTAAATAGTGACAAAGAAATAAAAATCTGACAAGGAGTGTTGCAAGGCGAATTTTTATCGCCGACATTGTGGTACTTGTTTCAATCAGTTTCAGTAAAATATTTTAACGACTACATTTTTCACAACTGCATTAACGTATTTACTACGATTTTTTTTTAGATTTGTAATGCAAGATAATAATAGCAAAATTACAATGATAATGATAAATTAATCGAAAGAAAAACAGTAAATTATCAAGTGTATTCAGTGGTCTGCATCGAAATCCAGATTACACCCTTTCTACTTTTTCTAATTAATATTTATTTCCACTATCACCCACACAACAGATTTGTTTCAATTAAATTGATTTTACATTTTTACTGGATGTGTGATATCTGGTTCTAATGTAAAAAAACGGAAACGAATGGGATATCCATTCGTGTGGGATGTATTTTTGAACCGACCCTAAGCAATTCCGATGCAAAGTTAGTCCCGGCGGGGCAGGAACCCAGTTACCACCCTCGTAGACCCGTTCAGACTTCTTCTTTAAACCCGATCCGTTTATATCTTACGAGTTGTTGCTTGAAGTGAGGTTAACTCTTAAACTACGTCCCTCTAGGGTACGTCTAGGTAATGAATTGAAATTTTTTTTTCCCGCAATACATAATTTACAATCTGACGAATAATACTGCCTCTGTGAACTAATGAGGCTTTGAAGACGTCGCATCGTTATGAAATCATTTCAAACTGTCAAACACCGTCATTCCCCTTGTTATATCAAGGTTTTGAAGCAGCTGAGAGCAAATCAAGGAAAAGTAACTTTTTTGCTGTAATTGTCTTTAACAACGTAGGGACATTTTAAGTTTCCCTATAAAAAAAGAAAAAAGAATTTAGATATTTTCAATTAAACTAATTTATTTAAACAATTGATTTAAGTTTTTAAATTTTCTCCCGGGGAAAATGTACTTAATCCAATTTGATGGCTATACAATAACGATAATCATATTAATGGACTTTTTAAAGCCTAACATGTTTATACTTCACTAATCGAAGTTTGAAAACTTTAGTGTCATTATTATTAACTATATTATTTTATGTTATAAAAGTTTCTACCTGGAAAGTATGAAATTTTATTTATTATAATTTATCTCAGCTAATATATTTTTACATTTTTCGGCCTCATTATATAGATAAATGCATTTTAAAACAGTCCTTCTTGGGTTTCTTAAGATGATATATTCCTTTACTGCCTCCCCGATTTTTACAACGCACCCGAAATTCAGGCCTTCGGCCAACAGACCTGGGATATTTTTTAGGCATTAGAAATTGAATTAAAACGGAACCCAATTATGCGGGGACGCACTGTTGAAATTGGATCAAGATCACTCCGCGCTCCATTAGGCACTCATCAACCAGACCGGAACGCATTTTCAGGGTGCCACAATAATAACTCCAGGAAATTGATCTTGTATAACGCAATTTGTTCGTGTTTTTTTTTGTATACATAAAAAATACTGAAATGTCTACGCTTAGAACTTAGTGTGTTTAAAAAGTTCAAAGTTCGGGCCATTAATCAATGAACGTTTATGGATGGTCAATTTGTTGATGAACCGAGGACGTTGGCTCTCCGTCCACGTTTCCATTCGATCAATACCACTAGTGAAACGTTATTGTTGTTTTCATTTGCTGTTTGATACGGGGTGAAAAGACGAGAACAATAGGAAGATTGAACAAACAAAGGAATAAATAAATTTAAGTCGTTTGGAGAAAAGTTGTAGAAAAAGAGAGCTCCTAAAAAAAGAATTAATCAATTAATCGAACATCGATGTGAAAGACATGGAGAGAGAGAGAGAGAGAGAGAGTGAGAGAGAGAGAGAGAAAGAGAGAGAAAGAGAGAGAGAGAGAGCATGTACATATAAGTTATAATCATCACCAGATAACCAAGCGTTACCTCAAGTGTGCCAATCAAGCTTGATTTTTCAGTGGCTAGCTATTTTCTTTTTTAGAGCTGATATTTTCAAAAGTTGATTTTCTTATTAATGTAATAATTATACATTCATAAATCGGAAGATGCGGCCTGGTGTGATGTAGGTTTCAGAAAAACATTTTCTTAATCGTGCCAACGTTTCGAGCTTTATTGAGATCACCTTCAGGGCCTGTTTTACCATTGTTTAAATTTAACAAATACATGTAGGATGTGGAAAAAAGTGAATTTATACAATGAAATATATATATATATATTTTATATTCAATCAAAGTATTTTTATTAACTCAAAGTGTTTTGTTTTCTGTGCAAGTGTGCCATTCTTGCGTGTTGTGAATGTCAGTGAGGAGTTGCTGTTTTATGTTTATATACGTTGGATTTTGAAAGTGTAATAAAGGAAGTTTTAAATTTAAACAATGTTTGTAAATTCCAGGCCATGAAGATGATCTCAATAAAGATCGAAACGTTGGCACGGTAAAGAAAATGTTTTTCTGAAACCTACATCACACCAGACGGCGTGTAAGGATTACTGAATAATTATGAACTAACGGTCAGTATCACGATACATTAATGTAATAGTTGGATAATTGATAACTTCATATCTAAGTGAGTTGTAGAAAGCAAAAGTAATTTGAACTCCTTTATATAAAATTGGAAACATTTCATTAAATCGATATTCCCAAGTGTTAAAATCTCAAGTGCTTCGTGGTCATAATTGACCATATTAATTATTATTTTCATTTTAGGTATTTGATTGCGATGAAAAAATTAGTGTGCGGTTGAATCCCGCTCGTGATACTAATTTTTCATCTCAACGAAAAACCTTGGATAAAACGAATAATTAATTAAAATTTATATTTTTCTTAACATACCAATGTGAGTCATGGTTGTGACGAACCGAATTTGAAGTGGTTAAAAATGTTTAAATCCTACATTTTTCTTAAAAGCCGTTTGTGGGAGGAAACAAGGGTCATGACTTTTACAAAACTCATGATTGAAGCTAAGCAAGTTGTAACTAAAATTAAACGTTCCATTTATTTTCATGACTGACTCCAAGAGCGGTCTTCAGAAAATGTAACAGTCTGTGATGATTGTAGACCGGAATTCCTACCAGTAGTGACAATTTCCTTGCTCACGTGGAATCAGGGAGGCATCTCACGTGCTACCAAATGTCCCTTGGTTGCTTTTCAATGCACGATCCTCAGTCGCGCTAAAACAGCAGCCTCCCTTGTTTTCTTCCTAATCGATAATGGATACTCAAGAATGCATGATATTAATTTAGTACTATTGTACTTTAGTGACCTAATTTTTAACAGAAATAAAGTCTGTGAATTATGGTTGATCAGAACAAACAAAATAGTGAAAGAGTTTTTGTTAGATACACAGTTAGAGAGAGAGGAGAGATAGGGGAGATAGAGAAAAAGAGAGAGAGAGAGTGAGAGAGAGAGAGAGAGAAAGAGTGAGGGAGTGGCAGAGTAGGAGGAAGAGAGGGAGCGGAGAGAGAAATAAAGAGAAAAAGAGAGAATGAGAGTGAGATGTAGAGAGCTGACAATTACCACCAAACTAAAATCTTACACTTTCTACATCCTGTTACGCTCAATATTTTATACATTTTTATACCGTACAACTTTGTTTTTAGAAGTAAAAGTTTATGCTGGATGTATTTATTGGCACATGTGTATCTAGTCTTTATCTTATGTATAAATGTCGCAATAAAAAGTCAAGCAGATCTACATCCAGTTTTTTCCTCTCTTTTTATCCCTAAACCTCGCCTTTCCGGAATTTCCGGAAGGCTATAATTGGATTTGTTCATCGAGTAGGGGCCTACTGTTGACCGACGGGTTACATATGGGCGGGGAATATATAATTAGTTGAACTGATCGACACTGATCATTTTAGTGTAACTGTTTCGCACTTACCGGATCACTTGTCGATCGGATTAACGTTTTTCCACTTAAAGACCAACCAACGTATTCTGAGTGTAGGAAAAGAGTGTTAGGATTCCCAACATTAACGTCCTCCCACTTGACGATCTGATTTATAAAATGCCCCGGTGGTCTTGACTTCTCCAATTGTATCGCCAAAGCTGTGGCTTTAATCATAATAAATCCAACAAACAAGTGATTCTGTCCTTTCTCTAAGGGTATCATGCGATGAATTTTTTTATTGTCGAATTTGTTTCACAAAAATGGGCGTTTCGTCTTATCGTCAGTTTTAAAGAGAAAGATGAGTTTCGTTGTTCGTACCCTACACTGCCGTGGCGAACTCACAATAAATCATGGCAATTACCTTGTAATGAACGTGAGTGTGTAATTAAGATCAAGGTGTTCATAACGAGGACTAATACCGTCCCGGCAATACGAATCGCTATCGTTATACTCAACAGGGAATATCAGTAAAATTACATTCAAGAAAATAATAATAGGGACTTTTCCGGCAAAGACTGGATTAAAATATTGCTAAACAATCTAATGTTGTTAAATATAGTACCTGCCAGAATGAATGATTCCTAACAGAAAGTCTTGATACTCTCAGAAAACAATGACACTTCATTGTTGATTAAAAATAAGTTATTTTAATTTAATTATACAATATACGAACACATCAATTATGCCAATACTAAATAAAATGGTGGTACTGAACCAAGTATTTTCCCCCATACAATTAAAGCAGCATTGACAAAGTTACACTATGCCAAAGATTAAATATAAATAAATTCAATTTTCCCACAACGCACAAATTCTCACAGGGATATGTGGAGAAATGGAAAAGTTCGATTGCCAATTTTAGCACGGTAACACGGGCCCGTTCCGCTAAGACAACTGGGTAGAACTTGCATCTGGAACGAATCGAATTTAAACTTCGCCCAGGAACAATATTACCATACTAAACACGCGGGTGTGTGTCGAATGCTACGGAACCGTGCATTTTGACTACATTAGCCAAAAATGTAAATTGAAACAGCGGGCCGGATTTTGATTGAAGGAATGTTAAAAGGGAAATATTCTATAATTAAAGTCATATTTTATAAACAGCCCCCGAATTTTAATTTTATTACAAATTGCTCACTTCAAAGTAACAAAAAATGTGTTAAAAAAATAGTATATTCAAGACAAACCCTTTGAGTGAGTAGAAATACTTTGATTGAATATAAAACATATATATATATATATATCTTTTTTACTTTTTAATTTTGTCAATGTTAACATCAAATATATATAAAAACAAAATATACATTTTTGTACTTATTGATTTTTAGTCAGAAGTATATAAATTTAAATTATTTGAGTTTCATGTTAACACTGAAAACCTTTTCACTTTTTTCTGTACCTGTTCAACTATGAAATAAACAGACTAGTTTTATATATCACGGACAGTGTGCTGGGGTTTCAGTGTTAACGTGAAAATAAAAGAATTTAAGTTTATATACTACTGGCTAAAAATCATTAAGTACAAAAATACGTGTTTTATTCTAATATAAGGATGACAGGCGATAAGTGTCAAACATTTCACGAGGTGTTTCTACTCACCATACGCAACAGAAAACCTCAAAAAAAAAACCCTGTCCAAATTTCAATGGTAAAGAAATAATTTAAGGTTTTTTTTCGAATTGAGTCCATTAAATTGCTTGTACACTTCAGAATTACGGATTGTAGAATCTGGTTTGTGCCACCTGAAAAAACGTTAAATTTGCTGTAAGAAAGCTTATTTACATTTCAAAATTGATGGAAAAGTTCGGCGCGGAAAATTCAGAAAAAACAAAAATGTTGAAATCTGGAATGTTCTTAAAACGTTGGATTAGTAACTGTTAATAACTAGAAATTTGTGGAGCTTTGCAAATTCTCTTTAAAGTTACACATTCCATTGGTTATTCAGAAATCGTGAGATGCGGTCTGGTGTGATGTAGGTTTCAGAAAAGCATTTTCTTTATCGTGCCAACGTTTCGGTCTTTATTGAGATCATATTCAGGGCCTGGGATTAATAAACATTGTTTAAATTTTACAAATGTGGAAAAAAGAGACTTTTCTGAAACCTACATTACACCAGACCGCATGACAGCATCTCATGATTTCTGAATAATCATTTGTATAAAATACATTCGGACATAAACTAATAGATGATTTGATAATTATGATAAAAATCATTAAATTTTTCTTTTTGTCTGCGAGGTGATGAATCCGTATATGGTTACAATCATTTTACTCTCTCTTCACTGCGTTTGGCTGACAGGTATTTCTTCATCTTCAGTGAGCGAGAGAGAAGGGCAAAGATAGATATGGAGAGGATGAGATCGTTAATCTAGTCCCTTTTATCACTCACCCTCTACTAATGATTGTACACCCCCTTCGGGTTTAACCGAATAACTATCCTATCTATTCCATTGATTGTCAATTTTTCTCTATTTCCTTCTCTTTCTTTTTTTCTCTTTTCTCTCCTCTCTTTCACATACAGACACGCTCTCTCTATGTCTGTCCATCATTCTCTCCCTCATTTCTTCTCTATCACTTGTAGGTATTAGATTGAAAATTCTTAGACACGTGGTGCCGAAAATCTGTAAGTTACCACCATTAATTAACTTGTCAAGCATAATGAACAGTTAGGCAATGAAAAGAACCAGTTGCCTGTCCAAAAACGCACCCGGTAACATCAATTATCCTGCTGCAACTACCGTTACCACTGGGTTTAACTGGGTTTAACTTTAAAACATGAATTTTTCTATTGACTTGGATGGAATTTTTCTTTTACTAGTAATGTTCTTAGGCTTATTAGTCTTCTATCCCAAAGGTTATATAAGTCCAAAATTGAGTTTTCTCTTTTTTATTTGATTATTTTTGATAAGTATGGGCTATTTTTTTAAGTATAAATTGAACTTTTAACGCAGTCCAGAAAACGTTTTGATATTGGGTTTTAATAACAAAATCGAATAACCTGGAGTTAAGCCTATTAAAAATAAGAGTAATTAAAATCTGAATAATACTAAATATGCAGGAAGCATTTAGTTAAGCATTTAAATTAAAAGGATAATAAAACCTAAAAATTTAGAAAGACTGTGAAACCTGACATACCGAAGTTTTTAATAAGTTTTATTACATTCGAATTTATTTCAATTAAATAAGGTTTTTAGTTGAGAGAAAAAAATCAGCGTCACAAGCGGGATTCGAACCCACGATATTCAGTTAGATACGCCGCTGCTCTACCACGTGTGTTCGTGACCTCGATCCACTCTGACGCTACCTTCCCATCTTAACTCCACCTTTTGAATTTGTACGGCACAGTATTTATCATAAGTTGAAAAAGGAAACCAAAACAAAATATAAAAGGAAAACTAAGCTTAATACTTATATAGAGAATTTTTTTAAAGTTTACATTCTAGTAACGATGTTTTCGACCTCAACTGTTAATCTTATGATTTTTCCTTCTTGAAGGTGGGATAATATGTCATCTTAAAAAAAACCGCAAACAGTTTTTATCCCTTATTTATTTATTTTAACCCTTACTCAGGTGAGTTAACGCAATAGTTAAAACAGTGGTCGTCAGTCATTAATATTTTACAATAGTTTATTTTAAAAAAAGAGCCAGTGTGGTACCTATTCAGAATAGGAACAAACGTTTTAATTTTAATTTAATTTAAAACTTTTTTTTGTAAAATATTATATTTAAATATTATATTTTATATTTATTAAAATATGTTTGTTGTAAAATATTAATGACTGACGACCACTGTTTTAACCATTGCGTTAACTCACCTGAGGAAGGGTTAAAATAAATCCGAACGTTGTGGATCAAAACTGGTAGTGGCTTTTTTGGGATGACCTATTATGCCACCGTGAAGAAGGAATACTCATAAGGATTACATTCCAATTTGTAAAATAATACATAACAACCACAGCGATAAAGAGAAAGTTATATGAAATGGGCAGAATTGTCACAGACTAAATTGTTATTTGACTCAGGCGGTTTTAATTTGAAAAAACAAAATATATATAAATATTTCTTTTTTTGCTATACCTTGATGACAATATAATTGAAAGTAGGAATAAGTTGAAAGGGAAGGAGGTAGATGCGTACAATATAAACAGGAAGTCATGACCTAATCTGTACTGGCCTCATACATAAGAATCACTTTAATTTCAGCACGGCCCCTTTTTCAAAATTTAATTTATTCCAACGGAAGTTGAAAGGCTAAAAGGTTTCGCTGATTGATTCTGTCAGTGGAACAGTCGGCGGCTGTTATTTATTCACCGATCAATCAGAAAGACTGCTACCAATAGTAAATTACCTATCGGGTAGAAAAGGAAAGTGAGCGTGGAAGAAGAGCGAGGCCGAAGATCGTGACTGGACACAGACGGTGGAAAAAGGGTGGGGCTAATAACGGTTGAACGTGTGTGGCCTCAAAACACACACAATTACCCCAGACAATGTGTCCATTTCTAATTCAAGCTTCAGGCTTATTAATTATGGTTATGAAACTTGGGGGAATATTCCATAAAGGAACTGTCTAGAGAAATTTGGTCCATGGGTATCGAAATACTCATTTTAAAATAATAAACGTGGGAATAATAAAATTAAATTACTTAATTATAAAATCAAAGTTTTAATGAATTAAAAAAGTTTGGGGTGGTTAGGGATGGGATGGTTAGGTTACTTAATGTGAGTTGGAACCATCTTTTTTATAAGGATTTAAATAATTCTGTATTGATAGGTTGAAAAATTCCAAGTTCTCCCTGGTCGAAAACCTTTATTCAATTTAGTAAATCACAGGCGTTTCGGGCTCCTGGGCCATCATCAGAAACGAAACGTAAAGAAATCTCATGATATAATTCCCAATCTGGAGGCTCACAATCAATAATTTTCTATTTTTTAAAATAACCGTAAATGATACATATATATTATTTTTCCACCCCCTTTTTTCGTTGAGAGGGATGTTGTGAACATGGTTTTAAAATAGTAATTGAAACATATATTTTATTTTAATCCCTTATTGGTATACCAGAGATTTCTCTATGTTTAGTTCCTGATGATAAGCCAGGAGCCCGAAACGATATTTAATTTACTTAATTGACTGAAGGTTTTCAACCATGGACAACTTGGAATTTTTCTACCTATCAGTAAAGAAGATATGAACATATAACAGAATATAAAATAATATAAATAAATACTTTATGGAATAACATAGGAATGCAGAGACAGATAAGTTGGAAAGAAAGGACGAAAAATAAAAGACAGATGCAACGAGCACATAACATGATTTAGGGTCAATGACAAAAAAACCAAGTAACGCCTCTCGTCTCTCATAAAACTATCTCGAGCTCTCAACAATAGACAAACATGAAACTTGTACACGACGAAGAAAAAAAAAACGAAAAATGAACATACTTCTATAAAAGAAGGGGAAAATATCTAAACATAACACATAAATTCATAACATTTCACAGTCACAAATATACATACCACAGAAATCAACATACCCCACACTGAAGAAGGCGTGTCTTTCTCCAACATAGCGGGGTAGGGAAATCTGGATGGTCGGTAAATTACAACGGAATTACAAATAATCGAAAACTATCTCCCCACAAATCCATCTCGATTCTATTTCCATTTTTTCGCTACATATTAGTGAACCGATGTAGCAAAAGAAGGTGCACTGCTTTTCGAATTAAATTCTATTCTAGAAGACAAATGCCTTATAAAAGTGAATGTAAGAAACTACAATACATATTCAATGAGACGATGGCCATCACCAACTACAATCATACGAGCACATTTTATGTATAGAATTTAGTGTCGGTTAATTAATGATTATTTGGAGATTGTGAGATGCGGTCTTGTATGATGTAAGTTTAGACACTCACAACACTGACACATCTACATAGAAAACGCACACTTTGAGTCCTGAAGATGTTTTAAATAAAAATTGACATTAGCACAATAAAGAAAATGTTTTTCAAACCCACATCAGGGGGCCGCGGTAGCCGAGTGGTTAGGGTGATAGACTCTCGGCTAGTAGACCCCGAAAGGTATCTTATGTAGAGGGACAATAGGATAAAGTGCAATAGAAAGAGGAAAAAGTTGAGCATTAGTTTGGCATGTTTTGTAAATAACATTTCTGTATGAAATACACAATAAAACTGACAATTTCAACTACCGCCGCAATAAACTTTTAACAATCGACAAGGAAAACGAATAAGGGCTATAAAAATAATCAAGAGGACAGTTTTCTCTCCATAATTGGTAACTGGCCCCTCCTTCAGAATGGTGATGACTTCATTCACTCCAGGCAGAATTGGCTGCTAATGAAATCAACTCTTCGAAACATTTCTCCCGCATTCACGGATTGGGTTACACAGGGGGTGTTGTAAATTAATAACGGGCGAGTTGCATGTTAATTGTCGGCAATGTCATTTTAATCACCCCTAATGTATTTGGACCAATGAATAAACCCCTGGCGACTATATGAAGATGTGTAAATGACGGTCAATTAAGTGCTTTTCCTGTTAATTGACTTCCGGAATTAATTGGCTTCCATCTAATTTTTTCTTAGATCTTGTTAAAACGTCGTTTTTAGATTTTTCTTAAATGAACATACCTGCGCAATATAATTTTTCCACATTCTTAATCATCGTTTATTGTGACAACTTGCTTTCTTCGCATGTACGATTTAATCTCGGCTTTCTTAAAGACTACACTTTGGACGATTGGCGATATGGGAGTACGTAATAAAGTGGCATGAAAGACCAAATCGAATTTTCAATTTCTAAGGTTAACGCCACCCCACGGTTATTGTTATTCAATTTGAGGCGGAGTAAAATAGGTTTAAGGCTTGTGGGAATCCAACATGCCCAACTTAACCTAGTTCCCAACTGTGTTAGAGCCATGCATAAATTCATGTAATATGATTTATAAACTTTTCCAACGAGTCCCCCGGGCTGGAGTCCCAAGAGGGAAACATGTTCAATCCGAGATGTTTCTGTCCTGTTACTGTTCTATTATCTAATCTCTGATTTCCCTATATATACAAATTTGTTTAAATAATGGCGAGATTATATTTTTGTTATTTTATTTTATCCACAAGTATATTTCTGGCTCTATACGTTACAAACTAGAGTTAATTAATGTATCCCCTTATGCAGAGAAAGGTTGCTCGATGTGTCCCACATAATAGAGGCGTGTCATACCTTGGCTCCTTACAGAGAGCGTGCAGGCATGCCGCCGGATTTAAGAAGAGTCCTCGAACACGGCAGCGAGTTTCTGAGTCCCCTGTTCCGCTTTTTAGGGGAAATTGGTTTTTTTTTTTATTGTATATAGCATGTGTTATGTGTTATGTGTCTTTGTGTTTTGTCTGTGTGCAAGTATTTATTGGTGTGAATGGCGAGGGGTGAGGGTGAATAGAACGTCACCATCGCCCCTCGAACGATGAAAGCGAGTGAGTGTGTGTGCGGGGTCGATGGCGGAATATTAATAAAAGTACCTCAACGACCCCAATCTAGCTTAGTTTAATTGTAGGTCGGTGGAGGAATATCAAGTACTCCACCGACCAAACGGAATGAGTGTGCTGTGTGAATGTGTTTAATTGTATGAACGTATTTATTCGTATGAATGATGTGTGTGAACGTGCATAGAATATAGACCTAGTGTGGGGCTGAAATGGCCAAGATGTCGAAAGCCCCAGCAAAAAAAAAAAGTATCGCAAATAAAAACTGATCATCTATTTGTGTTGAATGATGACTGTATAAGCCCAGCTCGTATCCACAAGTGAACAGATTTGAACAGGTGAAACTTTAATTGCTCGAAGTCCGCCGTATGTTGAACTTTTGTAATTTACAATAAATTACCGGCAAGCTTTCAGAATCACGTAGAGTGGGGTTAAACTTATTGTCAAACTCGGTCTTATCTTTCCAGCCGCCAATGGTGTGTTCCAGAGGCTATCAACAGCTAGGTCATTTCAGCCCCAACTTAATCCATTCCCAAATTCCACTCATTCATTCTCTCACTTCAATATATTCTTTCGCGTTTACTCCATTCATCCAATTAGGATGGTGGATCCTAGTGTGATAACTAGGGTAAGTATGGTGGATGAGGTACTCAATACTTGTTCCACAAGGATCTTCTCAGTTTAGACATTCACGCTAAGAAATTATTCAGTCTGAACATACACCAAGAAACACAACAGATATTTATAAAGCAGTGTAAGGCAGCTCTGTTTCCTGTAATAATCGAAACATGGGACCTAACAAAACCAATTCATATCGGGTAGTGGTATCCCTACACGCTTTCTATATGGAGCAAAGGAATGGCACCCTTCAATTAAGTTGGGTACATCCCGCAACCTTTCTTTATACTATTAACTTCCTTGTTTCAACAAATATGTTTTCTCTTATACTATTATACGTGGTCAGTGTGAGAAAAACCCAATACCCAGCGAACAACTCATTGTCCAGTTCACCTTAAAAATGGCGTGAAGCCGAGGCAGGGAGAACTTAAGTTAAACCAACGATATGTTAAATATATGTATGTATAAAGTGAGAGGTTTATGTGCCGACAAACAGCTGAGGTTTTCGCCGGCCCTCCGCGTGCATTCCTTCTCTTTCGTGTCTTTCTCGCGTATTTTGTATTGAAATTCATTCAATTTGAGCATCTCGATCTGGACACTGATTCTCTGCTTTTCCTTGCATCTTGTATATTACGAAGTTATTTTAAACTGCTAGCTTCTTGTTAGTACCTCAGGTTGTCAATATAGGAATAGATACAAAACGTACGTATCGCCCACAAACATAGAAGTCTGGTCACCCTCTATTTTCCGGGGCGGGGTTTAAACCCACTCCATTCGCTCTGATAGCTTACATCTAGTCTCCAGACGTTACTCACTCACTTCAGGTTACTCGATATTCCACGTGGTGGGGTAAATAACCCCTACCATTCACGCTAATAAATTGCATTCATCCTAATATTTTAAGACACATGCAACACAAATACACATAAACTATATACATTTGAACCGCTACTGTGCCCGAAGACTATTCACAGGTCCGGCGAGATTCCAAAATATTGCCTATAAACGTCGAGCCTTCTAAAATTGAAAAGGTGGTCGACCTGGTGGTGTTACTCGTATATATATGTTATAATCTAATGATCCGAGCTGTAACACCACAAATAAAAATGAAAAAAACTTTACAGTGTTTTGGTAGATGATGGGGTTTAGTCTGCTAGTTGGCGAACTCACGTTGAACAGGCACACGTGCACTTACTGGGCCCGTCTTCACTCGCGAGTTTTTTTGTTTGAGTATATCAAACGCGTTTCGGCATTACGCCATACTCAGTGAAAAATTAATAAAACTGTACAGTGTTTCTTTTTCATGTTGACCTTTTTACTATAAAACAAAATTGAAGATGAAATCGTTTTGTTTGTTTTTGCTTTACCTGAAGAGTTAAAATATTTCATTTCAATACATATTGTATATTAACGTAATGCAATTAATTTAATGACCAGCGGAATTTATTGATTTAATGTAAGATTATTAACTTATTACTAATCGGTTCAGCGAAATTTAAATTTACCTTTCATATTTTATCTGAAAACTGCAAATGCAAAGTTATACATACACAACGCATATATAATTTTATTAATGCGTAGAGCTTAATATTCTCACGAACAGCTTGTAAAATAGTTTATGAACCCATGACAAATTGAGTATAGATATTAAACTTAGGGGAATATTTTATTTACAGCATAAGGAAGTAATGTCTCAAATAATACATTTTCCCCAATACGCTGTATTAGAGATAAAGTAAATTAATTCAAATAATTTTGAAAGATCGGTTCCGTTCAATGTAGTGGTAGAAAGAAAATGACATATTTACGTTTAAAAATTCCAATAAAATTTCATATAAAGTAAAAAGACATCTTTTCGTAAAGCAGTTTTATTAGTCATATAAAACAGAAAAAAATAAATATATACTTTTTATGATTCATTTGAAAGTTTGAGACCCCGAACTCATGGTAGGAAATCGCTAAAAGTACAAAATCGCCGTCCTTGGGGCATGGAAGAACCCGACCGGGTTGACATAAGTCTATAAAGATCACTGCGTGATAAGCAGCATTCTTGCATGGGGAAACCTTGCTGGTTTCGGACCACACCGGCAGTAGTTAACTACGAGACGATTTAGCCTCGGGAAAATGAGCTCGTAACGGTTTTCATCGTTGGTAGTCGGTGGTGACAGATTTATCGGTCAAATATTACCTGTATTTTCTGGTCGGCTGAAAACATTGTCCTGGTCAAAAAAAATTGATCTCCATCTTCAGCGATATTTCACCAAATCGGTTGTGGGCATTTAGGGGCCCCCCTCAGTTAATTTTCATTTGAAAACCGGTCGTTATTTACTGCCATTTACATAATTTGAACGGGCTGGTTTCCCTCTCAAACTGAATGGAACAAAGCTGTTTTTATTTTCAATCAACATGTTTAGAAATGAAAGATGTGACATTTTGGAATTGATATTTTTTTCATTAATTACTTTTATTCAATATAAAAAATGAAATAATTAATTTAATTTAATTACTGCAGCATCCATCAATTTCTATTTTGACAAATATTATAATTTCTACTCGACAGACTATTTGATTCATCACGAATGTACATGATGTGAGCCATGATTCTCATTGGTCGACTTTTGGTATGGGCCTTCCAGCACCAAACGAATCCACAAATTCCAACCAAACTTCATAGGAAAAACAGCTAACTATTCTTTTTATGTATTAAACCTCGCATATATTACATAATTTTCCGAACGTCTTGTCTGTCTGTCTTCTTCAGTGCTGTTCACTCATAAACAATAATTGATATATATACTTGTATAATATTATTTAGACTTAAAATAGTTCCCTTTTTCCGTTGTTATTTACTTAGTTTTTACTAACTTAGGTGTTGGGTCAGTTGTTAAATCAATACTTGTAAGTACAATTCACTATTACAACAGTTTTCTGTTTGTTTCTTGTTTTTTCCACCTTCTAATAGGCAGTGCCTATAAATAAATAAGCATCTTGAAATTCGGTCCGGTGTGATGTAGGTTACAGAAAAACATTTTGTTTATCGTGCCACGTTTCGCTCTTTATTGAAATCACTTTCAGGGCCTTGGATTTACATTGTTTAAATTTGAGAAAAACATGTAGGATGTGGAAAAATGTGAATTTATAAAATGAAAAAAAATTTTGTTTTGTAATTTCAATGGAAATATTTATAGTCAACCCAAGGTGTTGGTTTTGTACATATTACTTTGATTGAATTTAAAAAAAATATTTTTTTGCATTGTGTAAATTCACTTTTTTCCACATCATCCTAATGTTTTTGTTAAATTTAAACAATATTATTATGTTATTTGACACCTTAATGAGCTAGAATTTGATATATTTATTTTAATTCGCAGACAGGTTATTTTGTTCGTTACTCTTCGTTTACTCAATATTTGGTATGGTATTTTGTAAAATGATACAAAGTAAAGATATACTTTACTTGACATAATTTTTTTGATACCCTACAGAAAATTGCGAAAGGCGTAAATTGTGATTTACCTCAATGGGTCGAACCAAAACCACAACCTTGCAGAACCACACGAGTAAGCCTTTTTCATTTTTAATCCATTTTAAAATTAAAATAATGGAATACAACGGAATATGTTATTTTATAACGTAGTGTTTTTCACCAGATTAGTTGTATTCAGCCCTTTAAAATAAAATGAAAATAATATTTTCGATAGATTATTTAGAAATCGTGAGATGCGCTCTGGTGTGGTGTAGGTTTCAGAAAAACGTTTTGTTTATCGTGCCGACGTTTAGATCATTATTGAGATCATCTTCAGGGCCTGGGATTTACAAACATTGTGTACATTTAGCAAATACATTTTGGATGAGAAAAAGTGAATTTATACAATGCAAAACATATTTTTTAAATATTTAATCGAAGTATTTCTACTCACTCAAAGTGTCTTCTGTGCAATTGTGTCATTCTTGCGTGTCGTGTTAAGAGAGCCAGTGAGATTTTGCTGTTTTATATTATTTTTATTATTATTTTTTTTTACAAGGGTTCGCAACAGCAGAGGGCGTATAAACCATCAGGGTGTCGGTGTTTTAAAAAAAAAGCCCATCTGTACTTTTCCACATCCCAAATGTATTTGCTAATTGTAATGTTTGTAAATCCCAGGCCCTGAAGATGATCTCAATAAAGATCGAAACGTCGGCACGATAAAGAAAATGTTTTTCTGAAACGTACATCACACCATACCGCATCTCACGATTTCTAAATAATTATCGATTAACGGTCACTAATCAACACAAATTTTTGATAAAAGTGAAAATAATCAATCATACAGAAATATCTAATAAAAAGATCTAAACAAAAATTAAAATTTCGATATATTTTTTAGGAGTTATCTAATCTAATAAGTCAACTAAAGAAAACTAACAATTTCGAAGTATAAACTATTTGCCACGTCAATTTACGAGAAAATTACAATTTGTACAATAAAACATTCTAATAAAATAAAATATATTTTTTACATAAAACGCGATATTAGAAGGAAGTCTTCCTTTTAAAACAGGCAACAACGCACATCTTTAATTATGACCCCTATTCGTATTCCGTCTTAAATGTAAAATGAAATGAAAACGGGAACGCGTTTTACAGAGATATTGCTGGAAAACAATATAGCTTTTAATAATAAAAAACGACTTTTTGAATAATATTGTAAGATTGAGGCCTGAAGACAAAATGAACGAGGGTCGTTCCATTTCTTTGATTCGGAGAATAAAGAGGGCGAGATTAAAAGATGTTTCTTTTATAACGTACTTTAAAAATTGATTCTCTTAGAATATAATACACGACCGGCATTTCCGTCATCTCTCAATTTTCTAAACGTTTTTTCAGCGGTTGATTCAATATGCATTATGAAAAAGGTTCATTCTGTTTTAATTAATGTTACAATTGCATCGATGGTATTGATCAACACATTTTTAAATTTGTGATGGATTCTATTACGGTTGTGGTCAGTCAACTGAGAGATATTTGTCAACTGTCAAACTTTCGGCTTATGTAAGACCTTCCGAGCTAAAATATAATGTTAACTGATACATTAAATAAACCAATCATTAGGCATTGTATAAACCACTTTTGCTGATAAAAACCTTACTAATTGACTACTATTAAATTACTTAAAACTCATAGTACGAATACAAAAGCCATATTCTATGCTACACGTATCGTTATGTATATAAAATATGGTTTTTATACCTTTTACTTACCTAAGAATGGAATTATTCAGCTCAGATCAAATGCCAAATAATTAATTTTTTTATGCCTACTATTAATTGATTATGAAGTTTTTCTGATTATTATTGATTTATGTAAGCTCAAATTCGAACGTGCAATACGAGTCCTTTACGTCCTGCAAGTCCACAATTCTAACTTTGTACTGAATTACTGACATGCCTTGAGAATCAGCCACCCGGGTGTTGGCAGACTTCGGTCTTATCCGTCCAGCCACTAAGGTTGGTATAACAACAGGTTGGTCATTTCACAAACAACGCAATCAGTTCTTAAATCCAAACCCGTTCACACTCTGACTCACTTTTCTTTTTATATGCCGTTCAATAAGTTAGGATGGTCGAGTAGTCGATACCTGCCAATCTAACAACGAAACTTATCACGCATTTACGCTAATACATACATTCACTCTCAACACTCGCTAGGAACACAAAACTGTCTTTTCTACTTTTATAACCCGGCGTTGACCAGGTGGATATTAATAATAATAATCATGTATTTAACACATTATTTTGAGTACACTATAACTAGATCTAGTTACATATATATATATATATATATATA
>CM077102.1:14122594-14145930 GCA_039619505.1 Cimex hemipterus
TATATATATATATATATATATATATATATATATATATATGTATGTATATAAACAATTGAATGTTTGATATCAATGTTTTTATTTAATCATCACGTCAGATATTTACTATACGCAAAATTACTTTTGTTTTGGATTACATTTGATTAAATTGTAATTACTGGTTTATTCAGAGATAAATTGATTGTATGTACTTGGATATGCAGTTTTCAGTGATAACATTTCCATATATATTAACAACAAATCCCCCATCTTGGGGAATGCAAAATATAATTGTCCAGGGAAAAACTATGGAGTCTCCAAATTCAATCGACATAATTGCAACGGTTGATCTTGTGGCTTGTTCGTCATTACTGCAGAAGCGTGTTTAATTGGCGTCAGTGGAATATGTTCTATTAGCACATCCTCTCCTTCGAATTTTAGTAAGACCATTAATGTTACTTTAAGAACAATATGTTGTCATTTTGGTGGTTTTTAAAACAACAGCCAAATGCTATTCAACAGCAGAGGCAAAAATTCAGAACAAAGATTAAACCTAATCCATAATTCAGCAAAATCATCACATTTAATACTGAACAGTAGGAAACTTACGAAACTGTAGAAAATAGAATATAAGGAACTTCACAAACTTTCGTTTTATAAAATTCAGAATGTTAATTGGCAAAACAACGGCATTACATATCATTTGATATAAACCGACCGAGTTGGGTAATATTATGTTTAATAATATTTTATAGAATTTATTATTGTTTATATATACATATCTATAAAACAAAATAGATTTTTGTAGGCTTTTTCTTTGTACAGTAAATAAACCTTCACTTGGAGCACTTTTCTCAGTTCTGATGGTTTGAGAGGAACGGTCGTCAATCAGGCCACATGCCAGTAGTTGTTCTCCTACCTATACCACTGCTCTTTATAGTAAAGATAAAACGATGAAATTTATATCTTCCTATCTATCAGAAATTTTGTAGTTTTTGCAACTATAGTGTATAAGTAGTTTTGAAAACTATAATCGAGTCAATAATGTTTGCGACTATCGTCTGTGTTAGCCATGGTTTTGCGTGTATTGTCCGTTAGCACCTCCGAATCGGAATTTGAAAGAGGAGGGAAACGTACATCATACCGGGCGCTGAAGGTCGACTGGACATCTGACAGCTGAGAAAACAGATGTGAAAATGGACTCCACAAATTCCCCCCTCTCTGTGTGTGTGTGTGTGTGTGTGTATATATATATATATCCCTCTATGAACTCAGATTAACAGATTGTCACAGAGTACACACATTTGTCGTGCTCAAATACAATTCAGTTCTCATGTCGACTGGGATTCCTATGCGCCTGAGCTATGCTTTATATAAATGGGTCCAAGGAATTGAAAACCTCAAATTAGGTGGGCACTTGAGCCAACCTTTCTCTCCATGCCGGCTCAAACGTAAGTCCGTATGTCGTTCTCTCATGGTATAGTCTTATTGGTGTTACGATGACCCTTCTACGAGTCAGATCCTTGTAAGGCTACGTAATGACTAACCCTTGATAATGGAGAGTTTCTCTGCCGATCCAGATCACTGACGCCGCCTCTTTCTTTAATTGTGATTTTATTGTACTTTTAGAGTCAGAGGGCCGGATCGCTGTGGTTAAGTCCGGAGACATCCCGGCCTTAGCGAGTAGTGCCGAGTTTTTTATCTCCCGTCATGGAGAGCAGTAACAGACTTCTGGTGTAAACCAAGGGAGCAGAGCCACCAGTGACAATATTGTAACCACGAAGTTGAATTGTATTAAACGGTTTAAAGACCTAAACCAAAATATTTTACCTATTTTAATCCTTAAAAATTATAAAATAAAAATATTTGAAAAATGTTAAGCTATTTCTTTTTCCGTAATGTCTTAAAAAACATAGTTGAAACGTTTATTAACTTATAATAGCTTTCTTAAGCCCGGAGAAAGCTATAATTATCTACCAAACGGACGGACTGGTTTTAATCTATACGAATAGTCATGGGACTCTATTTTTATCGTGATATCTAAGAAGATCAAATTTCTTGTGAAATGTGCTTTTAAAACTTAGCTTTGCAAAGGTTCAGGATATTAAACATTATTATCAACCTAATAATAGAGGCCAGAAAAGAAATAAACACGAGATCTTTATCTGACGTTGAAATCTTTTTGAAATAAGGGATGATAACTTTTTGGAAAATTGAACAATTTTTTTCCCGGTCGGTTAACTACTAGTGTCATTGCCGGCACCTCACGTGTATAAGCTTCTCGCATTTTTCTTTGTTTCATTTCAGCTTTATCTCTATCTCATTCACAGATTACAAGTCATTTGAAAATTATCAAAAAGGAGGGAAAATTCTAGAGGGGAAGTTAGTGTCTGAGCGGATCCAAGTCACGATAGCTCAAGTGGTAGAGTGGCGGCATGTTTATCCGAAGGTCGTGGGTTCGAATCCCGCTCGTGACACTTGACGTTTTTACGTCAACCAATACATCACAATATAAAATAATATTGTTGTCTCTGAAAGAAGAGAGAAAGATAGAGATGATAGATCGATCTATTGAATTTTTTGTAAATACATTAGATGACTTGTTTCCATATATTTTGTAGAAATAATTTACCTATGTTCAGAGACGTTTTCTTTTTGTACAGTCTAATTGCTTCCATTGTACTCGTTTGTTTTTTTCACTTTCTCAAACTTGGAGAAAACAGTGAGGCAGATTTCGCCCTGGGAAATGTCAACATCTCGTCACCTCTTCGTGACCCTTCGCTTTCTTTAGGTTTACTGACAAGGAGATTCACGCGGTTTAGCACATCACCAAAAATTCACTTTCCTCCTGAGCATATATACTTTTATAAAATCTTGCTGGATAGGGCGATAAAAGGAGAATCGTACTTTGTAGACGTATAATGGCATTACTTTTTTAATATTACAAGTGGTTATGATCATGCTAAAAAGGTGGTAAACATAGAAAATATTATATGTCAATTTTATTGTAATTTCTTTTAATTTGCCTTGATATTTTATTCTTTAATCTCGTTTGAATATTGCTTAGCAGGAAAACGTGAATGCGAAATTTTGCTTAATAAAAGATGTAGTTTATTAAGAAAAAAGTGATGTAGTCCCTGTCATATAGAAAGGCTCAACGTTCAAATAAACTATATTTTCTCCATATTAATGAATAATAAAATTTCTACCACTGATTCGAACCCGGCCGCTAGCGTGTCAAATACGATTCAGGAACTCCAACCACTTGGCCATCGCAGTCTGATTGCATTATTTTTTAGTCACAATCTACTTTGTATATAGTTTGCATAGTTATCGGTTAAGTTTAAAAATTTAACTAGGAAAAAAATAAAAATCGACATTATGATCTGTTGAAAAATTTTATCTTCAAGAAATTGGTATGCTCTTATTTTTCCTGTTTGTTTGATATTTCTATTAGATAAGCACGATATTTAAAAAGTATAGATGTGTATATATTTTCGTTCTAACTTTTTTTCAATTGTCTTGTATTTTTCCATAGTAAAAAAAAAAACTTTTTGCAAATATAATCCAGAAATGCACATCGTTAAACATTTACATCTATAAACCCATTGTTTAAGGAAGCCCGGCTGACAGAAGTTTCCAACACAATTGCAAACATACTTATGTACCATAAAACAAGGTTTTGTTGAATTTTTAAATAAGGGAGTTTATTTTCTCTTGCGTGTGGGTTGATACATTTTTAAAAATTAACATCCCTTCAGATGTTATCATTTTACCATTCGGTTAAACTTCAAAGTGTTTTATTTTTAAAGGTTTGCTTGCCCTCTTTGTTTCTCTAAAGAATGTTTTTTGCTTCGTTAATTTAAACATTAATAAAGCTGAAAGTGTAATAAAACGTATGAGATGAAATTGGCGATTTTTTAAAGTCCGTCAATTTTATTGGGTTTTGTTATAATAATCTATAAAAATCGATTTTTTTTTTAACTGAAAGGGCACCAGCATATTAAAACAAAAGTCACGAACGAACATGTACGTTTAGTTTTTCAATAAGTACGTTCGTATCGAAAATAGTTCGGTGGTTGGCCAACAAATGGTTTTGATCGTGTTTCTCTTCCTCTTCCGGCTTTGGAGCACCTCTTTCTCACGGAAACAAAGGGCAGTTAAACCATTGAGAGGGTACGAAAATAAGTCATTTGTAATACCAACGTTCGAAACGTTTTGAAAATTAATTAATCACGCCTTGTACCGTTACATATTGCAATGGTATCACTTAACTCGGTAAATTTTCACAGTGAAGAGATTAACATATGTATTTTTATATACGTTTTGTGTTTATTGTTCTTAACTTGCAATAATGATTCAGAAATCTGGAGATGACCCACAGGGCCATTCTCAACTTTCTGTTGGTAATTAAACAAATTATGTCATAATTATACCATCATTTGACATACCATACCAAATAATGAGTAAACAAAGTGTAACGAACAAAATAACCTGTCTGCAAGTAAAAATAAATCTACCAAATTCTAGTTCACCAAGGTGCCAAATCTATTACATAAAAGTATGCGTTATGATGGGGGGCCAGAGTGACAGTTAGCTAAGCAGAAAATAATTCAGCAGTAAAAAACACAAAACCAAATATTTTAATTAAGATAAAAACAGTTTATTGATTTTTGAAAGGTTTAATATACAAGAGCTAAGGCGTGGTGTTCTATCTGTGTAATATTGATGTTTTTGGATGTGGTCCAAGAGTATTAATGGTGGTATTTAAATTTCATAACTAAATTGGAACAACAATGCTTTCGAGGCATAAAAACATGAACACAAAGGATAACAAGTTCAACATACATACTGTATAAATTGTAACAATTTCCAAAAAGTGAACTATGGCCAAACTAAACAATATTTGAGGGAGATGATGAGACTGCATAAGTGTGAATATAGAGACATAGATAGACAGGTCTCGTAGTGCGTTATCCAAGAATTGCCAAGATCACTCTTTCAATTTTGACAAACTCACAAAATCTCTTAACGAATGTAAATAATCTGAGTGTAACATAAACGACTTTCTGTGATATTTTGGAACCTATCTGGAATTAATGTTCAATATTTATTTTATTATTAATGTTAAATGATTGAAGAAATTTTCCTGATAACAGATATATATTCCAGTTGCTACTTTAGGAATTTATAATTGTAATTATTTTAATTTTCTAAACGATTTTAGATATAAAATAGATTTTGATAAAAATTGAGTAAAAATGAATAAGCGGGTTGCCTCACATTGTGCCTGCCAAAACGAAACCTTTTTAATTACATATATATTTATAATATTTACCTGATGATTATTCGGAAATCGTGAGGCATTTTCCTCATCGTGCCAACGTTTCGATCTTTATTGAGATGAACTTGAGGGCGGGGATTTACATTGTTTAAGTTTAATAAATACATGTAAAATATGGAAAAATGTGAACTTATACAATGCAGCAATCAAAATATTTCTACGCACTCAACGTGTCTGTATTCTTGCCAGATATTGCTGTTTTATGCTTATATACGTTGGATTTTGAAGAGGTGGGGAAGGAGGTCGGTATAGAAAATACATTTTTTATCTTCTTTGAGGTGAAAATTAATTATTTTGAAAATTAATTAAAATGTATTAATTTATAATGTTGTGGTACATATTGGAGTGTGGAGGGAAGTCTGTCGTACGGGAAATAAGACTAGCCTTCCGCAATTTCCAGGGTATTTTGTTTAATGATATAAGCTCACTGATACAAAATGTACGAATACTGATAATTTCGATCCTTTCAATGTAGGATTTGAATATTGACATGTCATAATCGCAATTTATTGTTTATTCAGAAATCTGGTACCAAACCGCATCTCACGATTTCTGAATAACTATCGTTTGGTCACTAATCATCACACGTTATTATTTATAGGTCAATATCAGTATCATCAGACTTGTTAATTGTAAAAGAAAACAAAAATGTTTATTTTCGTAACGTGTTTTTAGTGTGAAATCATGGTAGCAGTGTACAGTTTTGTCTTACGTGCGCTTCAGGTTTTATTTAATCTATTCATCATTTCCGATGAGATATATAAGGTAGCGTGAGAGAAGAGTAACAGGATGATAGGACGAGAGGAAGGCACAGTCGGAGAGAAAGAAGTTAACGATTGACAGAGCAGAAATCAAGTGGGAGACAGAAAAAGAGATGCATAGATAGACGTATAAATAGTACATTTGTGTAAATGTTATTTTCGGTACTGTATCATAATATTAAAATTAGGAGTTAGCTAGCAAATTGGCGTGAATTAAATTAGATTAGGAGAATCACGTGTGATCGGTTATGCAGCAGTCGATTGAATTTTTTTCTATATAAACCTTTGAGGTCTTGGTAGCTCCATTCTAAACCGTACTTTTGTCAACTGCTTATCTAATTCATGTTACCAAAGTTGGGAGTAATATTTACATATGTGATAATTATTATCATGTTTAGACTGAAATATCAAATATCAACATTGCCCAAAAACCTTTTTAAAAAGTATTGCCTTTTAATTTTTTTACATGATATTTTACTAATATTTGTATAAAATACGTTATACCTGCAGGCAGGTTTTTAATTTGACGAAGTGCCAATATGGTGATTCCCATTCATCCAACGTTAGGCGTTGTCCCCTTCCATTTTTCTAACTGATGAGTGGATAGAAAACATTCGATAAAAGACTTCTTAGTGCAGTAGGCGATGACTAATGGACTGGTTGTTTCGATACCGATTTCCAATCGTGCAGTAATGACCGTGGGATCGAATGATGAATAGTATTGAGAGATGTCCTGAATCAGAGACCATTCATATAATAGCGCTGGAAGACCTTTGGCATTAATCCGGGCTCTGGGGTGTTCTCAGATTTCGATCATTTTACCTTCTGGAATGGGGTCACGGAGATCGTCCCTTTTATTGTATTTATTTAATATTAGATTTTTTATTACGAAAAATAGTTTAAATCAGTTATTTTACTGAACTTAGATGACATCTGTCCCTTCGACAAGCTCTTCCAGTAACTATCATTTGGAGCAATCTATTTTCGATATTTCTATTTGATTAATTCGAGAGAATTTTTAACCATTCAATCTTAACTTCATAGTTAGTCAAATATGTAGGTAATGAAACCATACAATAAACAGAATTTATGTATATATCAAGTAGGAAGTTTATGGGCCGACAAAAAGCTGAGGTCATCGCGGGCCCTCCGCGTGTATTTCATCTCTTCTCTGTTTCTCGCGAATTTTATATTGAACTGCAGCCGTTGGAGCATCTCGGGCTCTCTCCTTTTAATTGTATATTACGTCGTTATTTTAAAACCCTAGCCTCTTGTTTGTACTTCAAGTTGTCAATTTAAGAATAGATACACAATGTACAATACATAACATATACGTCGCCACAAACATAGAAGTCTGGTCACATTCACTCCGCCAGAGTACTTGATGTGCCCCGGGGCTGGGTTTGAACTCATTCCATTCGCGCTAATAACTTAGTTGTACTCTCCAGACGTCACTCACTCACCCCAGAGAACTCCATATTCCTCGGGGCGGGGTTATAACGAACCCCTTCCTTTCGCGCTAATAAATTACTTTTACCCTCCAGACGTCATACACTTACCCCAGCGTACTCGATATTCCTCGCGACGAGGTTATAAGCATCCTCTTCCTTTCACGCTAATAAATTACATTCATTACATTAAATTAATATAAACACAACATCTCTATGTCTGGTCACATTCACTCCCCCAGAATACCCGATATTCCCCGGGCGGGATAAACACCCCTACCAAGCAGCACAAACACACATAAACTACATCCCTATAGCCCTTAGGTACCGGTACAGGGATTTGTGCCCGCTGCCGTGCCCCAAGACTACGCACAGGTCCGTTGATATTCCAAAATTTTGCCTATAAACGACGAGCCTTCTACAATTGAAAAGGGTCTCGACTGTTACTCCATCCTTGCATAATCGCTTTCCTGCTAGAAGGTGCCCGTGCGTAATTCTTGTGTGACTTATGCGTAATCTTGCCAGTATGACCTTTTCCAGTTTTGACCCATTTTCCGTGAACCAGGGACCGACGTCTTTCTTAACAGAATTAATTTATTTAATTTATTAAATGAAAAAATTAATATAACTGTGTTGAAGTTTTATCTTGACACTCCAACCATTTATTACATTTAATTTTTTTTCGTTTAATAATATAATTTAAATATTATATATATTTTTATTAGGTTCAAAAATACATTAGTGACTTAGTGTATTTAATACTTCAACTAAAGGTTTTCTGGGGCTGTCGTTGACACTTCGCATCACTGTAAAGTAAAGAAAGGTCCATGCTTACACGGGCTTCAAAAACACCGGCACTCTGAGGGGCCATATAACGGGCAAAAATCCCTCGAAAAAAATGTCTTCAATTTTAAAAATCTTTTAATAATTTTGAAAACCTTAAAACTGGTATTTGCTGGTTTTAACATCCAGGAAAGTAAAGTGAAACTAGATGTATTCAGCGAGATTAAGGATTTATTATCATTAACATTTATTTTGCCGATAGTACTACAATTGAATAATTGCATGAATGTAACCATTTAAAAGTTATACATTAACATACAAATCTATAGTAATGCATGGAATTGAATGGATTATGCCGTTTACTGAAATAGTTTTATTTCAATTTAATTTGCTTTAACTTTGATAACAAACGTTATCCGACAATACGAAGTTTTGGGACTCTGACCAGTTGTACATTAATTATTAACTTGCTTATTAGGCCGAACTGACCGTACTTCTATTTCAGGACAATCGATAATCTTAGCAAGTTTCAACCGAGGGATGATAATATACAATTCAACGTATAACTATTTAATAATTCAAATATTTATAATATTAATTTTAGTTCATTTTTCTTTGTAATGAAAATAAAATTTTGTTTAAACTTTTGGACTATTTGCCTTACTGCGATATTATTTTATGATTGCTGCACAGATTAAGTTGAATGGGATTTTAAAATAGCAGGTAAAGATTCTATGGGTGATTTTAATCTCATATTGTTTTACTATTTTCGCTAATGACTTATCAACGTTTAAAAACAATAAATGATTAAAATTCAAATGCATTAGATAATTCAGACCAAAGCTTTATTCTTTTTATAATATCACCGGGAGTGATTTATGTATAAATATTGAAGACTAAATTAATGCCTTGGGAAATCTGCCTTATTCTTGCCTAACAATAAGCTTTTTATTCAGGAGATTAAAATGCAAAAGGCGGAGAAGGAAAGAAGAGCCGCCTTGTACAAGCCTTCCCGTCTGAACACTGGTAATATCGGGCAAGAAAAATACGAACAAAGAAAAAAATTGTTGCTCTGCACAACTAGTCAGGGATTCACGACAGTACGAAACAGACCCAAACGGTTCTAAAAAAATTTCTAGCTGACAAGAAAGAGATGTAATTGCCCAATTCATCAAAATTTGCCCATGTCTGCAGAACAACTCTTCAGGACATATACAAGCAAAAGATCCGCCAAAAGAATCCCCCTGAAATTTTCAAAGTAGAAAAAGCTCAGATTTACTAGGCACTGTCACCTCATTAGGCATATGGAAATACCGGAATGATCAGATAATAATAAATTATTTCTCAAACTGGTGAAGAAACTGCAGTATTATATGTTACTTTACATTTCTAGTAAAAAACGATGTAATAAAAAAGCACACCTCTTTGTTTAATTTTTAGTAACTATGCACATTTCGGGACCATTGCCTTTATAAGACTTGTTGGAATTCATGATTGGCTATGTTCCGAGTTTTAAGGGTACCATCAGTGTTGCCGAAATACGAATAGGCAATAAAAAATTAAACAAAGGAAGAGGTTGTGAAGTTCCATAAATTCCCTCATAATATGATGAATTAAAAACATAAATAAAATTCGTCATAAAAAATTTAAATTCAGTAACCATATTTTAGACTGAGAACGAGACTTGACGGGAAATGCGCAAACTTTCAATGTTGCATTCTATCCCTCCATCCAAATACCTCCGTACAAAAGTAAATGTCATTTTTCGTTTATGGAAACCCACACGTCCACCGACCTGAACATCCTCTGCCTCCTAGACATTGTCAATTCTTGAGGTCTGTAGCTTCAGCTAAGGAAAAGATCCGTCAAGAGAATCCTGCCGGAATTTTCAAAGTAGAAAAAACTTAAAATTAAGACAGGTCCATTCAGTCACTGTATTTTTCAAACTGGCGAAGTTATAGTTTTTTATAGAATGTATAAAGTAAAAACCCATTCTTGCTTGTATAACAACTTAGTGCATGGGCCATCATACAATGGCTTCGTCAAGATAGAACACACAGAACTTAAAAAGCCGGAGAAAACATTAAATAGGTACTGCCAACTTGATGGGCATATGGAAGTCTCGATGAAATCAAAAAATAATCAATGGAGGAGATATAAAATTGAAGTACTTAAATGCTACTAAATACCCAATAAAAAGGAGGTAATAACAAAAGAGCTCAATCTAGCTTTATTGAGAATTCATCGAGGCTATGATGACGACTAAAAAGCCTGAAGCTAAGTTGTCTACAACTCATTTATAGGGACTGGACTACAATGGACAATGGAACCTTGATGGACGTAGTGCAAACTCCAACCTTTGTCCACAGTACAATAAGAAAATGCCGCTTTCGATGTATGGAATTGCATCATACCCATCGACTTAAACATCCATGTCCGAGACATTCTCAAATCCTGATGATATAATTTCTATTTAAGTCCTCACCCCTGGCCCAATAATTTATAGTCCGACCAAATGGTATCGGAGGGATGAACTTGCGAAAAACGAGGAACACACTTCGCAACGCAATGCGACGAGTCTTGACGCCTCGTATCGTTTTGGTAGGGTGTGCACATCTGTTCGACGTCTAGCGCACGCCACGGGCAATCACACAGCGTGTATAACAGTATAACAATTGCAACGCCTCTTTTGCTCTTAATGCTTTATTGATTCTATTAAATTTAAGTTAGTTAAATTCATTCTATCAGTAAATCATATTCCGGTGTTTTGATCAATTTTCTGCCAAATCAGTGAAATTAAAATTTTAAAATAAAAACAAATGAATTTTTGATCTAGGTTAATTTGGTTTATATTAAAATAAGTATTCTGTAATTAATAAAACGACAATAGGAGATATAGTTAGAATAAAAATATGAGCGTCCGATTCTTTTGTCTTCAACTGTACTCGATGCTACCCGATGAAAATCGGGACAGTGGGAATCGCATAGCGTAGAGTAGGGTAGCGTTGCGTGGCATCCGGCAGATGTGTACGGGGATAGTACAATTTTATTGAAAATTGGACTTTGGATTTGCGTCGGGTAAAGCCAGAAACACACCCTATGCTACGTCATGCGACGCTACCCGATGCTACCCGACACAAATCCAAACTCCGATTTTCCTTAAGGTTCCCCGTGTACATCAACCCGATGCTGTGCTAACCTACCCTAGACTCGGAGATCCCCTTCAAATTTTCGTCTTGCCGCATCGAGTACCGTCGAAGACAAAAAACCGGACACTCATAGTTTTATTCAAACTACATGTATTATTGTCGTTATATTAATTACAACATACTTTAACGTAAACCAAATCAACTGTGAATAAAAATTAATATTTTTTTATTTAAAAAATTAATTTTACTGGTTTCGTATAAAATTAATCATAACACCGGAATACGATATTTTGATATAATGAATTTAACTAACTATTTATTGTTCTCGCATCGGCGATACATATACTAAAATAGGAACAATTTATTACACGGTTTTGCTCATAAAATTTAATTAACAATTTATTTCATAGTTTGCTCGTAAAATTACACCATTTTGTAACGTCGGGTCACATCAGAACAGGACACTCATATTTTTTGTAGTTTACTTCGAAGTAAGTACATGTAATTTTTTCGTTATATTAATTAAAACATGTTATTTTAATGAAAAATCAAATTAAACGAGATCAAAATTCATAAGTTTTTATAAACATTATTTAATTATGATGGTTACGAGTAACTTTCTTTAAAACAATTAAATTTTACAAACAATTTAAAAGATGGTTGTACTCATAAAATTTAACTAACAATTTATTACAAGGTTTTGCTCAAAAAAGTGCATTTAGAACAAAAGATGCATTGCGATTGTGATCGTGATTATTGTGACAAACGGTGGGGTCTGTACGCGTTCCGGCTTAAGAGGGAACAGCCTTAAGCCTTAAAAATTGAATAATTTCCTGAGACAAACACTGAATAGCGATGACACGACTGGACGACTGTGGACCAAAGCAGTCATAACAAACAGCCAGATATATTTTTTGATGCACCTTTTTTAAACATTGTGCCAGGCGTTTAAACAAAATTTAATCTTAAAATTCCAATTATTCTCCTGAAATACGTGGAGTGTTTGCCAGGATTAATGAAAAAGGCAACGTTTTGGCCACAAAGCCGCGGCCGCATAACCAGCATTCACGGCCGATGAGATTTTGTGTAAATAGGGAGCCACTCTTACAGAATAAACAGGGAAAGTAAAGACAGGGGCAAATAAATCAGTACGCGGCCGTTAGTCAATGCGTTTGGCCTCACCTGTTTATTTTGCCGTATCGAAGTGGACAAAGAGAGTTAAACACGCAGATTAATCGAGAGAGAATTCGGCTGTCAACTTCTAATTAATACTTCAACGGCAATGGGCGGCCGAGTTGACTTTCAACGAAAACGAACACGGAAACAGACTTACAATTAGTCGGGCGTGGACGCGCTCATAATTAACGATAAATAATAACCGGCCGATAACAAACCATATACATTCCAATATTAACTCTAGTCAACTGAGTTACGGCCGTTCGTTTTTCGGTGACATTTATTAAAATAGAACAGACCAACACTCACATCCTGAGAAGACCGAATATACGTATATACAACTTACGTAAAACCAAATTCACTAATTTCGTGGTCCGATCGACCAATTAATATATTCAAATTAATTAGGGTTTTTTAATTGAGATAAAAAAAATCAATGGCATGAGCGATATTCGAACCCACGATCTTCGGGTAGATTCACCGTTGCTCTACCACGTGAGCTATCTTGACCTCCATCGACACGGACACTAACCTCCCATCTCAACCCCAGTTTAGTAAAACTATTGATTTGAGAATTTTGTTTTCATAAGCGTTAATGAACCATAAACAGGAATATTTTCTTCCATTGAGGTACTCAATCCTGAAAACAATAATAAAAAAATCATAACTTAAGCATGAGTAGATTTGTGCCATCTTGTCACAGGTACACTTTAACAATGTCGTATCACAATGAACCTTTTGATCCCTTTGACGAGCGTACTTAACGTCTAAATTACAAAAGAAAATCCGGCAGGTAGTACAATATGTTGTCATAAAACATTGTATTATCATAACTACCATGAAAATTTAAATTTAGCATGCTATGGAAAATATTTTATAACTCAATTAGTACTGATGTGCTGATATAAAATAATTACATGCGTTTAAGGTGTGTCGATGTTTTGAATTTTTTTGACGATTGCGATCCTAGAAATTGATACATGCTCTTTTTAAATAATACATATACACCTCGTGCAAAAACAATATAATTAATTAAAAACGTACATCTTGAAATATATTCTTTATTTAGTGGATTTTTATTTTTTTTTAGTAATAAACACAATATTTAGATTTGGAAATTATGGCTGTGAAGAAAAATATGTTAGGGAGTTTAGCTGACATGTGCAGTAGGGATGATGTAGGATATTTATCCTACACATAATTCTCCCATTTCTATTTCTGGGTAATATCGATGACCAGGTTTTACAAAATGATTGTCCTACATACTGACAGAACTATTGTTCTGTGACTTTCATTCATTTCATCATTCCCAGCCAACAAGACACTCAGCTATGTAACTCGAGCATGCCACTAGTAGGATTGCATTTACAGAAGCCTTCTCGCTAGCAAGTCGGCAGCTTCATTATCATTTGGGGAAGAATGTAAATATTTTTTAGGCCCAAAAGACTTGTTTACGTTTACCTCCTTGTTAATATTATTACAATTATATTCATATATATCAATGTATCATTGAAGTATATTCGGACATCATTTGTTAGATTGACGACTATCAGCTATCATTTTGTCTTCATTAGAAACTATGACTAGACAGCTTGGTTATTAGTTATTGTTACGTCCGTATAAATATTTTTTTTTACATCTTAATTCTAGTATGCACAGGGATTCATTGAATCGATTCATGTTGCGGGGAAGAGTCGGGGCTGCACAGATTCATTGTTGCGATGCAACCCCGACTCTGCTCCGCGAGAAAACCGTGTCCAGAGCAAGATTCAGTTCACTTTTTTTTTTTTAGCCTACTACTAGCCTCAGGAACTTTTTTTCCTTCTACATAGTGCATCCAATCGGAAATGCATTAAAAAAACTATCATGCAATATCGGCGACGGAAAAACTGAATTTTTTGGGTTAAACCGTTCATTATTTGGCTTTTCAATTCCCGATTTCTGTATCCCGTGAATGATACATCCCACAAACACCCATGGACTTCAATAAACAATAATAATTCAATAAACTGTTAAGTGAACTCGATACTCCACAACACGCCTTTAATACAACACAGAATCAAAATCACTAGAACGTCAACGTAACAAATGAAGAAGATCGCTTGAGTCAAAGAATCCCACATTGGATAGACTTCAAGTGTCCAAAAATGTTAGCCCGCAACATACCAAATTCGTCGCAACAATGTGTCCCGGCAGCAGTGGATACAGGCTAGACGCACCCGAGACTCCGGAGATTCAAAGAGTCGATTCAAAGAATCCCAGTGCGTACTAGGCCATCAAAGAGTCTAAATTTCTACCACCTAAAATAAGAGGTAAAGGAGAGCGAGAACGAGAGAGAGAGAGAGAGAGAGAGAGAGAGAGAGAGAGAGAAGAGAATGATGCATTAATAATTGCAGAATGGTAGAACTAGATGTTGCAGAGGTAATGATAGTTGGCAGATGAAGTAGTTGTAGGTACTATTACTGGTAGTAGTAATATTAGGAGTAGTAGGTTTTTTGAACTTGGTCTGAGATACCTTGTATAATACTGTTCTCCAAACAATAGGTAAAAATTTAAACCTAGACTAAAAATATTAAACACATATTTTTTTATAGCGTCATTTGTTCAGCAGTAATTCAGCTATCTAAAACGGACACCTTGCCTACAACATTTTGACACGTGAATGTAAAGCGTTGAACGTAATTATACTTTTTTTGAACTGGCCTTATATATGCTGTTTATAAATATTTCAGGTTTTGAATACCTCGTATGTTTTTAGTACACCGGAGATAGATAGAGTGATCGTACCTTTGAGGAAATGAAAATACTATGGAACACAATTGTCTTCCCTTCCGGCACCATTTCAGATTGTGTAAATTTAAAATATGCCATAAAAGGTTGATTTAGATGGCTTCGGAAATAAAAAAAATCTACTTGGTTTAGCTTTCGGTTGTTTTTGGTTATTTGTGCCACAGTGAATTCACAGTGGTTAGACTCTATGGAGAGTTTGGTGCAGATAAAATTGAAAATGATACTTTGTTTTAAATGTGTGGTGTTTAGTGAGGTTAATCGATAATTATTTAGAAATCATGAGCTGCGGTCGGTTTCCGAAAAACATTCTTTATCGTGTCAACGTTTCGATCTTTATTGAGATCGTCTTCATGGTTTCATGGTCTGAGGTTTACAAACATTGTTTACATTTAACAAATACGTGTAGGATGTGGAAAAAATTTATACAATTGGCACTCTGAATACGACACGCAAGAAAGGCCGTTATTTTACGTTTATTTTTTACGTTAAAAACAATGTTGCAATTTGATGTTAGATCGGTCACCAAATGAAAAAGTTATATATGTACATAATTATAGGAAAAATTAACGAGATCATTGAAAGTGGATCCTAGACCATCTCATTGAGTAACGATTGAGAAGGTGTCAGTGCCACTGAGCAACTTTTCCTACATGAGACACTTAAAATTACAAATTCAACATATATGAACATATTTATTTAATACAATAGCTGTATTTTTTAAATATCAAAGAAATGTAATAAAAAAATACTCCATTTGGGAGTTATGTATATTCTATTATATGATTTATATCTTGGATCAGGCTAACATTGGGCCAGACTTTGGCTACGAATCTTTAAAGCAGGTTCAATTTGTTTTCCAAGGCAAAAAAATACTGATACGAATGGAAGCAATAAATAAATCGTGTTTCCAACTAAACCCAAATCCATTTGTTGAGGCCCATAGGATCACGTAAAGACATTATGGTTAAGGCCGAAAACCGGCGGAAGGGGGCATCAAGATATACAGAAAATTGGATTGCTATTAAAGGGGGTAGAATGCGCGGTCATCGGTTTTGCCGAGCTTCCTGCATTCGAGTTTATCCCGGCTGAGGATGCCATGGTCTCTGAGGAACGGGGTTTCTTCATCTCTTAAGTTATTCAAGAATACCCATTGTGGCCCGGGATAAATTTGGTCTGGCTTCCCCTTTCGTCTCGGACACAACGGAAATGGAAATTGCTATTCATTATCAACGGAAGTTTCACTATTCGCAGTTGGATTACTGACGATAAATATTCCTAATGGGCAACAGGAATAAATTTATGCTCTGTCTAAAAGGGTTTGATGGATTGACAGGAAGAATATTTTTTTGTTGACGGATGTTTACATCTTATAGTTTATGGTGGACAGAAAAAGATCTGATACTTTTGTACCAAATTAAAAAACTGACTACTATTTCAGTTACAAATACACGCAGATTTATTTTACTTACTTTTATTTTTTTTCAAATAAATTGTATAAAAAATTAGTGCAACCTATAAACCTGAAAAATACATAGTCTCTGAGAATAATTGAGATACCGTATTTTACAGGTAAAACAGAAAGTTTATGTTTAGCCGAAGGATTTCTTATTACTTATTATTACTAGATTACTTTCTAATTACCGATCGTACAATCGCAATATTTTCATTTCATATTTCTGAATGTTATACTAGGAAAAGACATTTAGTGAACACTAGAGAATTTTTTTCACAAAATAAACATAGTTTTTATCTTATTGCTCGTACCACGGTATTTTTTTACGAGGGTTCGCAACATCAGAGGTCATATAAACCCTCAGAGTACCGGTGTTTTTGAAAAAAAAAGCCCATTTGTTATTATGTCGGGTTCGAATGCAGAGTGCTGGATTCGAACCGGGGACCTTTACCTTACAGTGATGAGCGCTGTGTCAAAGACTAAACCTCGCGGCCACCGACATTCGACGCCCCTTCTTACACGGTGTTGTTGTCATTTACCTGCTTCCTTGATTCATATTCAACTACAAGCGGTCCATTACTCTGGATGAGCTCTAAATACTCCTCAGAAGGCTTTTTGTGAATACTACTGGTGTAGTAGCGTCGAGTAGAAAGGCGATTAGTCGCAAATCATCAGACGACTTGGGTACATCTACAATGGAGCTTTGACTTCACGGGTGCGTGCAATCACATGAGCTAAACCGTGTGTTGAAGACGAGGAGAACGCTTTGCATCACGTGCCTTGCGCTAATTCCGGAATTAATCAAAGTCCTTGCCAATACCAAATCGATTATAATACAAAATGGAGCTTTGACTACCAGGTACATCGAGGATGTTCTTCTGATGGATGTGGTCACATTTGCACCATCTATTGGGGACTACATGGTGTTAATGCATGATAATGCTCGACCACATGTAGCTCTTTTACCCATTATTTAAAAGATATAGGGATTACCACAATGAACTGACAAACACTTCTGACACTCTACAGTACGTTTATCGGACTTGATATTGAGAAGGGTTAGACACAGCTCGCCGCCTTAACAAGCGTTGGACAGCTTCAAATCCCTATTATTGAAGCATGGATTCTGTTTCACAACACGAAATCCGATCCCTTATTCACTCGATGCCTAGACCTGAGGCCAGAGGAAGTAATATCGGTTATTAAGTGGTACTAGGTAATAATTTTAGTTAAATTTCAATCTTCACTAAATAATTTGCGGGTGTTTTGGTCAATCTTCTTTCATGATTAAATAATTTTGTAAAACTGATGATTTTATGATCAAGTTTAATTTGTTTTAAATTCAAATAAGTATGTCGTAATTAACAAAACGGTAAAATATATATATTTTGAAATTAACAACAATATACGAATATACAATTTTTATGGGTTATTATGTTATTACATATTCCATATCATTCACGATTAAACGTTTTGTAAAACTCATGAATTTATGACCAATTTAATTTGTTTTAAAAAAAATTATTTGATTATTTTGTACAATACGTACACATTATATTTTGCTAATACATACTTATATACTGATATATAGCACATTTTATCAGGCAAGACAAATAATGTATGTTCTTAAATTTTATTGTACAAATAATAGAATTTGGTATTTTATCAAGTGGGACAAGACAGTGTGGAACTGGGTCAAATAAAGACTTTTGGAAACGGTCAGGAACTATCGCACCTCACCGAGCTAGCAGGACGATATTTTAAAAAACCATAAATCTGGATAAACTCCCCGCCGGTTTCGGAATGGAGGGAATAAGCCGCATTTGTAAAAACGAGTTCATAAATGCCACTCAACACTGAAAGCCGGTCGGGATATAATTGGAAACGACGATCTAAAACCGTTGGCGTGATGTCATCCAGGCAGAGGCAGACACTGGGTCGCATCGTCGCTTCCGAATGTCAATTCCTAAGCCGGCAGCCTGTGCCAAACGTCAGTTTTCAATTGCCCAATTATTATTTCTATTTGACATGTAAAAAAAAGCGTAATACGAAGATTACTTATCGTGGGTATTTTTAGCTACCGAAGTTTGTTTCCCCTCGAGGGACGAGTAATCCCTGGACGGCCAAATGCTACTGAAGGGTTGACGACCTTTAACGTTTAGGGTGCAGCTGGCGATAGTGAAATATCAATTCGAGATTAGTTATTGGTACCAACCAACCATAAATGTTACGGATTTATATTTTTTAAACCCTAATTATAATTTTAATAAGTAATTTAGGTTACTCTTTCGAATTCAAACAAACTCTGGAAGTTTTGTGTTTTCGAAAATTATAACGCACTGAAACGTGCATAAGGAACTTTCCTCTGTCCTCCAAGTTATTAATTATTAATACAAAATTCCCCCAAACTTGGAATATGAAATTTGAAACAGGGAAAACGGTGTATCGCTTGTATCTCGGAGTCTTAACAAGGCCGTAGCCCTATTAAACAACATACACAGTAAATCAATTCATGTATTAATCTAGCATGTTGTTAACTGCAGCTGATCGATCACGACATCCTTACTATTTTTCTCACTGTAGGTGAACAAATCGTGGGAAAGAACTTAGGCGATAAATCAATAGTAAATGCACAGGTGAATGCGGCAGGTGGTTAACATTTTGGATGAGTGCCGACATTTAGTGATCACTACCCTTTCAGATTGAGCGTAGACTAAATGTCATATAGCTTCGATCCGGCTGTAAAATGAAAAAACGGATTGCTGTAGAATGCCGAAAATACCAATTTTTAACACCTACAAGTTTTCTTAAGGGACGTGGACGAAGATTAAAACGCTGAGTTTACGAAGAAATTATTGAAACGGTCGTATAATTCTTTCTCTCAAGACAAATATATTATAAAACGGCAGGGACCGGTATTTTGAGAATATTCTTATAAAGTGCCGCTTGAACGTTTATTGGAATTAGTCCAAGAAATAAGGAATCTGAAAAGTCATAAACGCCATATTTAAATATCTGCGTTTTAAAAATTTTATGAGTTCGTCTTTTCCTCTTTGGCGCGCCTATTTCTATAAACCAAGCATTACACTATCTACTAAACAATACGTTCTGAAGGAAAGACGTACTCGTGTAAAAAATAGAGGACCTCAGCAGACAACGATGTCGTTTCCTTTTTTGAAATATTGATAGGTCACACTGCATCATTAAATTGTCTTTCTAAGGATTTATAAAGGTCTCAGGTAAAAATTTTCAAGGATTCAAGATTAGCAAACAGTATGATCCACACACATCCTATTTTGAAAATTCTATTCTTTTTTCATACCTCTTCAATTATTTTATCTTTGAAATAATTACCTATTATTTTGTACAAATCATCAATCTGGATACCGTCTGAATTGTTCAGAATGTACTCTATAAGATAAATAACAAACCTCTAACGATAAGTGCCAAACTTATTCCTGTATCTAAAATTAAAAATATTGTCTGGCATAACGAGTTTAGCTTACATGATAAATAAACAGGATTACTAAAACGAATGGAATGGACTGGTGGGACTAACCTACTGGGGGTGGAAAATTATAAATATACTCAATGACCAAAAAACTGGCAGTTGTCCCCAATATATGGAGCGAAGGGCTCACATCATCCAGCTCCTCTATAAATTTGTTTATTTTCGTGTAATGAAAGATCCATTCAGGATGATGTATATATACTGATACCATAAAGTTGCTGTTCTCGGTATAAAATTGAATTTGGCAGTATTATTTAACCTCAAGAATGATAAAATGAAACAAGAATATTAATTCGGTTAAGCAGTTGCAGGTTATGACTGATGAAATGTAATAATTCATACATTATCCATTTTTAGATGAATAGATGCCCGGCTGCGTTTCTCTTCGGCCAAATTAAACATTTTTTAGTCCATTTCAATTTTTTTTTGAGAAATATTGTACGGGGTGCCTCAGGCCCGGTTCAACTTAAAAAAAAAATCAAATATGATCCTATACGTCCTTGCACGTTTTAAAGGATTTGTTAAAATGACAGCTTTAGTGCAATCGGATTTTAAATTGGCCAGAAAATGACAAAGGTGAGACAAAGTTTCTTTGGCCCCAGTTTTATCGGTTTGTGAATCTGACAGTGAATAATAATGACAAGATGTTTATCAGTTTTACCTGTAACTAGGGGCCAATCTTATATAGCGTAGTTAAATTTGTTAGGATATTGTTTTGTATTGAAAATCATAACTGAACATTTGACAAAATTTAAGCAGACAGAAACAGAACTTAATTGTAAGCATATTTTTAAATCATCTGCGAAAATTTCAGGGTTAAGAAGAGAGAAATCGTTTATATAGATGTTAAAAAGAAAAGGCCCTATGTCTCACCCTTGGGGAACACCTGAAATTGGCTAGAAAACTATGTTACAATGCCGATTTCAAGTTTATTTTAAGGATTCTTCCAAATAGGCAGCAATTCAATGTAATAACATAACATGTAAGCCTAATTTTTGTCATTTATAGTGTGAAATCGTATGATCAACACTAGCAAAAGCTTTTGAAAAGTCAGTGAAAATACAATCAACCTGTAAACCTAGAGAAAAAAAGAATGTATTATATGATCTTAAAATATTAGTGTTGATTAACGTGGGTCTCTTCGATTACATTGAAATTAACAGTAAAAACAGTAAAATATATAAAAAGTGTCGTCCGTGAAAACGTGCAAAAAACAATTTCTATTTTTTTTCTCAGTTTAAGTGATTTTTGTTGTCATTGGAAAAACCAAACCAAAACGCATGATGTTTCCACGGTGGTTTTAAACAGGCGGCCAATTTCAGGAATTTCAAATGTGGTGCAAAAGGGCGTTTGCTTGTTCGTCCGTGTAACTACTTCCCTTGGGTACAGTGAAAATGAACAAGGCCACAACGCTTCATTTCTGTAAACCGCAAAAACATAAATTCCCAACTCAGGGTTACCTTTACTTCGCAACATGAAAACTGGGGCGGCATCCGCTTTAAATTTGTTGCCTTTGTACTCACGAAAATATAATGAAACCGGCTTGACTCCGAAAATTGAAACTTGGTTTAAAATTATTAGGTTAATGTCACTTTTAAATTTTTTTAAAATAATTAAATGTTTCATCTACATTAAACAGTTATTAATTCTGGCGCTACCTACAATTTAAAGTCAGATTATTATATTTCCAAAAAAAGTTATGAAAATTTTACAAATTTACATATCATTAGATTGTGAAATAAATCTTATTTTATCCAAAAATATTATTAGTTTTAATGGAATGATATATTTCAAAACTAACTATACTATTGAAAGAATATAAAACAACACAAAAAGATCGAAGTCTCAAAACTCACTATTTTCATCATATTACCAATTTTACATTTTTATGACAGAAAAAACTGATTTAAATTTATTTCCCAAAAGTTCATCATACAATTAGGTATATATGAAACTTACTAGTTTTCGCGGTCCGCTTGACCAATTAATATGTTTCAATTAATTTAGAGTTGAGATAAAAAGTCAGTGTCACGAGCGGGATTCGAACCCATAACCTTCGGCTAGATACGCCGCTACTCGACCAATTGGGATATTGTCGAGTCACGATAGCTCAAGTGGTTGAGTAGCGGCGCATCTAGCCGAAGGTCGTGGGTTCGAATCCCGCTCGTGACACTGACTTCTTTTTATCTCAACTCTTAATTAATTGAGATATATATGAAACGTTTCACTAAACGATTAGAAAAATAAAATGTTCGAAAACGAGAATTAGACTTTTCTTTTTTCCACTCATTGATGATGGCCAATCACGATAAAATTTCTTTCTTGGCATTTCACCCATGCACACAATTGTACTTACGTTACCATTATTTTTTTTTTTGGTTCAAAGCAAATCCTCTATATTATAAGCCAGGCATAATAAAAACTTTAATCTTTATAAAATTCAGTGTTATTTCTTCTATGGATTTCAGAAAAAAAAAAGGCAGAATTATTCATATTATCAATTTGTTAATATAAATTAAAAAAATCCGTCAGCTTAATTCGGTGGACCCGTTCTTATACATACGAACTAGTTTCTATCTATACAAAATATCAAAAGTATAAACATTTTGGGGTTTTAGCAAAGCACGTTAAAATATTGTTTAGCAAGAGACAAAATCGATAACGTTTTTTTTTTCATTTTTCCAATCCGGAAAACACATGAACTTTTGGGTAAAATTGTTTTCCTCATAAATTTGCTTCCAATATTTTTGGCGTCTAAATCCCGCAAACTTTTTGCTATAAATTAAAACAAAAATTTTTATTTTAAAACATAATTGAATAAAAAAGATATGTGTACAGTTTGAAAATAGTAGTAACACTGGAACTCTCTCTCTCTCTCTCTCTCTCTCTCTCTCTCTCTCTACATATAATTATTTAGAAATAGTGAGATGCAGTCTGGTGTG
>CM077102.1:14146330-14164263 GCA_039619505.1 Cimex hemipterus
CACACACACACACACACACACTCTCTCTCTCTCTCTCTCTCTCTCTCTCTCTCTCTCTCTCTACATATAATTATTTAGAAATAGTGAGATGCAGTCTGGTGTGATGTAGGTTTCAGAAAAACATTTTCTCCATCACACACACTCTCTCTCTCTCTCTCTCTCTCTCTCTATCTATCTATCTATCTATCTATCTATCTATCTATCTATCTATCTCTCGTTCTCGCTCTCCTTTCTCCCTCTCTTATACGAAACCTCGGAGTACCGACTGTCCTATTTGTAGGTTTGTCGCAGGACCAGTGGATTCGAACCAGAGACTTCTATCTAAAGCTGTGAAAGCCGTGTCGACGCCTAAACCGTTGCGGCCACCGACACTCCATTTTTGTGTACAAACGTATTAAAATTATGGTACACATTTTTTTACGATATCGTGCGCGGTTTCATACCGGTGATAAATCTTTTAAAATAAACATATTAAATTTTTCTTACTTCGACTTTTTTCTCGAAAATAACTTTAAAAAAGATAAATTTGCAAGTACTCTACCGGTCAACTCAAAAACCTAATAGGGGCTTAGAGCGATATATCAACTTAATGGCACAAACGTCACCTCCGTAAGTGAAGAAGAGTTGAAGAAATAAAAGAAAACATTTGAAAAATTTTTGGTCATTTTATACTTTTTTCCTCATTTATGACGACGTAACAGCCGAACGTAGTGGGTATAGACAGAAAGAAAAATAATTTCTCTTTCCATCTGTTGTGTGAATGTGGAATTTGTATAATATTACAGGTGGCATGACGTTTTAAGTGGAACATTGAAAACTTTTTTATAGATGTTTAGATACATAACGATAAAAGAAGTTACAATGTGTACACAATCTTCTAAAGTAGTTAAGGTGATTGTTTAGTTGGAAAAACATGTAACGTTTTTTAATTTATGGTTCAAGTATGAAAATATGAAATAAACACAAAAAATTATTAATAGTCATAATATTTTTTAAAATCAATAATTTATGATATTTTTTAGAATTGTTCAGTAATTAGTCGAAAAAGTAGGTGCTTTACAATTGGAATTTGAACCATCCATCACGAATATTATACGAAATAATAATTGCTATCGCAGTACAAACACCTGAGGGAACTGTATCGGGAATTTTTCTGTCGTTAATTGAGCAGTCCATGCCGATGGGGTTTTCGGAAACCCATTAAGCTCGGATGGAAACAGGTTTTCCTTTTCGACAGAGAAAAAAACAACACAGGAATAAATGGACCAATGCGGTTTGTAAACTTCACCCCACACTGCAATCCATTTTAAAATATGTTAAAAATAAATTTCATACTTATGTAAAATATTCGCAAGCTGTCGTGTTATACGTTGCTCGATGTCGGAAACCCCTGGGGAAAATTTTTCTGATAGGTATTTTAACGAAACACCACCTTACTGATGAATGTGTACAACCAGACAGATGGAAGTGTATCACCAATTGGCTAAAACCTCGCTCAAGTGTAGTTTAATACGAAATATAATTTATCTTCAATTTCATTTATCTCCGTTTCTCGGCAAGACAAACTGGTACGTCGGAGGAAAAAGTCAAAGATACCAACGGGCAAAGTTAAGTTCGTTTAATATAGATCAAGAAAACTAAGTAACGAATCAGACATATGTGTACTATTAGAGTTAAAAATTAACACATATAACCAAGTAAACATTCTTTAAGAAAGAAAAGAGCATGAAATAAAATTAATGTGAGAGGTTATTGATTATTGTAGATCTTTGAGTTTGTACTGCTTGATTTTTTTAAATAAAAATCAAATCACTATTTTATATTTTACGTAGTTAGTTTAAGTGTAGTTTAACTACACTGTTCTTAGTCAAGTATCTTGTTTCATTCTCGCATTTTATTTTCTCAAGTTCATTTTATGATGATTGAGTCATGCTATACCTAAATTAGGCTGCTGTAAGGTGTTAAGTTAACCGACTATTTTATTTTCTTGTCTATTGCCAAGTTCTCACTAAGTCAGGGCCTCGTCGACAAAAATAGGAGGTATGTTGGACATTCAATAAAATATATACATTTAAAAATCGTTTAGTCTGGTTAGCGCCCCAGACCGCTTGATATTTTTAGTAATAAACTGCCTTAGAGAACTTGATATTCCTACCTGTGGATTGGGGAATTCATAATGAATTACTCAATTAATTAAGGTTTTAAGTTAAGATAAAAAAGCCAGTGTCACGAGCGGGATTCGAACCCACGAGGCTTGATACGCCGCTACTTATCACTTGAGCTATCGTGACTTCGATCCTCTCGGGCACTAACTTCTCATCTCAACCGCACCTTTTGAATTCCCCCCTCCCGGATTGTATACTGAAAAAACTAAATGAGAGATATTTGGTCTATTTCAAATTACTCTTTAGTTTTGTTAAGACAGGATGAAAAACAATGCCATATCATTTGATAAAATGTTTGATCCTTTTTATTATAAATATATCATTCGCTTAATGAAGGTTTTAAGTTGAAATAAAAAGGTGAGGGTCACGAGCGGGACTCGAACCCACGACCTTCGGCTTGATACGCCGCTACTCTACCTCGCGAGGTCTCGAAACTTCGATCCCCGGGGCACTAACTTCCCATCTCATCCGCACCTTTTGAATTTAACATCCTTTTTGACATTTTTCAAATGTGCAATCTATTTCATTCTCGGCGGCAAGTGAAATGGCCGCGGAGAGTTTTAATGAAATATACTTCATTTCAATTCACCAATTATCGTGGTCCGCTTGACCGATTAATATCATTCAATTAATTACGGTTGTAAGTTGAGTTAAAAAAGTTTGTGTCACGAGCGGTATTCGAACCCGCAACCTTCGTCTTGATACGCCGCTATTTTATCACTTGAAGATAGTGACAAAGAGGATCGAAGTCACGATAGCTCGAGTGGTAAAGTAGCGGTATCAGGCCAAAGGTCGTGGGTTCGAATCCCGCTCGTGACACAGACTTTTTTTTATCTCAACTTAAAACCTTAATTAAGTGAATGATATTAATTGGTCAAGCGGACCACGAAAATTAGTGAATATAATGAATTTACATTTACACACTCCAGACGTCATTCACGCTGGCTTCAATATTCGAGTATTCTTTCCGATGATTGGGGAAGAAAGTACCACTGAAGTTAATTTCAATTTCACATACCTAATTTCATTCACACTGCTTCAAAGTACTTGATATTCTTTCGATAATAAGTAACTTTAGCCAGACATTATTCACACTGCGTATAGTTGATACTCGGGTATTTGAGGAAAATGCCCATTCAGGCTGATAAATTACATTTACACATACCAAACGGCGTTCACACTGCTCGAGTGTTTTTGATATTGGCATGATTGGGGAAGAAACCAAACCAGGCTAATAATTAATTCTAATTTATACCCCACTAGAATCCACACTGCTAAAGAGAATTCTACATTACTCCGAGATTCTATTTTTTCACAGAAAAAATTATTATAGGATTATAGTGAAGCAAATAAGAACCGTTTCTTATTTACACAGTCCAGTGTTGCCAATAAAAACCGACTTATCTAGTTTATATGTTTGCGCGTAGTCGACATTCTGGGGAGATGATGAGCTATTTTTCGCTAATGAATACATTCTTTAAAACAATCTGTTGCACAAACATCTAAGATAACAGAGATTGATTTATCTATACAAACAACTAATATTAAGTTTGATATCTTGCATTAATTAAAATTATGGCAAAGATCAAACAAAACCATGTATAAATCACTAAATGCAATTCTAAGAAAAAATAACTTTTTTATTTCAAAAACTACTCGCGTATGGTAATGTTGTTCCAGGCAATACTGCTTTTTGCAAATAATAATAAATTAATCATAATAGATCTTGTCGCCATTACAGATGGCAGTTTTGAGTAATACGACCGGTACAATTCAAATAAAACGTCTCCGCATATGGATTTCCTAGGTAAACATCGTTAGCTATGCAAGTATTTTTTTCCGCCTAGATTTAGTATTGATAACACGATGTGAAAAGATTAAATTATATTTTAATTATACCATCTTTACTTTTTAGAAAAGTAGATAAATAAGTAATCCTATAGTTGATTAATATTTTGTTTATTTATTAAAAATCAGACTTCATGGTTATTCTCATATAATTATTTTTCTATAACCTTGTTTGGATTTACAAGAAAATTTACAATCTATAAATCTTAAGAAATATTTTTTCTTGTTCTGTCATGTGATACGTAATGTAAAAATTAACTATCGTGTTCCAAGTGTAATAATATTAAAAGCATTCATATAAATCATCAATATAATAAGATCATGGTCCGAAGGGAAAATGATAAACTAGATCTTAACAAGGCTGAGGATAGGCTACACTCTTCACACGAATACGGCCACCTGTTGGGGGACCGACGGCAGAGATGTTGCCCAGAGTGTGATGAGTTAGTGACAATCCGTCAGATACCCGTACTGTACAAACGTTTGAAACATGTTAGATTAAGGTGAGGTCTAACCGCGGATGAAAATAAAATTTTGATGCATAACAGTAACTACCTGCAGAATTTATTTTAATGTTTGCGACTAGTAAAAGTGTATGAGTTACTATAATCTGCCTCTTTGTATATGATCGAATCCTAACGATTTTAATTAGCAAGAATGGTGAATGAACCGATCGACAGTGAATCCATGTACGTTGATGGTATGTTATCTACGTTTAGTGTTCTAGTATGGATGAGAGGAGTGGTTGTCGGCGGAATATTAAATACCCTAGTAGCCGCATTTTTAACTTGTAATTGTATAGCCATATCTGCCGGTGAATTTGTTAGGTTGATAGTAGACTTTGAATAGGTATATTGGAGTAAATGTCAGCAGGTGGTTCGACAGAATCTTACAGTACGTCGACAGCCTGCAACCTAAACCTTGTTTTTTTTTTATATGAATGCGAAGGACGGTGGATCATTAAGTACCCTGGTGGCACCCTAGTAATGAGTGTATTTATTAGCGTGTGATGGAATTAGATATTGGCGTGGGCGAAAGAATGTGCAGGGTGTCCCCGGTAATTACAACAACAAGATTAATATCGGTTACATAGTAAGAGGTTAAAAATGCAAAGAAAGACAATATTGAGAATCGTTATCACCTAGCTTTTTGCTGTTAAAAAAATTATTAGTATAAGCAGTCGTTCAATTAATTAAGGTTTTAGTTGGGATAAAAAGTCAGTCACGAACGTGATTCGAACCCACAACCTTCGGCTAGATACGCTGCTACTCTACTAACTTCCGATTTCAAGCCACCTCTTGAATTTTCCCTTCGTCTTTCCATTTTTGAGTTGAAATTAATAAGATAAAATGAACTATATCTTCACTAAAGCTCTCCGTGGCCATTTGATTTGTCGCCGAGAATCAAATAGATTGCACGACATTTAATAAATATCAAAAAGGAGGGACAATTCAAAAGGTGGGGTTGAGATGGGAAGTTAAGACTCCGAGTGGATCGAGGTCACGAGAGCTCAAGTGTAGCGGATTGTGTAAGGTCGTGGGTTCGAATCCCGCTAGTGACACTGACTTTTTTATCTCAACTAAAAACCTTAATTAATTGAATTATATTAATTGTTCAAGCGGACCACAAAAACTTGTGAAGTATAAGCAATCTTAAACTTTAGATCGACAAGAAAAAATTACCTGCTGGGTGTCAGGTACGAGGGGTCAAACTCTTTTAGATTACCTTTTGCATATTTTAATTAATTATTGTTTAGGTGTAAGATCTTGGTTGTGATGAAAAATTTAATGTCACGAGAGGTATTCGAACTCTCAACCTTTGGCTATTGTATTGTGGGTTCGAATCTCTCTAGAGACCCAAAATATTTCATCTCAACTAAGACCTTACATAAAAACAATAATTAATTGAAATCAGCTATTTGATCAATTAGACAACTAAACATAAATATATTAGGTTCGTGTTGGATGGATTATGTTTATGTCATGTTCGAATCCAGCCTGTGATACAGATTTTTCATTTTGAAAAAATTGTGTATAATTAATTGAGTAATTATAAATGGATTAACTTTTGCATATTATTACTTGCTAAAATTATATGGCTGTGCCGGGATTCGAGCCATTATCGCGTTGAGCAGGCTAACAACTCAGCGACCGCGGTCGTCTTTATTTCTTATCATAGTCCTTCATATTTTTACCGGCTTCCTGGATACCTGTCTTGGATATTTAAAAAAAAAATTGTCAAAATCGGCGAGACTAGACTAGAGATTCGTTGATACCAACAATTTGCATAACATAGGAAGATGTTTTTATTTGTATTAAAAAAGAAATAATTTACCCATTTATGTCAACAATCTAAATTAATTATATTCCGTTATGTTCAATTTTTTTTTTCATTTTAAACGGCCATTACGCCGGGTGTAATTTTTTGTTTCGCTTTCTTTACAATCTTCGGTGATTTCTTTAGTGTTTTCCGGCCGTAAAAAGTAATTGTGGAGATTAGACAGTTAGAAGAGGTTCATATAAATTGTTCCCTTTTGTGTGGTCCGACCGCCTCAAGCGTTTAGACAACTGTTTCTTTTATAGTTTTGTTATGTGTTCTCAACTTAGGAAATCGTTAGTAAAATAATACTATCTGATAAGAACCTATTTCACTCTTGTTTATATGAATAAATTAGCTTCTCGGTTTCTCAATATAATATAATTATCTTTATTGCGCTTTTTTAAATGATAATTCAATCTTTGTTCTTTTTTTATTTCAGGTAATTATGCTAGATTTACTTAAGGCACTGGTCCAATGGTAAGTAGTATGATTTGAGTTTTATAAAGAATTAATTAAAATATGAAATTTTTTCACTTTGAATAAGATATCGTGCCGGAATATAAATTTTGTAAAATGTATTTTTGAGATATTAATGATCTGATTTGTCTACTTGTCTTTTTGTGTATTAGTTCTTTTTCTTTACTTGTCGATGTTAATTATTAAAGACTTTATACGCAAAATCAGGTCATAGTGTTTTTCAATTGGGCTAATTAATTTAATGTACCGATACGGAAAAATTTTTAAACCTTAACAACGCAGAATATCCAATTTATTAATGAGCCGGTATATCCCGGGGTGCAATATTGTTTTTAATTAATTAAGATTTTTAATTGAGATAAAAAAAGTCAGTGGCACGAGCGGGATTCGAACCCATGATCTTCGCCTAGATACGCCGCTGCTCTACCACTTGAGCTGTCGTGACCTCGAACTTCCCATCTCAACCCCACGTTTTTGAATTTTCCCTCCTTTCTGCCTTTTCGTGCCTCCCATTGACTTTTGTATCTCAACTAAAAACCTTAATTAATTGCAATATATTAATTGGTCAAGCGGCCTACGATATTAGTGAATTTAATTGTTTTTAATTTTTTATTGATCAATTTGAAAAATGGGAATTCAAATTTTTATATTAAATAATTACGACTAAAACCCTTCAGGTTTTTAATGTTTAATTTGATAATTTTTTGTTACAATTGTATAAAATAATTTTATAATATTCTATTTGATTCATTTTTATTTCTCATAAGATCCAATGGATACATAAATAGAAAAATGAATAATCATATGGCTGGAAGAGGATGATTTCTTACGAAAATTTAAACGAGTTATGCGTAAATCATTAAATTTATTAAGCAGTATTCAAAGTATTAATATAAACTGGAAATTTTTCATGAGACTCTATATAAAATTTCAAAATGAATACATCCACAATATATCCTGTTTGTTTGACGATTTACTTTACCTAGATAATTTGTATTGATTGTTGGCTGAGACTTTTTTATTTTTATTTTTTCGAAGATCTCTTTCGGCGTGAGAGACTTTTATCAATTTAAAACTTTATCCGGCGCGAAACACGCCATTTGTTTACTATGGGTGTTGCATCTGGAAGGCCCCTGTATTACAGTGTGTAAGTCAAACAGAGAAAATTAAAAATCAGCCCCACCTCGGGGGAATAATTCTCAGGTAGCGTGAAAAGTTTTCCTCCTTATCCAAAGGTTGCCGTTCTTAATATGATTTCAAGGATATTGTCAAGAGCAGTCAGTTTCTCCAAATTGATGATGGACAGATTGTACCCTTGAATATCACATAACTCCCGCAGTTATTACTCAACAAAACAAATTTTATTTAACTAAAAACCGGATTAGTTGAATGGTTGACGCCATTACAATTAAGGTTGTTAGTTGAGATAAAAAATTCAATGGCGCGAAAGTGATTCGAACCCATGATCTTCGGCTAGATACGCCGCTGGTCTATGACTTGAGCAATCGTGACCTCCATCCGCTCGGACACTTCCCATCTCAACCCCACCTTTTGAATTTCCCCTCCTTTTGAAAAATGGCAAAATGGTAGATGGGAAGTGTTCGAGCTAATCGAGGTCACGATAGCTCAAGTGGTAGAGCAGCGGCGTATCTAGCCGAAGATCGTGGGTTCGAATCACGTTCGTGCTGAATTTTTTAAAATTAAATTAAAAACCTTAATTAATTGTAATATATTAATTAGTCAAGCGGACCACGAAATTAGTTTAGTTTTAGTTTTTCTATTTTCATAGTTTAATTTATCCTTCTTCCTATTATGTTTTATTTACACATATAAAATTTTAAATAATATTAAGTCCAGTTTGTACGTTTCAGTTTTATTAGGAGCAGTAGTTATTGATCTAAACTTCCATCAAAGTTTGATTGGAAATACGATAAAATTGACATCCTAGATATTTCAAACTGTTTTATGTCCGTCCTGCTAATAGAGGAAACCGGTCAGGCCAACTTATTCGTGAATTTATTGTTGCATCTGCCTAACGCGGTCAATAGTCTTCGAGGTCGAAGCAAAACCTGTCGCCATGTTAGTTGACAGTACCAAAGAGTTAAATTGTTCCAAAGCTTGTAATTAAAAGGCACTTGGGTAGGCAAAGAGAATTTCAGGTTCGACCGGATGCAAGTCCTGAGGGATCTGTTTTCGTGGTTGAAATTCGTTATCATAGTATGTCATGAAAACCTACTGTATTTATTTGAAAAAAAAAAAGATTAAATAAGAAAAGTCTTTTTTCATATTTCCACCCCAGAGAGTCAATTGTGAAATTCGAAATATTTTAAAAGGTTTTTTTAGTAAAACACCGCTTCACGCAGGGAAATGGAGCTCGATTTACATTTGATGAATATGCTTTTAGAAATATGCACTGTTTATGAAATTTTTGGAAAGTGTTATCAAATCTGTGGAATCATTTATATAAATTAAATATTTAAAATGTTAAAATTTTCATTGAAATACAGATGAACTTTTCACCAAGAAACACAGGGTTACCTAGTAAAGTTTCTGTTCATTTGAGTTAGAGTTAGTTTCTTTAAGTCCTTGGGGCAGATTTTAAACCAAATTTGTAACACGATATCACAAAAGATTTTTCATGTGAGCGAAAATTATAAGTTCAGCTTAATATTATTGAGGATATTTTTGTAAATTCATTATCAAAACGAGGATTATGTGCTTTAGTTTTTTGACGTTTAGAATAAGATGTTGAGAAATAAAAATAAAGAATATTTTTAAGCAAATTTAAAAGAAAATCATCAGAAACTACCAAGTGTCATGATTGCCTCACCAAGTCTGATGATTGATGGTGATAAATTGGGTCTGTCAATGTTAAAAAACTGTTAAATGAGCCAAGTAATGTTTTTTATGGCTCTAAAATATCTGGATGAACGTCAGTTTGTTGTTAATCGATGACGGCAATTCTAAAACACTGTATCTCCCCACCCCCCCTTGTTTTTGATGAATAATCCGATTACTGCAGCTTATTTCGCATCTATATCTGCTAATTAGCAAAAACGTTCTCTTGTTGATAGCCGATGCCAGTTTCTTCTCATTGTTGGCGATGCCCATCAGAATACTTTTCCATATGTAGTTGAAATTTGTTCATCCCACGTTCCGCGTTCTTCTCGTGTAGAAAAGTGTGTTGATTAGTGACAGTTAATCTATAATTATTCAGAAATCCTGAGATGGGGTCTGGTGTGATATAGGTTTCAAAAAAACATTTTACTTATCGTGCCTACGTTTCGATCTTCATTGAGATCATCTTCAGGGTCTTGGGTTGTCTGCATTTCAGCAAAAAATAACATGGGAAGAAAAGACCCTGAAAATGATGTCAATAAAGATCGAAACGTTGGCACGATAATGAAAATGTTTTTCAGAAAAATACATCACACCAGACCGCATCACACGATTTCCGAATAATTATCGATTAACGGTCACTAATCACCACACATCTGCTAACTTATTACAGTCCGTGACAGTACATCCAGATGCCCTTATGTCATAATATATTTATGTAATCGTTTCGACTATATTAGTGGTTTAATGCTTGCGAAGCAGACACGGAATGGGAATAAACAACCAATAGATTGTTCGACCGATACGAAAAGATTTACTACATGCAAGTTGCTCGTCACCATCAGTTTATAGATACTTTTGATTTGAAACCTTGGATATGGTGTAAGTACGTAGCTTGTAATTTGCTATGTACTACTTCGGAAAGAGCCAAGAAGATTTTCTTTTTTTTTTTTTTTCTATCGGGGGTTTTAATATTTGCTATTGTACAAACGAGAATATTTCCTAAAATTGGGGATTTTCTAAATGGACCCAGTGTTAACTGGAATATATGGAAGCTCTTTGGGATGATTGACCGAATACTTAGTTCTAGCAATAATATTGTATGAAAATGTATTTGAATCCTTTTTCATCCAATATAATTATTTGTGTTTGACCTGTTTAGTTGAATCATCAGTATAAATACGGTTGTAAGTTAAATTTTGTCAATTACTGCACTATTTGATATTCATAGAATTCCTACTAAATGTTGCCCGCTGTCTTGGGGATGTTGTACGACCGGTGGATGTCGTTTAAGCTAAAGCTTGTCCGTGGTTATCTTCCTCATCAAGGCTGGAGTCACCAGCGGGAAATTTTCCAAACAGGCGTTGGACCGTGCTCTCATTAACACGACTCCCGACCCAAGAATAGTTTGCATTCCGTGCCGGCCTTGGAGACGGATTTAATCCACTGTAAACTCGTATGGACTGTAATACTGAATAATGTTGAATAAATCTTTCGAATGGGACATTTGCCGAGTTTGTTATCAATCGTTTTATGAATTTAAGCGACCGGGAACAATTCTGCATCCTTGGGCATTAGCGGAGCTATTATCGAAGTCACTTCGGTAATTCTAACTTAGCCGTTTGGTCGGAAGTCTTATTTCTTGCATAAAATCTACTTTTAAGTCTAGAACTAACTTCAAGTTTACTTTGAGTTTTATCTCGGTAGTTTAGTAACATTTTACTGTGTCGCACAAGTGAAGACCTATTTAATAACATTATTACAAAATATTTATTGTCGTTTTAATTTAATTTTTAAATCACATAAAACTATTAGCCTAGTCTCTCGTAATTATACTTCAGTAATTAATAAAGAAAATGGAGACAGCAGGAAAAATGATACACATTTGGGAGGAATCTTAGTTTTTTAAAAGATATAATAATAATTATTATATTAAAATTTGAACGGATTATTCTTTCATTTGCATAATTTCTTAATTTAGTCATTAGTTTTCGAATTGCTACACCAATTTAGTGAATTTCCGCATTCTTCACATAACAATACGTAGATTAAAAATATGCAATAAATATTTGTATTTCATCTTAAATATATCGTTAAATATACACATACAAATTCTGAACATACATTAACACTGCATAAGGTTTATGCAAAATTTCAATTAATTATTATTTTTAAGTAAGGATTTGGTTGTGATGAAAAAATTAACATCACGAGCGGGATTCGAACCCACGGACTTCGGCTCAATACTTCAGAAGTCACGAAAGCTCCAGTGGTTAGAGCGGCGGCGAATTGAGCCGAAGATCACGGGTTCGAATCCCGCTCGTGACTAACTTTTTTTATCTCAACCCAGTCCTTATATAAAAAGAATATTTAATTGAAATAAGTACTTTGGTCAGTTCGACCACTTAAGTTAAATGGTTTGTCCTAAATGTCAAATTGAACTAAAAAACCTCCTATTGTCCAAAAACGGATTTTCAATTTTATTGGAAATATTCATTATTCAGGTTACTTCATTCGTAATTTTATTCCAAAAATACCTCCTAACATGTTAATCCTACTTTATATTAAATTTACTAATAGAAAGAGCCATAAAAAATCCTATGATTTTTTTTTAAACACTGCACTCTTATTTATCTAAAATACAATACAGAATCACGTATTATATGATTTTTACGAGTTTCAGAAGTTCTTGTCTACTTTTTAAGTAAGATATTCTCCGTGTTGTGAATACTGAAAGATATGGCCCTCACATAAATGTAGACCCACTAATAAACTGTAAATACACGCTCTTCGCTCTCAATGGTGAGGTACCATCGGTATAAAACTGTCAATCATCAGTAAATAACTGGCAAATCAAAATATAATAAATTAATTTCCATTGTTGAAAATTTGAATTTTCAAGAAAGCATACAAAACGAGGCGTTAAAATAAATAAAAATAATGAACATAATAGAATTAATTTAGTGAATTTCCGCATTCTTCACATAACAATACGTAGTATTTCATCTTAAATATATCATATAAACATACAAATTTTCAACATACATTAACACTGCAGAAGGTTATGCAAAATTTCAATTAATTATTATTTTTAAGTAAGGATTTGGTTGTGATGAAAAAATCAACATCGCGAGCGGGATTCGAACCCACGGATTTCGGCTCAATACTTCAGAAGTCACGAAAGCTCCACGAAACCATGCAAAACGAGTCGTTAAAATAAATAAAAATAATGAACATAATAAAATAATACATAAAGACATTTTTGTACATAATTAAGCATAAGAAAACATAACAAAAAGGTTCCGAAACGTAAACGAAATATTTAAATTTTTTCACCTTTTTGAAGAATACAATTCTGCGATGGCTTCATGACAAATTTTACTGCAATATTTAATATTTTGTTTGCTTAATATAACAAAATTATCGTAGTGATTTCAATGCTATTTTTATTGGTGTAATCGTATGTACATTAGGATTAACATATTATATAGACGGGAAGATTGGGGCTTAAAGATGTTAAATTTAGGTGTTGACATGGCGCTCATCACTGGTAAGGTCCCTGGTTCGAATCCAACGGCATTGCATTCGAGCCCTATATACTTACAATTTTTTTTTCAAAAACTCTGGCACCCCGAAGACTGACACACCTCTGCTGTTGAGCACCGTCGTAAAACCACACTTCACCATTTTTGAGAATTGGCACAGTAATGATGTTTTAATTCAATTCGGCAGGTGGGATAACTTCCTGAAGTTACTCAACTTTAATAAATACATGTATGTTTTATGCTTTATGCAGATGACCTTCAGACTTTCATGTTTACTGCGACAAACCTTAATTTGTTGCAAATCAAAAGTGGCATTAAAAGTTTATGTAACTGTGCCCATACTAAAGACCTAATCCTGAACATTTTCAAAACAAAGGCCAAAATTTTTGTTTCGAAAAATAATAAAAATTAATTAAATCACACGATCAGTTAACTCAATTAAAAGTTGAGACACAGCAATGGATTACTGTTCTGAGGTTAAAGATTTAGGCGTTTTCCCACCTCATAAAACTTCCAACGAAATCATCTCAATTACTCAATCAGAAAAATTTTTACTCAACCATGTTCCGAACAAAGTTTGTATCACTAATATGTTTCTCGTTTTAAATATTGTTTTCTTATATGGTAAGGTATGATGCTCCATTGGGTTTTGTGTACGACATATTTATTATTCAAAGAAAAGGGAATTACACCCGATAAACTGCTTTAAAGTGACATAAAATTGTGGTTAACAGTAAATACTTACGAGTATGTTTCATGTTTATTTTTATTAAAACTCATACTCCCTCCTAGTTTTACTGTAAATTTAAAACAATTTCATCTCATTCCAAATGAAAAATAACAAATTTTTATAAAACTAATGGCAAGACGTCGGGCTGCGGTAGCCGAATGATTAAGGTATCAGACTCTCGTAGATCCCGCGGTCGTGGGTTCGATCCTCGCCGTCGCCTCTGGACTTTTTCTGACCCCTAAGTTGAAAGAAATTTACACGGCACATATCAATGGAAGGAGCGGGATCAGGACTAAAAGTAAACCTTATGATCATTTTTGTCTTCCTTTCTCGTCTGAATTTAGTCAGACTTTTAATATAATTTAATTTTTGTAAATTTTTGAAGTAGTTTATTTCAATTCTTATAAATTTGTATTGTAAACATATTACTCAGAAGTTTTCATAGTAAAAGCATAATATTTTCGTAATGCATGAATCAATTGTTCAACGTTCTCCAAAACCTGGAAGTCACCATTGGCACTAGTGTAACTCACCAACGCTAGTTTAATTCAGTACTCAACAAAAACCTGTAAGGACCGACGACTTCAGTGGCGCGTGCAACCCATAATGCATGAACCCCTCAGACTAAAGATGTTTCCATCCCACCTGCATAGCATACAATATATGATTACTAGAAAAGTCGGGGATGAACGCCAGGAAAGGCGGACCCTTAGATGATCAAATACCATCCAAAACTGTCAACATAAAATCTTATCGTAAACATGTTTGTCTATGAGGGGAATACGTACGCATCTTTGTAACTTTCAAAACTTTTAGGTATTGTTTTATTACGATGAATGAATTTAATTGCTTTACCCTTTAGTCCTATGCGAATATACAATTACATAGTGATTTTGACTTGTTCATATTGTGCATATAACCATAAAACGTTCGTTGACTGTAAATAATTTAGCTGTGCAGCTTGTGATATAGGCTGACTTGTATGGTAACTATTTGGGTTATTGAAATGGCACAAGCCATCAGTCGCTTCTTCTCGTTCCACGGTTACAAACTTAACGATCCGTTGAAATAATTTATCGATGAAAACCGTTGAGAACGGTCGCGTTTATAAGTAGCGTTCTTTAATGAATCGTCTCTTCTTACTCTCAGACAATGGCAAATGGTGAAATGAAATCTGGGACAATGGCATTCTAATAATTCACCGGTGGCTTGAAAGCCGTTGCTTCGCACAACAAAGCGTCATGCAGTACGCAGCGCACGCCTTTGATGACCTATAAACTTTATTGTTTCGGGGAACAATATCGTTGTTAAATCAATTGCTCAGGGTTCAAATCATCAGTAGAAGTATCCAATCAGACGCACGTATCCTATTTGTAACGATCCCGAGCTCAAATCCGAAAAACTAATAAATGGCCTTTTTTCTCCAAAAACACTGTGTTAAACGGGATGTTGATATAAATAGTGATATTTATGACCTAACATTTTTCCTTTAAATGTTTTGTCCATGAAACGTGCACCAGGTGATAAACGGATTTAGGCGTACAGGAACGGCCAATCTTCCTACTTTAAAAAATTGTACAAAATAATGAAATTTATATTCAAGAGTCTCGTCAGTCCTGAAGACTTGAGTGATAAGCATAATGACGTTATGCAAGTTGTTTATAATCTTTTCTTATTTCATCTCTTATTTCTCCATCTCTGACTTTTTTCTTTTTATTGAAAGGATAGTTTGATTAACATGCGGAAAAGTCGAAAACTAAACAAAACATAATAATGCTTTTAATAGTCACTGCGGAAATTACAAATCAATTTATACGTAAAACCCTCGTACTCAATACGTGTGTTGTGATTAGTGACTGTTAGTCAGTAATTATTCAGAAATCGTGAGATGCCGTCTGTGGTAGGTTTCAGAAAATCTTCTTTATCGTGACAACGTTTCGATCTTTATTGAGATCATCGTCAGTGCTTGGGATTTACAAACATTTTTTAAATTTAACAAATACATGTGGGATGTGGAAAAAAGTGAATTTATACAATGAAAAATATATTACTTATATTCAATCAAAGTAAGTCTACCCACTCAAATTGTTTGTCTTCTGTGTAATTGTGTCGTGTTGAGAGTGCCAGTGCGATATTGCCACATCCTACAGGCATTTGTTAAATTAAAAAAAAAAATGTTTGTAAATCCGAGGCCCTGAAGATGATCACAATAAAGATCGAAACGTTGGCACGTCAAAGAAAATGTTTTTCTGATGCCTACATCACACCAGACTGCATCTCACGATTTCGGAATAATTAAGTTCATGAAACGAATATTTTTACTTACCGACAAACTTTACGACTTAAACAATATAAGTCAATTACCTTTAACCAAAGCCATATTACAATTTATGCAAGTCACTAATGACTCCAATTACAGCTCAATAAATTATTAATAATACCACGTTATTGCTAGTAAATTCATTTTTAATTAAATCTGACTATATTTATGCCTACTGTCTGAACCGGAAGTCAGTTCTTCCAAGCCTTCCATTCAATTGCGCAATTTCTAAACAATTTTTTTATTATTTTAATTTGTATTCAGACTGACTAATTTTATTGCATTGTGAAACACATTTCCTCACTCCCACACTCGTATCTTGTTTACTGCAAGGAACATCTGTTCATCATTGTCGCTTTTTTTCCGTTGCAACAAGTATCTTTTATCAAACTTCAGCCAAATGACGACGATTTTTTTTTAACTCACTAGCAATTTGTTATTGGTCGTTTTCGTATATATACCGGAAGAAATCAGCAAGGATTTGCGAAATGTTGAAAGTGACAAAAGTCATGTCCACCACCCGGCAGACCTATTGCGAAATCTCGCAATTTACAAGAATAACGTTTTACTTTGCGTGATGGAGGAATATCGCGTAATCTAAACCAAAATTTAATTGAATGTCGTATAATGATGAAATAATGATTCATTTAAGAATGAATGAAAATGGGAATGGTTTTTGTACACTTGGAACAATATGGTTTGGGTGCTGAATTGAACTAGCTGTTGACAGCACACAGAGCCAAACCGTGGTGGTTGGCAGATACGACGCTGACTGACAAAAACTATTGTTTGGCGACGCCTGCCGATAATTAATTTTAAATTACCGAAGATGGAATTATGTACTGCGAGAAGTGATAGTGTCAACCCTGTATATATGTGAACTTATAATATATCCAAATCCAACTAAATAAAAATGTTTACCTGCATGATAAATTGAAGGCTAGCCTTCTTATAAATGTTTGTTTGCGAGAAATAATTATTCATAAAACACACAAATAAATTTTTTTTAAAATGAACCAGCAAATATTACCTCCATATTACAGGGTAAATAGTCAAATCATGTTATAGCCCTATTTTCTTTCATTTGTCTTTCCAGATTATCTTGTTGAAAGAAACTTATATTACTACTTAATAACAAATATTTCACATTTGTATAGCTTAAAGTTCGTAAAACTTTGTCTTTTTTAAGGGAAACTGTTCGAATGTATGTCCTGTTTTCAAAAACCTGTTAACTATTTCTTTCAATAATCTATAATTTATTGAGATGAAGAGAATTTTTGCTTTTGGCTTATTTAAACATTAAAAAGGTTGAATGTTAGGAGCGATATTGTCATTCGTTTAGGAATTTTTCGTATCCAATCCATAGCAAGTGTGTAAGCCAACCGCGGTATTTACGCGTAGGGTGAACTCACTTGTCGAAAAAGGATCATTTGGCGGGGTAAAAGGAAACGGGCACATGATGCATGAAGGTGACAAGGTCTAAAAGCATCCTCAGGGATGAAAAATTCAAAGGAATAACAGGAATGCCTGCCTAGATGGAGTGGCTCATCATACAAACAAATGGGCAAGCAAAACAAACACTACGAATGAGAAAAAACTAAACCAACAACAAAATACAAATATAAACTGCTTTCTCTGATATCAATTAACAATACGTTTTAATTTTCCTCAAATATACCTGACTATAATCA
>CM077102.1:14178745-14234914 GCA_039619505.1 Cimex hemipterus
AGAGAGAGAGAGAGAGAGAGAGAGAGAGAGAGAGAGAGAGCGAGTGAGATAGTTGAAAATTTTACATCAAATTCCTTTTATCTTTCAAATCATACTATACACTACGACCTACACATCCCGTTTTTAAATGAATGAATGAGATGCGGTCTATCTCACGATTTCTGAATAATTATCGATTAACGGTCACTGATGACCACACATTATATATAATGATTTTATTCTTAATGACAGTTACGAATTCCTTCTTCTCTCAATTCCCTCAATCAAGTTCTGTCGTTTTCTTTTCTTTTTGAACTCCTCTTAAATTGATATTTTACCTGTCGCCATGCCAATATGTTTTTCTTATGAATTCTAGTCTGCTAATTTTCTATTAGTGATCTTAACTTGTAAGGATCTATTTTTTTAAAAAATCTTCTTTGTATCTTTCTTTTATCTCTCTTTGACTGGGTAAATTGGGTTAAAAGATAAATAGTTTTAAAAGATTTATTAAATCTAGGAAAGTTATGATTCTGAGATTAAAGGGAAATTGAAATGTAGGGCGAGTAAACATAAACGGGAAATTTTTGCCGTCGGGCTATAGGGAATGCTGGAGACCGAAAAAAACCTGACTAAATTCGTATTGATACATTATTTATAACGCGAACGAATCTCCTTCCTGATATATAAACCCGCTTTGATTCGGCATCGCTATACTAAGATTCTTTTTTCGAAATCCCATAAAAAAGGGATAAAGTTAAAAAAACAGTCTGTTGAACCTCTGGCTTTCTTGTACTGGCCCCCTCGGGTCCACAACGACCGCAAAGTAAAAGAGCCCTTGTTAGACCATTTTGCAACATCACCTCTCGCCCCTTTTATGCAAGTCATGTTTTGATAAATGATCTAAGGCAAAAGGGTTTATTTCCACCCGTCACGTTTTTGATGCGGACAGTTGACACCGCCTGCTACTGCATTGGACCGTTGAGTACATCTACCATAAAGCGATTATGAGATTGAACTTTGTTTAAAAATAACTTCTATGCAACTACAAACGGCTATCCGACCAGAAGGAAATGATACAAAGAGAATATGGAAACGCTTTGGTGGTAAATAAAAAGGCAAAGGAAAAGTCATTGATATAAAAATAAATATCCTTTTAAACGTTGGATTCTGTTTTCCTGTTTATGTAAGCGCTTGGTTTCTTTGTAGTTAATAACTTGTCCGACATGCAAAATGTTTGTACATCCATCATAAATGATAACGACATTTATTAAAATCACGATTAGCTTGATTTACTTGTTATTTATTTGTTTATTAACATATCCAAGGTGAGTCCCTTCTTTTTTTCTCTAAGCGCCATTGCAAAAATGTTTGGAAAAAAAATTAAAACCATTACTGGCAGACTTGGACACAACTGCTAATAAGCGACTGTAATATTAATTAGAAATAACTTAATACTCCTTGATTCTTGGCTATTTGCCTTTAATACATTACCAGTTGAACTATGCGCATGTTAAACGCAGTTGTTTCTCCTGTTCTCTGCCTAAAACACATCTGTGAGTCCTATTTCATCAAGAAACTTGATTAATAGGCCCGGTTTCAGTGGTTGGATCTCTTCTATGGTGACATTTTACATCTCCAAAACACTCCCTTCCGAGGGCTATTGTAGCACAGCAGTTTGATAGTAGATGCATTGGTGTCTTCTCTGCCTCTTTGCAGAATCTGCTTGTGCCGTCATGGATTATTCCAATATTCTTTAAGTGTCCACTTAGCTTGCAATGTCCTGTTACAAATCCTATCAGGACTCGCAGTTTATTCCTGCTTCCTTTGACACATTCTGTAATTTCTTTTCTTCCGAAATTTGTTAAGAGATTCTTGGTTTACCTGTGACTCTTCATTGAATTTCATTGTCCTTCATTTTCTTTTTATCCTTCTGTCTGAGATATACGTTAATAGTGTGGGTTCCTATGAAACCTGGTTCCTGGTCCTACCAGCGATGTAGCAGCCCCGTTCCTAACAAGAGGGTCCACTTTCAGGTAGCCTTTTACTCTCATGTGTCCCTTGGACCCACCATCTGCTGAATTTACTCTGCGTACCTAGTATGTTTAGTTTGGTTTTGCAGTTCAGCACCATCGTTGAACTAATGATAGTTATGCTTGGGCCTTTGGTTGCTGCTTCTCTATCTGAATGATACAGATATCATTCTTGTTTTTGTGCCCTTTAATCAGGTTGAGCTTAGTACATCCCTCGATTACGTGAATGTCAGCTTCTAAGATACTGGCGTATTCTTCCTTGGGTTATGAGTATTTGTTCCAGGACCGAATGAATATATATATATATATATATATATTTCTCTATTTCTCTGTCTCACTGCCTCTACAATTATCATTTTCAGTCTTTCTCCTACTCTTTCTATATTTCTCTATTTCTCTCTCTTTCTTTCTCTCTCTCTCTCTCTTCCTCCCTCTCCCTCTCCCTCTCCCTCTCCCGCTCCCGCTCCTTCTCCCTTTCCCTCTCAGCTTCTCTCTCGTTATTTTTCTTATTCTCCAGCACACCCTTTTTGTTGACAGTGATAATTTGATTGTGATGAAAGAGAGAGAGGGAAAGTGCGAGAGAGAGAGAGAGAGATGTGCATATATATAGTTTCTGTCTCCTTGTCTCGCGCTTTTTAAATAAAAACATTTTGCAAATAGTATTCCCACTTTCCAAATTGAAATGTTCGAGAGAGAGAGAGAGAGAGAGAGAGAGAGAGAGAGAGAGAGAGAGAGAGAGAGCCTTAATCGCACCAGATGTTTCTGGAATTAAATGAGACAGGTTTAAAGTGTAAAATCAAACCGACACCCAAAGGGAAAACTGTTCTCGGTTTTCCCTCACGAAAAGTTAGAAACAGCCCTAAGCAATTAAGGTTCAATTACAATGTTTATTTATGAGGGAGCGTTTCTTAGGCTTGGGAATCGGTTTGAGAATTTTAATTAAACAAGGCAAATACGTGATCCCCTGTCCGATAACGCAGTCATAATGCAATCCGTATTTAAAGGAAGATGAAACTACGGTTTAAATATGAGAAATTGTTTAGGATATTACATATAACGTGGAGTAAAATAATTGACATTGATATCAACTTTGATTAAGGTTTTTATTGAAATGAAAATGCAAATGGCACGAGAGGGTTTCGGACCCACGACCTTTGGCTAGATACGCCACTGCTCTATCACCTGAGCTATCGTGACCTCGATCCACTCGGACAACTCCCCGTTATAGTGGCCTAAGGTGGTAGAGCAGAGGCATATCAGCCGAAGATCGTGTGTTCGAATCCCGCTCGTGGCATTGACTTTTTTATCTCAACTAAAAACCTTAATTAATTGTAATATATTAGTTGGTCAAGCGGACCAGGAAATTAGTGCATTTAATTGATATTAACATTGAAATGAAAAATCAATGATTAAAAACCAGGATTTAAAAAAAGTAACATAACAACCACCAAATTCCAAATTAAAACGAATTCCCTTTAATTGCTGGGTTCCTAGCATATCAGGGAGATAAATCTCGTCTGAAGAGTTTAGCCTTTGCATTAACGGTGGCAAGTAGGATGTTCTGGCTTTAAGGGCTTTTCAAGTGGGCTAAATTGTCTTACGAATCCAAGGATATAAAACAATAAAAAAGCCGTAAACTTCTATCTAGTGAGGAAATACAAGAAAAAGCTGTTAATCTCTTACGAAATTATCAATTAAGTATGCTGAAGCATTGTTTGTATTAAAAAAAAAATTTTGTAACAACCTATATAACAAGATTTTTTGTTATTTGGATGATAAAGTCAATTTTTAATAGCTTGATTTAATAGTAAAATGAAAGTTACTTCATTTTTAAGTGAATATAACTTGAAGTTAATTCAGGTAGGTTGAATCATCGTAGATTCATTCCATAAACGTACAATTAATGATTTATCACCGGTAATATTTAAAAAAAAAACACGATAAAATGTTTTATCACATTATACCAAATATAAAACACACAAAAGTGGTACTTTTATTTTTTAAAAATGAATGTTATAGACCAATTGTTATCGAAAAAAATGACAAACTTTTGTCAGATTTTCTGGTGATTACTTGCGTTATTGGCTGTTGAACTATAAATAGTAGTGAACTGTAAAGGATTTGAAAATGATACACTGTGCTTAAAACGCGTGCTTTTTACAAAATAGAGCAAATTGAATCGTAACTGTAAACAACGTCTGTAGGAATATGAATTTCTCCTTCCGGTGAACAAAATATCAATGTTTACCGTTACATAATTAAGGACGAATATGCACATTGAATTTTGAACTTTTCCGTTTTTAAATTTTTTTTTTCCCGAAGTTTCCCGAAGTAACGGAGAGACAAAACAAACAGCTATGGTCAAACCGGCGCTATTCTGCATGATCCTTTTTTTTTTCTGGATTTCTTCCTAAACATCTATGGCCTTCATGGGCGATTTGCCTTCTGCTAAAATTTAGGACAAATTGCGCACGCAGCGTTTTTCCTAACAAAAGTCTCCTCATAATTAATTCAATCTGTATAATTGCAACACGAATACTCGCATTTCCATTTTATAATACAAACAGAACTTTATATTTGATCAATTAATTATTTATATAATTATTAATAGTAATTTAAATAATATTAAATGTTAATGTAATAAAAGTGATGAATATTTTAAGGTTTTGACATTTTTGACTGCACAAATTATAGATAATATACATACCATGATTGAAAAAGTGCAGATCAATGTGAATTTAAATTGGATTTCATACATTCTACATAGCAATAACTGGGCATAAATAATTGGAATGATGATGCAACAATGATTCGCTATTCGGACTATAGTAAGAGAATTCAATTTCAGTAGTTAGTTAAATAGTTCACCCGAATAATAACAACAAAATATTTCCATGTATAACAATATCAGTTGATTTATTTCAAATAACATATCTATAGGATATGTTTACATATTTCCATTAAGGCATTTCAAATTGTTTATGAAAGTCTCGATTTTATCTGAAGATAATCCTCTTCTCTTTAAGCAAAAAATGCAACCTTAAACCTAGGATCGAACAAAGTTAAAACCCAAAAGTATTCGTTATCGTGAATATGTTGAAAGAGTGCATTCCTGTTTTAGTCTTTAAAGTTTCAACGCGAGAAAATTCAAATCTAAGCTTTGACGGAAAATGTTTGGGAGTTTCCACCATTGGAATAACTTCCGAAATAAGCGATTTTGTTAAACTGATTTTACTGCAATTTCGAAGGTTTCAATAAATTTAGCCACTTCCCTAAGAGTGATTATTGATTTGAATTAAAGTTATCGATTTCTCCAAATTTTGTGGCACACAAGGAAATGCTTGATTTTACTGTTTCTTTGTGAAGGCGGTGCTCCTAGGGGCCGCTACGTCTTGAGTCATGGCGTGAGAAGGAAAATATGAAATTGAAAAGAATGAACACACTTCATACTACAATTAATTAAGGTTTTTTAGTTGAGATAAAAAAGCCAATAGCACGAGCGGGATTTGAACCCACGCTAGATCCGCCGCATTAATCATTTAAAATTAGGTATACTTCACCAAAGTTCTCCGTGGCCATTTAATTTGCGTCGAGAATCCAATTCGATTATACGACATTTGAAAAATGGCAAAAGGGAGGGAAAATTCAAAAGGTCTGGTTGAGATGGGAAGTTGGTGTCCGAGTGTGTCGAGGTCACGATAGCTCAAGTGGTAGAGCAGCGGCGTATCGAGCCGAAGATCGTGGGTTCGAATCCCGATCGTGTAATCGACTTTTTGATCTCAACTAAAAAACCTTAATTAATTGTAATATATTTATTGGTCAAGAGTGAATTACCAACTTCATACAGTTTTAACTCTACGCAGAAAGATTTTCTTCAAGTTTACTTTTATAATAACATACTACAGACACTATAGACACTATAGACAAATCTTTGATGTGTAATCCTTAACCAAGACTGGGGTCTTTCATGATAAAGCCTAACCTGTTTGATCCAGTTTGGCTCATGGGCTTTCTTTCCCCTACTTCACAGCTATGTCACTGATTGTTTTACCGCGTCATTGAAGGCAGTCCTCTGTGTACCCCAGAGTAGCCTTATAGTACTTTCTAGTAATAGCTGACAGACGTCCTGAAATGACCAACATGTCTTTCGCAGACAACACAACAATCAACTCAAATAACTCTAGTTTCTTCACGTCCATTCACAACATTCAACGACACTTAACACTACTGCAATCTTAGTATGAAAAGAAAATAGGTTTTAAATTTGTAAAAACTGTTTGCAAAATGCGCATCCATATTTCAGTTATTTCAATAACATTCCTCTACTAACAGCAGGCAAGGAGCGATACATATTTAGGTCTATCAACGTTTGATGTGCAAACAGTACACATGACTAAAACGTCAAGCGGTTATGACACGATGCTGGGATTTTCACGACAATATTTGAAAAACATGATTATACTCACAAATTGCTTTTATAGTCATCCGGATTTCGAACAGTGTAATAACGGTCGAAATCCGTAGAACTATCCGTTTCAAATATTCAATTGATATATTCATTCCATCGTATTTTTATGGCCTCTTGAACTACTTCACTATAAACCCTCAGACCTCCTTCACAGAAATAAATGGCCGCTTTATGCCCCTTTAGTGAACCCCGATACGTGCCGAAGTGCAGGGTTCAACCAAACATTCCCATATCAGAAAAATCCTTGGTGTTCCATTTTATTTTTACGTGTCCAACGAAATCACCTATACAGATCTAAATCCTTTTTACAAGGTATAATCCTTTCCCAGTGCCGCTAGCTTCATAAGACCCTCCCAAACACCATAAATCGAGAAAGTTACCCTCCTCGCCCACTTAAGAGGCAATGGCCACAGGATTTTGTATTCAATGCCTGTGACTTACTTTTTGATAAATTAAGAATAGTCATGTTCTTTTTTGAAAACGATTTTTATTGAATTATAATCTATGAACCATTTATACTTCCGCCTTTTTTACTCGATACATTCACTAATGTTTGTCGTAAATCCAATCATTATTATATCTAATTAACCTACCTGGTTAGCACAGGAGTATTATTTTGACAGATATGCCCATTATTTAATTATGTGCTAAATAGAGGAAAGATAAAGAGATGGCAGGCTCATGAATATGAATAAGTGAAGGAGAGTCATCTTGTCATGTCATAAATAGATCTTGATCCTATTTGCATAAACCTTTTTGTACCCCTCACTCTTCCAACCCTACGGATATGTTACATTTCTCCGAATTATTATAATTTTCAAAATGTTTATACTATGTTATTTAAATGAACGGATTCTTTTCTATATGTTTTTTTTTTAAAACTGTAATTCCATGATGTTGACAAGATAGTTGGGCAACTGAAATTGAATAATGGCTCAATTGGCAACGGTGGAGTTCGAAAGAATATTTATTAGAAGAAAACCGTTTCTAGACAAAAGAGGCGTGCTTTCGAATTAGCCTCCCACGCAAACTAGTTTTACATGTCGGTCCTAGAAGATAACTATGTAGAAAGGAATAAATTTCCCTTTGACCTCTTGACACACGAAATTCTTCCATAAGGACCCGTTATAAAATAATAATATAAAAACATCTCACGCATGCGAAAACGTCGCAAGGGTGAAATATAATAGGAACTTATTGGTTCAGCGGCCGGTTACATATAAAAATCACTTAAAGGAAAGATTTATAACTGTGAGGGCCTACTAACTGATATTTATGGCTAGACAATTAGGGCAGACCAGATTCCTAACTGTTGTAATTGCCTACTTGTCTACCCTTTAAAAGTCCTCAGGCTTAAAAGATCCGGGATATATAGGGGTTGGACGTCACTCGACAACGCTTCGGTCAAATTTACTTTTGCGCTGAAATACCGAGACACAGTTAATTAAGTAGGAAAACTCTTTGCAGCAAATCGATTTAAAAAGTAGCCTAAAAATAATAATAATTGCTTTATTAAAACAAAAGTAAAACTTTACATTAAAGAACAAAAGTGTTATGGGTATCCGTCCAATCCGTCTGCCAGAGGTCAATGGATTACAAATATAAATGCAGTTTAGAGACGAAGAGAAAAAAAGAGAGAAAAGAACAAAAATTACAACAAATAAAATAAAATACAAAAATACGAAGTATACCTAAAAAAATGTAAAATACAAAAAAATAAAATAAACAAGCGAACTAGTATTAGAAATGAAGTCTATGTCCAAAAATTTTGATGGTTTAATAACAATGAAACAATAAAACTTAAAAATTAAATTCTGGAATAAATTCATATATCTAACGCTCCAATCATGTTTAGCATACCGAATCAGGCACCGGAAGTTTGAGCCACTCAACAACCGCACATCATGGTGTAAAAACCGAATCTCATCCAAAATCAAGCACTCCACCCAAAAAAGTGAAACACAGTAACGACGGAACGAGAATTGCATAGGGTGCATATACCCAACTTACTCCTATTCTACACAGCTGAATTTACATGTAAAACCACACATTTCAGCTTAAATGCCCATCTTAGTGAAGGAAAGACCGTCAAAATTAGGCTTCAGGAAATCATACATGGGCTAAACTTCTAATTCCTTGTAGAGGGATAGGTGTGTAGATGTTTCAACCAGTAATAAGCAATGGTCCCTATGCTGAGAGCCAATCTTGGAAAAGAGAGTCGAAAAATGAACCTGCCAATTACTGATGTTCTCAAGGGTCAATGAGAAGACTAGATTATATTTATTCAAATTGAGCAAATCAATGGGAATTAGACTTAATTTTTGAAAAGCTTGTGTCCGATGAAAGCATCACTTTTGTTATGAAAAAGCAATGAAGCTTAAATGTGTAAACAGACACTAAGTCAGTTGCCGTTTCCAAATACAGAAGATAGTTAAAAATAGCCTATTAATACAAATAACAAGCAGATAATTTCAAAAATCCGTATATACAGTGAATAGCCAATTCGCTCGATCGTGCAAAAAATGAACGAGATCAAGTTATATATATTGACAGTTAAGAACATGTTCCTTTAAAAAAGACTATCAAACCAAGAAAATTTCATTACAATAAACGATGTTACACACTTACTACCTTGTTTCTGTATTTCTATTTCTTTTATTGGTTGATATTAAATGGTATAAAATAAGATTTATATCTGTGGCTGTTGGGGAAAAAGGGCGTTTGTTCGAACCCGCGGGGATTTACATAATCGCGTCAAGTTCCATTTGGCCCACGTAAAGACCATAAAGGATTTCTCCAGCATGTCGCGGTTTTGTTAATGCCCTTGGAAAGTACGAGGGACGTCAAATAAATTCTGTTCTTTTTGAACCTATCTTTAAAATGTTAATAAAAAAGAGGTAGATGCGCAAAATTAAAGGTAGTCACGCCGTGGTAAAGTATACAGGGGAGTGCGCAGAGCCATGCCCTAAATTCTGGGGATTTTGTATAGACTTAATTAACAAAAGATTTTATAAAGCTTGTTTGCGTTAATATAAATAACTACGGATGGGTGATCACTGAATTTAATTAAACTTATTTTGGTGATACTAGGGCGGAAAATGTTATTCACATGTCCGAGGTCATTGTTATTTTTATTATTTATAAAAACAACTTATTACCAATTAAGCCATTTAGGTGCATTTTTAAAACGTGTTTTTCTGTCCTCGCTGTGTATGTATTTTATTTTACTATTTTAGTGCATTTATATTTGCAAAGCTAAGATAAAAAAATAATAAGGATTGTGTAGAAGGCGACTTCGAAGTCGAAGAGGAGGAATTATTATTTTTTGACTGGGGCGAGATCTAGGTCATTTCAGCCCCATGTAAGTTTATATTCAAACACGACATTCATACAAATAAATACATTCAAACACGTAAATACATCCATACAGTACAGTCGTTCCGTTTATTTGGACGTATATTGAAACTAGTCTAGGTTAGGGCCGGTGGAGTACTTTTATAAATATTCCGCCATCGACTCCGAACACACGCTAATACGCTCTGATTATGACGTTATATTTCACCATCATCCCTCGTCATTCACGCTAATAAATACTTGCACTCAGACAAAACATATAGACCCACACAACACATAAGACAATAAAAAACCCAATTTCCCTTAAAAAGCGGAAAAGGGGACCCAGAAACCTGCAATGCTCGAGTAATAATTTCAGATTGGATCGCATGCCTACACGCTCCCTGTAGGAAGCCTAGGCATGACTTGTTTCCCGTATATCGGTCAAGTCTTAAGGGGCACTTGCAATTCGGTCCGTTATGTAAGTCCAGATAGATTTTTATGTTTGATTTATATATTTTTTAAAACTTATTATTATTACTAAATTTTTATTTGATTAAACATTTAATACAGCCACAATTAAACAATACTTAATCAACACTTAATTATGTCTTTAATAAATTAAAATATTTCAAAAATGCTACAATCAAAATTATAAATACATTTTTATTTATTAACAGTATAAGTTTTAAATTAATATTTTAACAAAAATAGTTTTTCACAAAAAAGATTTATGTATTTGAGAAATTTACTCTTCTTCTTTTAATAATTCCTCTTAGTCCGCTCAGGTGCCCCCTATGTAGATAAAGGTTGCTCGATGAGTCCCCACATACTGGAAACATGTCATGCCTTGGCTCCCGAACGGGTCCCCGTTCTATATATTTTGTCTGAGTGCATGTATTTATTAGCGTGAATGGCGGCGTGGTGAGGGTGAAATATAACGTCATCACGCCCCTCGAACGTTGAAAGTGTATGAGTGTGCGTTCGCGGTCGATGGTGGAACATTTGTAAAAATACCCCATCGACCCCAATCTAGATTAGTTAGAGTATAGGTCGGTGGAGGGATATCCAGTATTCCACCGGCCAAACGGAATGAGTGTACTGTATGGATGTATTCATATGTGTTGAAAGAGTAAATAGAATATAGACTTAGTTGGGGGCTGGAATGACCTAGATGTCGGAAGCCCCAGAAAAAAATTTGCTCCTCTCAATCACCTAACTTCTGGTGTAGCAAATCAAACTTGTTAACGGCCTTAAACGAAAAACGTCACAAAGACAAACAGCGAGATTGGCAGTCCGAAAAGATCACGTACGTTCAAATTTCACCCCTCAGACAACATGGAGAAATTTAACAATTGGCGAAAGTAGAAATTAAAAAAAAAATCATATCTGTTTGAATGTACCAGATGGTGAAAAGTCACCCTTCTTAGAATTTAGAAGGAAAGCGCGAAAAAATGTAAGATAGACACTAATGTTTACGGGTTCTTTCCCAGTACTTTGCGTGTGTAAAATGTAAAATTTGCAAACAATCATCGAAATGTATGGCTGCTTTACGGAGAGATAAAAGACAATATCAATGAGTGAATTCTTATTCAACATCGATTGGTAAACCGTCTGGTGGAGATGGTGGGTGGCTGAGATTCACTCGAGTAGAAGACAACGATAATAAATTAAGTAAAGAAAATTTACTTAGATTAAAACTATTAGCGCTTCTCAATATAAAATTTAAAATTAGACTGCTCAAAGATCTTTCTGTCATATTCCAGTGCATGCTTTGCAAATCTCCAGCCATGTCTGAGTAACCTAGGGAATTTAGTTTTGCTACGCGGACTCAAAACTCTAATAGTTCTCGAAAAGAATACTCAAAACTCCGAGAGAATAGGCCCCGAAACAATCTTCACAACCTTCTACAAAATCTCAATAGACTACAAAGGAGAGGAAGAACACAGGAGAACATCGGATACAATGATATGGTATACAGATGGCTACAAAACAAATGAAGGGACCGGATCAGGTGTTTTCTGCACAAGCCCAAAATATGAGCAATCAAACTCATTAGGGAAGTACACCTCGGTCTTTCAAGCAGAAATACATGCTATCAATGCTTGTGCCCTGGAAAATCTTAAAAGAGGTTACACTGACAAAAAAATCCTCATAAGATCAGACAGCCAAGCAGCTATTAAAGCACTGGCATGTACAAGGATTACATCAAAATTAGTCAGTGAATGCATCCAAAATCTCCAAAACCTGGGGAAACACAACAAGGTAACGGTATCCCGGGTGCCAGGGCACAGGGGAATTTTGGGTAATGAAGAAGCAGACAGACTGGCCAGAGGAGGATCCGCAAGACCATACATAGGCCCCGAACCTATCCTTGGGATATCGAAAACAAACATAGAATCCTCCATCGCAGAATGGATCAAAACAAAACAAAGAGAAAAGTGGATAAACTCTAGCAGTGCTAGACACAGTAAACTTATGATAAAACAACCCTCACCAAAACTAGTAAAAACACTACTACAATTGGTGAGGGCAAATCTTAGAGGAGTGGTAGGACTACTAACCGGCCACTGGCATCTGAGAAAACATCTACAATGAGGACCCCATTTGTAGACTATGTATGAGGAGGAGGAAACAGTCACTCATATTATCTTCGAATGCGAAGCAACGGCTCAATGGAGGTTCAATCTAACGTATAAAAACGACTCAGAGAACCACATTGAAGCAATAACAGTCAATGACTTGATACTTCTTAGAAAAAGGATCGAGTCTATTGACTAAACCAAGGAACTGGGAAGGTACAATAAGCCAGAAGGCTGCAGTGCCTGGGCCCATAAACCCCGTCTCCTGGTAACCTTTCCCACCATACCATACCATACCGAGAGAATGGGACAGTGAGCCGAAAAAAGGAATTCCTCGCCCAGTAGTTACACAGTACAGAAGAAAATTTTACATTATTACTGGACAAGTTGAAAAATGTTTTCGAATAATCAAGTCTTTTGCAGAGCAGAAATCTATTGGATCTAAGGGTCAGTTGGGTACAGCGTTCAATTGCCTAGAATATGACATAGTTTTCTATAATTCAAGAAAGGGTTAACGTTAAGTCGATCTGAGATATATCCGCAGTTCGAATCTCGATCCTATTCTAACGTACGATCTAAGATTGTGGAACGGCGCCACCATAAAACAGATAAACTGCACCAACTTTCACGCTTTCCGCAATCCTTATCGCCACCTTAAAGAAAACCCGCCGTTATTCCGGAAGAAAGGGGATTTTTATTAAAGCACAATTCTTTACTAGTCTACCCCGGCTGAGAAAACAAATATCTCAAATCGGTTTAATGATAGTTTTAATGAATTTTCACGGAGAAACAGTCTCATTAATTCTGTCGGCCTGGCAAAGGCTAGCGAACCGTGAAACTCTCGCTTTTCCGTTGCGTTATCGTCCCTCGGATAATTTAACGAATGGCTGAATGCACTGAATGTAGATTGACGGGGATTAATAAAGGTCGACTATCGATTGGCCGGTTTACCAGTTCAACTAGTTAGGTTCCAATTAGTGATTCGCTCATTTAAGATTCGGTCCACTGTTCGAAGTCCTCATATTGCAAATTGAATGGTGCGTTATGAAGCATTCCGGTTTCCTCTCTGTCAAGTGAGTTTGATAGTTTGCCGTCCTGAAAATGGCAAACTGCAATGCAAAATTGCGCCCAAAATCTTGATCAATTATCCGTTCGTTTTTCATTTTTCATTAAGAAAATAGAACCTTTTCTTATTAAGAAGTAAGGTTTTTTGATTTCTCAGCTTCAATCAAGAACTTGAATATTTACATTATTATTTTTAATGATAATATGGTTAAAACTATTCAATGCTGATTTTTTGTATACCCTACTTTTCTAAAAACAACTACAACATCAACAGTGTTTGGTAACTATTTTTATTACTTTTATTTGTTATTTACAACTTCAAACTTCAAATATTTTAACAAGTAAATATTATCTAATACTTGCTATACAATTTAGGTCACTTGTTAGTTGACATGTTAACACTCACAATGCGCCATTAGTTTTACTGATCAATCTTTGGGCCAGTTTAGCGTTACTCGTCTTGGAGGATTTAATGGTAGCGTTAGAAGTGGTAACTGTTGTACTAAGCGATTATTGTGGTAGCTGCGGATTGATGAAACTTTTTACACCGAGTAGATGGAGTCATTTAAAAACGGGAATAGAGTGAGATGTAGTCTGGTGTGATGTAGGTTTCAGAAAAACATTTTCTTTATCGTGCCGACGTTCTATCTTTATTGAGATCATCTTCAGGCCTCAAAATGTTTGTCTTCTGTGTAATTGTGCCATTCTTTCGTGTCGTGTTGAGAGTGCCCCAGACCGCATCTCACGATTTCTAAATAATTATCGACTATCTACCTGTCTAACTACTATCTACTATCTATCTCCCTCTCCCCTTCGCGTGTTTTTTCGTTCTCTTTTGGTCGCTCTTATAATTTTTATCAGCGTTTCTCTTTCTGCGTTTGGCTAAAGTCACTTTTTAGCAATATGACAATAACCATAGTGGTCTGCCAAAGGGTATGATAATACCAATCATATTTCTATTTTGAAACCTCTCAGATCTGGTAACACAAACTTTATGAAACGCGCGTGCGCGCGCGCACACACACACACCCACCCACCCACACACAAACAAACAAACAAAACAACAACAGCAACTATTTACCAATAACAAGTAATTTTGGTAAATGCCTAGAGGTCATGTTCTTTGATGGGCTTTATTCTATATCCTTTAGAATTAATTCTAAATTACATTCATTTTTCAATTTTAAACCTCCAGGTTAACTAGCATATACTTTAGAAAAAATATGAAAGTTTAATTGAACATGTATGCAATGTTTTGCGTAAAAAAATTATTTAAACGTTGTTTTGTTTTTAGAGGGTTTAGCTTCGGTTCAGGTTATGGGTTTTGGCTCTACCGTTTTTTATATTTTCCAATCCTACTCAATTCTTATTCACTCGTACACCCCGGGATATGGGCATGCTTTGTGTCAGTTCACCCATTCTTGGATCACCGTACGGAGTCGGTTTGTTCGGGTCCATCGCTTCCAATGAAAAAACCGATTCCTAGGCTTTTCCGCCGGATTGATGATTCAATAGGGCCTGATTAAACCCATTTGTCAGACGGGAGGCTTCTGAAGCTCGTGTACACGTCATGAGTAAGCAGAACGCGACCATTTGTCAACGCCCGGCTTTACCTTGTTTATTTCAATCGTCTCTTATGACAGGAGCCGATTTACAAGATTATTAAACGACCTTTAAATCGAGTTTCCAGAAATACCTTATTATTTTCATGAGGTCGGTTTTATTCATGAGTGCTTAACGAAATTGAGTCGAAGTGTTGAAAAAATAAAAGTGGGCCGGTGGGATCGTTGACGTGAATAAATATGCGTTCCCTTACAATATCATTCTTAGAGTTTCACCATTTCGCTCATTTTCGCACTCAATAAATCATTCACTCCATCACAATGACAGAAATGCGATAACTGTGCCCTAATCACCTATTAAATAACTTAGATTCATTTAGCCACTCAAGGATTTAATTGGCTAAATAATCCGCTATAGAGTGATTTGAAATGCAATAAAAAAACATTAATATTAAATTAATTATCCAACCTTTCTCTACCTATTTGGATACAACCGCAACTCTTAATCTTCTGCATAAATCTGAATATTATCTTAATTTTTTGAACTTTTTCAAATTTTTTTTATTGCTATTGTCAAACACTCTTCATTAAGAAAATCACACACGCATTCCACCTCATCCTCCCTATCTTTCACTGTGATCCTACTCTACGATATAACAAATTGCTCAAAAATTAACTTTAATTAACTCAATAATTAATAAATTGAAATGTTAATTAGCAGCCAAATTTATTTATGTATAGTCCACGTAATCAAGAACTCGGATTCAATTTTTCATTAATAAATTATTCCTTATTGATCATTTTACTTTTTTTTACAATGGTTCGCAACAACAGCGGCTACACCCTCGGCGCTCCAGTGTTTTTGAAAAAAAAAAAAAAAAATTTGTAAGTATGTCGGGTTCGAGTGCAATGCCGCTGGATTCGAACCTGGGACCTTAACCTTTCAGAAATGAGCGCCGTATAAACGCCTAAACCGATGGCCACCGACGGTCTTTTATTATTATTTCTCCTCTTTCTATTTTATCAATTTTTTTATATTATATTATGCCATTTTGAATTTAAGAATCAATATTAAAACGTTTTTCAATTTGAAATGAAATAATTTAGTTTCAACATTGTCGCACAGAGTTAACAGGAATTTTGTCCAGTATATCATGAATTTTATGCTTTAATGAACGATAGAAGTATGGAAAATGAACCAGGTTTTAAAACTTCTAACCGGATCAATTATACAATTCTCGGTCTTGAGGATGAGATTGATTTCTTTGTTGGACATTTGATTGAATAAGCATTGGTTATCTCTTACACGGGGATTATGCGTTATAAAGTATTAATTATGGCGTTACTTTTACCTCTCGTTAACCAAAGCTGCGTCCTGACTTATAATGATTATGATCGGCCTCGATCTGGTTTAACCACGTAGATCAAAGCGTACTGGCTTTTAATGAGCATCATCATCTCCTGGGTAGAAGATCTAAAATTAGGAGTTTCTCTGAGATAAACGCTCGCCCTGGATATTATCAACAAACCTATTGGACGTGCTTTTACTTCCGTGAAAAATATACTGAACGATATTCTCAACTTATCGGTATTTTTACAACGAATATCTATATTGTAAAAAGCTATCGATAAAATTCAATGACAGCCTTGGATTTTAAAAATTGTCTTAAGCTAAGGTTTGATTATTGTGACATTCTTTCCTCGAACAGAACATGAAATCTATAAAAGGTCCTGGATGTCAACAAGCCTATGAACTGACGTATGATGGCGATTATTACAAAGGTGACATGAGTAATCGTGTTCTTTCTATTTATTGTGCTTTTATTCGCTAATAGTCCAAGCTCAAGTGATTCTGACGATTTTTTCAACGCGTGTTTATACGTTGGGATTGTGCCCGTTTAAACACGTCACGAGTCGCGCATCGGCATATCTTAATTGGGATCTGGAAAGCAGGTTCTTCTACTGGTATTTACCAAAAACCTTTCAACACATTTCAATTACAAGGTTAATCCGTTGGAAAAGACTTAAATATACAGATTTTCGCAGTTTGGATTTTGTTGTGAATGAAATCGTTTCACAACAGGAATTCACTTCCACTTTGACTCTCCAACGTCTACATCAAGCAGCAATGAAATAGAAAGAAAGCACAGTGATAGATTTAGTACCAAATTTAGTTGATATTCAGTTGTTGTCGTGATATTGCTAAAAAGGAGAGAGTAACGAAACGCAGAAACAAAAAACAGAGCGACGAAAAGAGAGCGAGGAAACAAGTGAAGGGGAGAGAGTGACAGAGGGAGAACGATAGATAGATAGCGAAAGAGATAGAGTGAGTGAGAGAGAGAGTGAGTGAGTGAAAGGGAGAGTGAGGGTGAGAAATGGGATGAAAAAAGCGGGTGAGCGAGAGGGAAAGTGATTTCATATAAACTTTGCATAGCGTATAAAAATATCTTGTCTTTTTGTAAATAACGGAGTGAATACAAATCGTTTAAACTTATAAAAAGGAGCGAAGGAAAGAGAGAGAGATAGAGAGTGAGAGAGAGAGAGAGAGAGAGAGAGAGAGAGAGAGAGACAAATACATGTCCAAAAAGAATTTTAGAAGAAGAGAGGAGAAGTGAATGATTAATGTTTTAATTGTATTTTCGATTGACCAAATAATTTATTTCAATTAATTAATCTTTATGTAAGGTACTGGCTGACAATGACTTTTTCATTAATTGAAATTTTTATTTATAGTTGTAGTAATTTGGACAACTTTAACCATTTTTACATCCAACGATCGAACTATCAAAAGGGAAAGGGAGGGAGAAAAAGGGGTAGATGGTGCAGGGAAGAGGAGTGAAAAAATATATGCATAGAGAGATAAAGAGAGAATGTGAAAATGAAAGGGAGTGAAGGTTTGAGATATGTAAGAGATTAAGCTAGATAGATAAATAGGTAGGTAGGTGGGGAGAGAGAGAGAGACAGAGGGATAAAAAAAGAAAGATGGATAGATAGAGAGAGAGAGCGAGTGAGAGTGAGAGAGAGAGAGAGAGAGAGTGAGAGATAATATGTGGGAGAGGGTAGAAGGAGAAAGATTGTGAGAAGGTGATAGACAGACAGGGGGGATTTATTAGGTTATACAGATAGAAAAAAAAAAGAAATAATACACAGTGCTTGTTCAAATAATTTTATGTTCGTGTGAGAAATTATTTGGGAGAACCGAGAGTCTTGGCAATCGTTTACTTCTGTAAATGTTGCTTCTTCCTGCAATGGCAATTCAAAAAGAGATGCAATTTAAACCAAGACGATTCGTTTATATTCCGGAAGGTGCTCCGCCTGACTCTGAACTACACCGTTCACAATTATAGACGCCCAGGCCCCAGCCAAGTGACCTGCTTGTTGCTGTTCCAGTCCAAATATACAACGGATTGCGTTTCAATTAAGACTTGTCAGATGTTTATGACGGAGTGTAAAATGATGTGGGAGTTAACCGTAACTAGCAGTGAGCTCAACTTCTCTTTAATTGACATCTCCTGTCATTGAAGAAAAAAACTGCGATTTGTTTTATCAGATTCATTGAAATACAAGTTCAACTATCGTAAAAGCGTCTTGTTTTTGCAGAAATATTTTCTTCAATAACGATTGTAATTAATATGTTACTTGTATAAGAAGATGTACAGCAGATAAGATTTCATTGGATGCCTACATCCTAGTGAGAAATTATTTTAATCATCGTGCTCATAAAGATTATTCTCGTTTTGTCATGTCACTGCTTTTATAAAATAATACCATTTTGAAAGTCAGACGAGGAAAAGCGAATACTTTTGTCTCTTACTTGTCAGTGTTCACCCCACATTCAACATCATGGACCATACTTACTATCAAGGAATATTTACACTCTCCGATTCTATTATCTGTCTCTCCTAAACCTTTTTCACCTTCTGACGTTCATTCTATCATACACTCCATCCCAAAAGGCCATTATAATCATTACATCCCTATTTAATTCTGTTCTTCGTACAACCTACTTCCCTATATTTTGGAAAGATTCGAATGTTCCCTAAGCCAAAAAAGCCAACACATTGTACTACTTCATACAGGTCCTGTTGAAAAGAATTCTTCCAAACCTGAATTGACGGAATAAAATCCCTGACCATTCGACCGATTCCGGGAGTCCAAGTCAAGTGTTTGTTGATGGTCAGGCCGAGGTCCAGAAGCTTGTACGCAGTTGGAAGGGGAGATCGTTTTACGTAGAGTGAAAGTAGTGTGAATGGATTTGTCTGTGTTAAATTTTATCCTTTTCTTTTTACACCAAGACTCTAGTAGGATGACGTGTCGTTGGAGTTTTCGAGTGGAAATGACAGGGTCAAATGAATTGCCAGAGAGAATTTCTGTATCGCCAAGAAATGTGAATGTAGTGGTTTCGGGATGTGAGGCAGCTGTGAACACCTGGGATCGTTTGGGGCGAGAAAGCTACCCTGAGGAACCCTAACATGGAAAGGGAAATACAGAGAGAGAATGTCTTTCAGGTGACTTGGAGTTATCGGTCAGTGTCATAACTGTGCAGTATGAGGTAACAGGTGGATGGAAGAATGCTCTTAACGATAAACAGCAGGCCCACCCGGGAAGCTTGGCTTAGCTCGAGAAAGGCCCCAGAACTACTGCCCCATCTCAAAGGAGGAGGAACTAATGTCTACCAAGTCGATTGCAGACGATACAGCAATTCTCTGTAGCAACTCCCACCTTGTCATTTTCACTTGAAACCTCCAACGACTAGCGTCCAGGTGTAAAAAGAAAAGGATAAACTTTGTCACAGACAAATCCATTTACTTCACCTTCACTCTCCCTCTGTTTTCTTAAATAAATTTCCCATTCGAACTGCGGTTCCTCGGACTGAACATCAACAAACGCTTGACTTGGAATCCTCGCATACGGCCGAAATGCCAGGAGGTTATGACACGGTATATAACTCTTGCACGACTTCTAAATAAAAGGCTGCTTTATAACACCATAGTTAAGCCGGTATGGATTTACGGACTGGAGTAAGATGTTGGGCGAAACATTCCAACATCCACCGTATCAATTAAACAGACAATATTTTAATAACATTGAAGCGTTTTCTCCAGTCTTGGTTTTTATTTTGTATATATTAAGTTGCTCACTGTTAATTGTTATCTACTTGAATGTAGTTGTACTGTACTTCAAATTAAAAAAAAGAAGTTTTAAACGAAGATATGCTAATTTTGACTAAGTAGGCGCATGAAGAATATTATTTTGTACTATTTTCATTTTTTACTTGGTCTTCAATTATGGAAGATAAGGCCAAGTTTTGTTGTAAACACGAATAATTAACCGAATACACACTTCGCGCTGGAAAAATCTGCAATTCCGCCTTCTATCTTTTTGGTGGATCACGAGAAGCTTAATCATCAACTTATTTTAAAAAATCCGATTTAAATTCGAGATCAATATACATTTTTCTATTTATGTTTTGTCCAATGATCGATTTATCAAATGTAAATGTATCAAATGACCAATAAAAAAGAAAAAAAAACCTTTAGATATTGACATGGCGCACATTACCATAAGGTAAAGATCCAGGGTTCGAACACATCCTCCCTCCATTGGAATCGATATAAAACAGTGCCGTTTGCCATTTGGGATCTCCGTAAAGAGAGATTGGATAATTTTTTTAAACTATTTACAAATTATTTTTTTTAAGAACCGTAGGAAATAATTTCGATTCAGATATTGTTTAATTTAAATAAGTAGTAACGTTTTTGAATATAAAAATAATTTGTGAAATGGTTATATACAAGTACCATGGTTTTGTCGAATGTCTGAGTGTTTATTTAGCAAAACAAATTGCTTGAAATATTTCCACGACTGTTTAAACGTTAACGAGAAAGGTACAGCTAGGGAGGCGAATAGGGGATCGCCGGTGCAGGAATAAACGCTGTAATAAATAAAGGCAGTGATACATCCAGGAGTTGTAGGAATTCGGTGAAGAATCTTCGCTATTCTCCTTTTAAGAGCCCACCCTTTACTGTTTCATTAATGAACCTTCAAGCATCTCGTACTTTCCACGGGTTACTCTCGAAATCTATCTATAGAGGAGAGGACACGTGGCACCGGGGATCTGACAATTAAAAGAGCAACTTGAATTTTTCTATCATGGTTTTTTGTTATCAACGAAATATGGGGATGGTTATACCCTTGGGAAATTATTTTGCTGCCAAAAGGACAAATTGACAATTGTGAACTCTTTTTGGATTCTAGTCTCAAATGAAAATTTTAAGAGAGAGAGAGAGAGAGAGAGAGAGAGAGAGAGAGAGAGTGTGTGTGTGTGTGTGTGTGTGTGTGAGTGAGTGAGTGAGTAAGAGTTTGAGTGTGCAAGGGTAAGAAAGTGTAAGTTAACGAGAATGGGCAGTGTAAGAACGTGCTCTCTGTTTCCTAAATATTTTTATTCATTTGTTATTTTTTTACATCATTTGATTGAACTTACTTGTATATACGAAAGTTTTTCCCGTTTGGAAATATGTAAATACTTGTTTAAGATTTATTTCATTATTCAAGGGGCACCTACAGCCTGGTTAATTCAGCACCGAGCGGAGCGCGTGCAAAATATTGCAACACAAATTCACCACGCATTCACACAAATAAATACATTCTAAAAATGTATACATAGTATTCATTCTATTTGGTTTATGGTGTACTGAATATCCCTTCATCAACCTACTTACATTAACAAACTAATCTAATTGAGGTCGAAGGGGATCATTAATATCATAACGCCATCGCCTAAGTCACGTACACAGCACTAGGGTCGATGGAGATGCTATTCCACCATCATCCCCTCCACATTCACTCTAATAAATACACTCACTCATACAAAACGCATATTGAAGGCTATATATAATAAAAAAATTGTCAATTCTCCTATAAAGCAGAACATGGGACGTTGAAACTTGCTGTCCGAGAACCCTCCTTAAATCCGGCGGCATGCCTACACGCTCTCTGTATGTAGCCAAGGAATGACACACTTCTATTATCTGCGACCTATCGAGCACCCTTGGGCTTCAGACCAAAAGCAGGTGTCATTTAAGTTATTATTATTTATTTGTTTTTAAGAGGGTTCGTACCTGCAGAGGTTATATTAACTCTCGGGGTGCCGGTGTTTTTGAAAAAAAAAAAAAAAAGCGCCCATTTGTAAGTACGTCTAGCTCGAATGCAGGGCCGCTTGATTTGAACGCGGGATCTTTACCTTACAGTGATGAGCGTCGTGTGTCAACGCCCCGTTTATGCTATTGTTTATTTGCTATTGGCCAGGCCTGTTTTATTTTTTCGTTATAGATTGTATTAATTGTGTGCTTGTTTTTTAAATTTCTTTGTATAGATATGAAGGTTTTGTATTCTTTGATTTTTTTATAGGGTTTGTGATTTGGCTGGATTGAAGAAAAGTTGATAAAACGAATAAAAAACTTTAAAAAAACTAATCTGGAAAAATTACATTAAGAATGGATAAAACGTATTTTCATCTCGTTTAAAATGCGCCAATGCCCCTCCATAACGTCGGCATTTCGGTAATTAGAAAAGTTGCACCTGTGATTGATGCAGATGTAAAAAAGGGGAGCCGTCGTCATGAATAACATAGGGTAAACAAAAACGCCGAAATAATGACAATATACGTACCGTCTTTATTAAAATCGTCTGCCCCCGGAACGTTCTTCCATCCTACCCTTGTCTAAATATTAATAGAATGACGTAAGAACAGGGTAATTGAATTTTGCTAACGACCGGACAGGCAATCTGTTCTCGATGGTCAATAGATCAGACCCACGTTTGCCCAGAGGACTTATTTGACACCTTATTGGCATTGAGCTTTGCATGATTCTAATTTTCAAACTAAAGATTTTATTTTACTAGAAAACACATCTGTCAGATTATATTTTAAATATTATAATATCACGTCATTCTTATAAAGGGTGGTCATCAATAAGCTGAAAGGAGTAAAATAACTTACGCACATTTTTTTTAAATTTGAAAATATAAATCTATGGATTGTTTTAGTGGGAAAAACGAAAACTAAAATAGAATAGAACCAATAGTTATTACTCGTTGGATATGTTACATAGTCATACTGATCTTTATCGTATGCTCTGTAATTTTTGGAAAACAACCATAATCAGTTTTGAATTTTTGAAAAACTTTGATCGCTTCTATTAAATAAATGACTTTTTCCTCTCTGGGCGTACTAACTAATAAACATCAATCGACTTTCGTTCCATTCGGGCTTCGTACCATTTAAAACTAGTTAGTACTCTTTTGTAAATTTCATTATATGTCTTTTATGCTCTGCCGCTGCTCATTATACAAACGACAACTGTTATAAAAAGTAAATTGATAATTAGAAATATATTTTGTATTAAATTTGTCAATGGGATAAGAGTAGATAATTTATACTTTTTCTATGCTGTAGAGGTGGACGTACCTTTAGCAGAGTTGGGAAAAATCTAACTAATTCAATCATGATTAAGATTTTTGATTGAAGTTTAATCATGATTGAATTAGTCATGATTAAATGAATCATTATATGATTTAGTCATGATTAAGTCAATCACGAGTTATGACAATGCTTAATTTACTCTTGACTTATTCAATCATGATTAAACTTCAATCAAAAATCTTAATCATAATTGAATTAGTTAGATTTTGCCCAACTCTGGCTAAAATGACCACCTACCAAAATCCAATAGACTCAGGATAAAAATTTTAAGATGAGAGTCGTGCTTAAGGCCAACCTCAAAAAATGTTATCCCAAACGAAAACCTTAGAATTTTTTTAAATGTGATGAAATTGTGTATTTTTCATCTTTTGTGCACCCATACGAATATGATGTATCGAAATTTAGTCACGACTAACTATATTATGACTAAATTAGTCATGCCTCGTATTTAATGTTAGTCATGACTAACTATATTATGACTAAATTAGTCATGCCTCGTATTTAATGTTAGTCATGACTAATTTAGTCATCAATCACATATCGTGACTAATGACTAAATTAGTCACTTACTACCAATCATGACTAACGTTCTGAGTGATCAATCATTAATCATTAGACATTACTAATTTTTGCCCAACACTGACCTCTAGTGGCACGCTACTCAGTGTAGACATTTCTTTTCCGTTCCAAGCTGTTTATTGCAGTACATACAAGTCGAGGAAGACAATCTCGGCCAGGTCGGTGAATCGACGGATCGATTTGTCGCCGTGGCAGGACAGATGATTATTTACCACACAGGTAAGAGCTAAAACTGGGATTTTGAAGAATAACATTCACGACGTATTGTTATTGTGGTGCAGGCCAGACGAAAATCCGTAATATTGAAGGAAGACATCACTGACAACTCGCAGTTCGCAGCAAGATTTCGAACAAGACGGAATCAGAAAAAATAAGTTTCTAGAATCGAGCAAGTCCTCTCCAGTTAGTATAACTAGAGGAATAAGAAAAATTGAATACAATAGAAGTATTCTGCGAAAAATAAAAGGGAGGGAATAATTTTGATAAAAATAACCCTCAACGGACATGACTAGTGTAAAGAACAAATTTAGGATAACGATACCTCCCGTAATCATCATAAAAAATGAACTGACTATTTGAAAATCTGTTGTACAACTTTTGGTTAAGTTATTTCTTAGGTAAATAATAAATTAATATTTATGAAAGGTAGTTAGTTGAGATAAAAAATTTAGCGTCACGAGCGGGATTCGAACCCACGACCTTCGGCTACATACGCCGCTACTCTACCACTTGAGATATCGCGCCTTCGATCCGCTTGGGGACTAACTTCCTATCTCAACCAGACCTCTCATATTTCCCTCCTTTTTCCCATTTTTCAAATTTGATTCTATTTGATTCTCGGCGACAACGAAATGGCCACGGAGAGCTTTCGTGAAGATGCACTTCAGTTTAATTATTAAATTCATTACAGTTCGTGGACTAATTGACCAATTAACATTTTTAAATTAGTTAATATTTCTGAAAGGATGGGAATTTAGTCATCGAAGTCAGTATAACTCAAGTGGGAGAGCAGCAACGTATCAAGCCAAAGGTCGTAGGTTCGAATCCCGATCAACCAATACTTTTCATAAATATTAATTAATTGAAAAATGTTAATTGGAAAATCGGATGACGAACTGTAATGGAGCAAATAATAGATTTGTATTTGTACAAGATAAAGATTCATCTGAAAGAGGGTTGAACCAAAGTGGGTTAACTTTGTTTGACTTGGCAGCAACTTGGAGCGTTCAGCCAACGTATAAGCTCACTTAAATTGCTATTATGACATGGTTGCTTTACCTCTTCTTGAGTGGAAATAACAATAGCACGATACTTTTTTTCCATTTTAAAATTTACAGTTGAATCGCCAAGTGGATTTTGTAAACGTATTGTTTCGTTCAGACTAGATTTAGATATCCGTTTTTCGGTTTGTGCTGTATTAGACAGTTTATGTTAAACATTGTTTCGTAACGCCAAATGACAGCATCTAATCTACATTGAAAGAAATCGGTGCCGATGCGTAAGTGAAACGACAAGATCGTGACCGTAAAGTTAGGCAAAGCAGATTCGAGGAAAATTGTCCACGACCCGCGGCTTACAACCGATCGTGAGCTTTTTCGCCTGGAAATGATAGGTGTCCGTAAGGGACAAAACTAAGCGGAATGCAAGCTAAATGATTGCCTTACATACCGGCAACTGTTGTACGTTTGATAAATTCAAATACGGAAATGTTATCTTTGTTCGTTTCTGATGGTAAAATTGAAACCGCCTGTATACAGTTGACAACACAGGTAGAATGCTGTTTCGGTATGAATCCCTAATGGAATTATCAGGATGAAATGGGACGGAACGTCAGTGGAGTGAATTTTTACGATCCATTGGCGTGAAATGTGCGCATCACGGTGACAATCGTTAGGACGGCGAACAACCTTTTACAAATGGTGCTTTTCAAAGAAAAGGCGGTGAAACTTTTATAGGAATTGAATTTCTACCGACTTTTTGTATTGAAAACGATTAATAATCAAAGGACTTGTAATCCATTTAGCCAAGCAGTTACTTTACTGAATTAAAAATATACATTACAATATTAATAAAGTTATGTGATAAAATTAACATTAATTCAAATTAACTGTTTGATCAAATATCTTCATATTTTGATCATTTTAAGTTTTTTAAACAAAAACCAAATATCTTTGAATTTACTGCAAATCAAAATAAACAATATACAGGGTGAATTGCTACTCGTGCTACAAACTTCTCCTGTAGATTCTTCACCCTAAAATGAACAAAAAAGTTCATATTGTCCATGGTCCGATTCTCAAGCATTTCAGAGTAATTTCGCTTTTTATCGATTTTGAAAGATATCACGTCCTGGGGTCGGAAAATCGTGATATCTTTCAATCTAAAAATTTCTCTGAAAATCTAATAGCACCGTTGAAATTCCCGTTAATTTTTCAATAAGAAGATGACGGTGGCAAAATGTTTGGGCTAATTTTTTGTGTTTTATTTCAGCCAGAACTACAAAAAGAGTGGAAAATTGTGTAAATTGGAAAGTGTATAAAGTAATCCAGAGTTTCTAATTTTAGTCTCAGAAGGCAGCAAATTTGAGGAAAACTACCTGATTTAATAACGCTTCCAACGCACTCGTCATTTTCTTATTTAGTGGTTTTGAGACCAAGATGTTGATGACAAAAAGAAAAAAAATGGTGGTTCAAGGATTGCTAATGTTTGAGAGTTCAACTTTTTAGATTGGAAAAAACATATACATAATCACTCCCGCCCAAACATTGATTGAAAAACGTCTTTGGGAATGTTGCTGACGACGTGCATGTGGGTTTTGATGGGAGTATTGGTGCAGATTATGGGTGTTAAATACTCCGTCTCGGGTGAAATTTGATTCATCTGACCACAAAATTCGATGAAAGAAGTGATGTTCCTCAGTGTCAGATTGTACAAGCCAGCAACAAAATTCCTTCCTACGATAATTGTCACCAGTATGCAATACTTGAATCTTTTCAACGTGGTAGGGATATAGTTTTTCCTTTTTCAAAATTTCACACACCTTGAACTGGGAGATCCCGAATGCTCTCGCGAGGTCTCGTGTGCTGATATCTGGTTGAGCCATTACCCGATCGATCACCGTTTGTTCCGAACCAACATCAGTTTGCTGATTACCTAATTCGCGTAAATTTGTGGGGAATCTACCTGTTCTACGGCGACATTCGTGGAGCCTAATGAAAACACCGATACTAGGTAAACGTCGGTGAGGATACCTAACTCCATATTCTTGACGCGCTGCTCTCGCGCTACAACCGCAGAAACCATAAACAAGATGCATATCTGCATACTCTTCATACGAAAATGTAGACATTATCACAAATTTTGTTAACTGCACGAGTACACTTTAGACAATGAACAAAATTCAAATCTTTTCATTCGTTGTGAGTAAACACCATTATCTTATTAGGTATTAATCCTAATTCCAATTGTGTAAATAAAAGACTTATTGGGTCTTTCTTCCTTGACCTTCTAGCTGTTTGTAAACTTCTTAAGCATTACATACTAAATGGGCATTAAATTAAATTAAAAAATTTCAATGAAATTATGATTTTGAGAGAAAAACAAAGTGAAAAAACTTTTTGTGGTTTTTACAGTTTTTCTCTTTTTGTCATCAACATCTTGGTCTCACAACCACCAAATAAAAAAATGACGAGTGCGTTAGAAGCGTTATTAAATCAGGTAGTTTTCCTCAAATTTGCTGCCTTCTGAGACTAAAATTAGAAACTCTGGATTACTTTATACACTTTCCGATTTACACAATTTTCCACTCTTTTTGTAGTTCTGGCTGAAATAAAACACAAAAAATTAGCCCAAACATTTTGCCACCGTCATCTTCTTATTGAAAAATTAACGGGAATTTCAACGGTGCTATTAGATTTTCAGAGAAATGTTTAGATTAAAAGATATCACGATTTTCCGACCCCAGGACGTGATATCTTTCAAAATCGATAAAAAGCGAAATTACTCTGAAATGGTTGAGAATCGGACCATGGACAATATGAACTTTTTTGTTCATTTTAGGGTGAAGAATCTACAGGAGAAGTTTGTAGCACGAGTAGCAATTCACCCTGTATATTGTTAAGCCAGTACATGCAAAGAAATAGTGCGCAAATAAAAAGAAGGGTTATATTATACAAAATCTAATAATAGAAGAAACATTCAACCATATGTCCTTAACAATATAAAATTTATATTTATTTTTTTTAAATTATTGATCCTGAATCTAACTCACATCCGAAGCATTTCTTATCCATTGTAAGCAAAAAACAATGTTATTATTTTTCTTTCTCTTTTCAACTTTTCAAATATGAAGAAAACCAAAATACATTTATTTTCAAAGATGAACTATTTATTCATTAAAAGGGAAACAAATTCAGTGATTAAAAGTTACGTTCCGAGCATTTCTGATAGATTAAAAAGTAAAATCAATAGTGCGTCTTTTACACCTTTCCAAAATAAAAAACATAAAGTATTTACATATGACAAATAATCAGTCTAATAGCCATAAATATATAACGAAAACGGAAAAAATTAAAATATACAAGATTGTAGATTAAATAGTCTAATTTTGGAATAACCAGTTCTATTTGATTGTCCTATTACTTTTAATTTTACAGTTATTAAAAACTAATGTTTGTGAAGGACTATGATAAGAAATAAAGATGACCGCGGTCGCTGAGTTGTTCGCCTGTTCGACGCGATAATGGTTCGAATCCCGCCACAGCCAAATAATTTTAGCAAGTAATAATATGCAAAAGTTAATCCATTTATAATTACTCAATTAATTATACACAATTTTTTCAAAATGAAAAATCTGTATCACAGGCTGGATTCGAACATGACATAAACATAATCCATCCAACTACGAACATAATATATTTATGTTTAATTGTCTAATTGACCAAATAGCTGATGTCAATTAATTATTGTTGTTATGTAAGGTCTTAGTTGAGATGAAATATTTTGGGTCTCTAGAGGGATTCGAACCCACAATACAATAGCCAAAGGTTGAGAGTTCGAATACCGCTCGTGACATTAATTTTTCATCACAACCAAGATCTTACACCTAAACAATAATTAATTAAAATATGCAAAAGGTAATCTAAAAGAGTTTGACCCCTCGTACGTGACACCCAGCAGGTGATTTTTTCTTCTTGATATAAAGTTTAAGATTGCTAATACTTCACAAGTTTTTGTGGTCCGCTTGAACAATTAGTATAATTCAATTAATTAAGGTTTTTAGTTGAGATAAAAAAGTCAGTGTCACGAGCGGGATTCGAACCCACGACCTTACACAATCCTCTGCTCTACCATTTGAGCTATCGTGGCTTTGATCCGCTTGGGGACTAAGTTTCCATCTTAACCTCAACTCATTTCCCCTCCTTTTTGCCATTTTACAAATGCAGTGTATTCCATTTGATTCTCGGTGACAAATGAAATGGCCACGGAGAGCTTTAGTGATGTATGCCACATTTTAATTGTTAAATCCATTTCACATGGTCCGATTAATTGATTAACATTTTTCAGTTAATCAATATTTATGAAAGGTATTGGTCGAGATAAAAAAAAGCCGGTGTCAACTCGCTCGTGGAGTTATTAAAAATACTTTACTTAATAACAAAAACTAAATTTTAAACTAATATAAAGTTAAAACGTTTCTTGACCTATACTAAATAAAATTTTCTTGTTTATCAAGACACTTAAATATAGAATTGAAAATGTCGATATGACGAATAAAAATGGCAAAAACGTGAATCAGTTACAGCATTAAAAAGGCCAAATACCAACAAAATAAGAATATCGTATATTAAAAAAAAAAAAAATCTGAATAATTTTCAATTAAGTATATGACGTTCATACTGAATATACGCTGAAGTATAATGAAAGTAAAGAAATTGACTAAAATTGAAATAAACTACAAGACTAATCAATTGTTTGTACGTTGTCTGAAAATATATTCGTCACCTTCTGACATAAGAATGCGCTTAAAACAGCCTCTTCAAAAATGTGTGATGGATTTGATTGATTGATTGAGGTCACCAGCTGGTTCACGTTGCAAAAATAGGCCTGCTCATATTCTTCCTATTTTACAAAGCTTGCGAGCTTTCAGAAAACATGTCGCCGCTATTTATACACCACGTATTAAAAGGTTTTGATAAACAAAAAACATCTATTTTGTAGTTGGTGAGAAAAAAAGTGTTGCTTATATTCGTTTCTTTCATGGTGAGGTGCGAAAACCTGTACTCGGATTTCATACCAATAAAAACCGGTGTCTTACAAGGATGCAATCTCGGTCTCATTCTGTAAACCATTTACACTTCTGACTTTTCTGTACACATTACATGGTATTCTATACCAAAATTTTGTCTGCTTATACGAGTCTACACCAAGAAAAAACCAACATCCACTAACGAGTTTGAGCTTCAAAGAGGGGTACAAAAAGTGGAATAGTAGATTTACATTTAAAAATGGTCTACAGGAAGGGGCTATCGACTTCCAGACAACAAAACATTCGTAGGATTATATCTAGACAATAGACCGGCATGGTATCACCACCCGTATTTACTTTGAGCCCTTAAAAGGTCGTGAGGCGTACCTGGCCTTTCGGCCATACTGGTCGTTTAGATTCTTAAGATGAGAGATGACGCACCTCGCTTCCGACTGGATGGGTGTTACAGCCGCAAGTTTTGGTTCTCCCTAGGGCTCGAGACGGACCCTCCACTCTCCGGTGGCCCATTGTGAGTGGATGGAGGTGCATTAAGTACCAGGCCGTGTGCCGCTCGGAAAAGGTAATACCAGGTGGCTCAAATGCATCAGCCTGGGTCTCGCCGACCTTCCTGAATAGAGAAGGCGATCTTATCTTATATTTTATCTCCCAGAGTATTGGAGCTCCTCCAGCCCACCTGGAGCACCCCCTAGACGAACACTGCCCTCGGAAAGAAACTGCTAAGAGTACCCCGAGCAACAAGTTGAAACTTAAGTTCTCGTCAGGAGCATCGCCTTAAGTCACTACGAGTCCATTCCCATATATCGGGGTTTAGACCCGCCGTTCGGTACATACCGACACGAATCAAGTTTGTGCTTTAGAGAGGTTAGAATCTCCAACCAAGACTTAATAGACAACGTAATCGAAGATTGGCGTTTAGAATTCAAATTGAGTTTTAACCGTCAAAACTCTCCTAAATTTGGGCTCGCTAATTACAATTACAAAAAGAGGGGATCTATGGGGTTCCTCCGAGCTATACAAAATACAACGGATTCAATCCAACCAATCAAAAGTTTTCTCAGAAATTATCAAACCTCTTTACAATGTATTGGGTTGTCCGGAAAATAATGCAGGATTTTGGTATTAAACAAAAAAAAAGAAACTAGTTACTTTAAAGCAATGTTCTTTAGTCAAAATAATTTCCCATACTCTCAATACATTTCTCCCAACGTGTTGGTAACTTATTAATTCCGTCTGAGTAGAATTCAGAATTTTTAGAATTGATAAAGTCAATAAATGCATTTTCCAGTTCCGTTTGATTTTTGAATATTATGTGTTGTAAGTAGTGGTCCAGGTGTCTAAAAAAATGGTAGTCAGTAGGCGAGAGGTCCGGAGAGTAGGGTGGGTGAGGCAAAGTTTCATAGCCAAGCTCCAATAATTTTTGTGACGTTACACGTGACACATGTGGTCGAGCGTTGTCATGCAACAAAATGGGCCCTTTCCGATTGACCAAAGAGGGCTTCATTACTGCCAATTTCTGATGCATGGTATTAATTTGGTTACAGTATGATTCAGCATTGATGGTTTCGCCAGGATTTAAGAAGCTGTAGTGTATTAAACCAAATGAAGCCCACCATACCGTAACCATTACCTTTTTTTTCACTTTTCCAATCGCCTTGAGGTGGTCAGCGACGGTCGTTTTACTGACTTTGAGTTGCTCTGCAAGTTCTCGAACAGTTGTTTTGGGGTTTTCTTCCACCACTGATCGCAGAACATCATCATTAAGAGAGGAAGGCCTTCCACGACCTTCTTCATCTTCAAGGCTGAAATCTCCCTCCCGAAATTTTTTAAACCACCTTTGCACAGTGCACTCATTAACACAACCCTCGCCCCAGACTTGGTTAATGTTTCTAGCCGTTTGGGCTCCGCTTCGGCCGAGTTTAAACTCGTAAAAGAAAATCGTACGAAATTCTCGCTTTGACATTATAAGGATGACTGAATTATTTCCAAGTAGCGGAATGCTACAGAGGTAAACAAACAATATCATTTGGAAGAGGATTAATAAGTGTTGACATTCATACAAATGAGTAATCCTGTAAACGTAAACAGAATATTTTATATAGATTTTTTTTAATGAAAACTTAAAATCCTGCATTATTTTCCGGACAACCCAATACAAACCTCGACAAAACAACGACTTAAACTTTCCTAAAAGCATGCTTTTAGCAGGAAACCCTGATATGATCCCACTTCGAACAGTTCCACGCCAAGCTCTCGATCCATAGGCTTTATGACCCAAGCTCCTCAACCCCTGACGTTAACACTTTCTCGTCCCTTAATCCATCATATTTAATGTCAACGTCTGCTCGTTTCTCTTAATTTGTGTCATCTGGGTACAGTTCTGGCCAAAGTGTCAAAGTTATCGGAAAAAAATACCCACAAATTTTTAATTTGTATTAATATGTCCAGACTATAAATAAATTACATTAAAAAAAATTCTTGTACTAACAGCTGTTTTGAACAGTACATTAAGCAATTTAAGATACAGTAACAATTTTTGCCTTTTTAATTCTAAATTTAAAAATATTTTAAAAAAATATAAATTTAATTCTAAAACATAGAAATTACTTAAGTTTTAGTTCTAAATTACTTTAGAATATAATTGTCAATTGTCTGACTCCTCTTATGAAACTTGTTTTTAATTTGAGTAATGTTAAATTGGTATAATAATTTATATGTATAATTATAATTTATATTTCAAAAGTTAATGAGACAGGTACAGCTAGTGATGAACTGTGAAGTGGTTTAATAAAAAGACATCCGGGTTTGAGCTTTGATTTTCACGTTCGTGTGTACCTAATAATCTAATTAATCAAACTTTTTTAGAAGAAAAAATCATTTAATGCTTTGGGATTAGCCTCTGACAAAGACTACCGCACTATCGCCAAATTTTTAAGGATTTATTATGCCTTGACAAACTCAACGACCATACAAATGTAGCCAATTTAAAAATTAAAATTAAACTACATTAATAAAATTAAATGTAAATACTAATTGGTCCACGCCTGCCCCGTACTTTACTAAATTAGTTTTTATTTCTTAATATATTTAAAGATAATAGTAATAGATCATGAATTTAAACTTATCTGAAGTTATAAATTAGTTACAAGTTGAAAGCTATAAATTAGAATTGCAGACTACAGATGTCTAAGAATTATAAAAACAGCCAAAACAGGTTTAATAAGAAAAACAATAAAAAATTCTATATTATAGTTAACATTTTATTTGCTTAATAGTCACAACAACACTGAAATATTTATTAACATGACAAGTTCATGTCAAGTTTAATGGATGGAATAAACACTTATGGGCGAGGCAGGTAGGTAATTTGTCTGATTTACTATCACGGTCATTTTGATGTGATGATTAGCTGAGGGCCAACGGGAATGACACAACGTTCTATTCTTTTATTATCCAGGCCTTCAGTAATCCTATTACTGATGATACCCGAATTTGGACATTGCCAAGATTACGATCCGGCAGTACGTGTTCTTTGGTCGGATTATGGGCAGAGAGCATTGTTGCCTGAAGTTATGTTTGCCTTATGATTACGTAATCGTATAAACGGGATTGTAAAACTACTTTTTCTGAACAAATGGCATCTAATCTTTAAACCTTAAATCTTGCTGACGTTTCAGTTTTTGTTTTTGTTACTTAATTTTTAGAGAGATAGTGGTTAAATTTGAATCTGTATTTTTCAATGGTTGGTATGTCATGTAAAAACGAATAGTTCTTTGGGATATACCTTTCAGTGGCCTGATAGGTCGGCAATTTAGTCATGACAGACTGTATATCCTCCGCATTTCGCCATCTTTGAAACACCTGTTTTTTTTCTTTCTTTCTCCTTTTATTGTAGAGCAGAGGTCATATAAACCATCATGATGCCGGTGTTTTTGAAAAAAGCCCATGTGTAAGTATGTCGGATTCGAATGCAGGGTCGCTGGATTCGAACCCGGGACCTTTACCTTACAATGGTTAGCGCCGCGTTAACGTTGCGGCCACCGTCACCCCCCCCCCACCGGTGTTTAATATTAGGTCCATCCCGGACATGGTATGACCATGACACACGCTCAGGAGAAGCGAAGGAAAAGACCGTCAAGAAGAGCGAACAGCCAAAAGAAAAAACTCTGATAAAAAAACAGAAAAAAAATGGTCAAGCTGCAGAAACAAAGAGTAGATAAGACTTGACGGTTGTTAATATTATTAATAATTCTAAGTCTGAAATTTTTCAGAAAAACAAGTTAATGTTTCGTGCCTGAGACACAACGATTTATTTATTTTTAGGTTTGTAGATTCTGAACGTATGTCGTTTTTAGATCAATTATACCCCGCAAGCTCATTTCAGCCACTAAATCAATGTCTCACCCAATGGTTGCGTACATCTGCGACGCGACAGTTGGGTGACAGTAATCGGGGTCAATAGATTTGTCGATAGTCAAATTGGGTCAACAACACCCAATATCCTTAGATATGATTTGAAATTGCACTAAAAATACAACGAGTAACAAAATATGCTTTATCGGCATAGCTCAACGATGAAACTATGAAGAAAGCGGGGTGAGTAACACAAAAATTAAAAAAAGTAAAAGTTGGGTAGTGAAATCTGTTGAACTATTTTCCATAAAAGTAAGGATACATATGTCGCTGACATGCCTATAAATAAAGAGTTTTGATCATTACAACTAAAACAAAGTAAAAATATCCATGTAACAAAAAAGTATATTATTCGCTAAACTAATAATTAAATTATTATTACTGCAGCTATTACCTGGCCAAGTTTGTCACGTTAAGAATGACTGTCTATTGCTCAGACCCTTATAATTATTTTTTCTTTCCTTCGTTTATGTTGACTTTTTTATTCATTTTATAGATGATAATGATACTACGAAGCGGGGTTTGTGCTTCTTAGGCACAGCAGCCTTTAAGCTTATTGTCCTTCAAGTTCCCTTTATAAATGCAATTATCAGAAGTATTAGGTTATTGACGTTGCTGCTACAATTTCATTTCCTTGGTTATTTCTAGATGGTAGATTACGGTTATGCTCAGAGTGAGCAGTTGCTTCACTATTTTATTCAAAGATGGTAGAGGTGGCGTTACATAATCAGCAAATGGGTGAGGGTTGCTTTAGCATAAGTTTACCCACTTCTACTTTTGTTGATTTGCATCCATTCAATGATGAACGATGTTTTATTTGCTTTTGTTAGCTCTTAGGTTAATATAAGTTAGGGGCCATGTATGTTCTTGCTGATCTGCACTCTATGTCTGCTTTTTCGTTACCCAGAATTCCTTTAGTGTCCTGGCACCCAAGACATCATCAGTTTGTTATGTTTCGCCAGGTTTTGGAGATTTCGGATGCTAGTACTAATTTTTTATGATTTTTTTTTTCAGACTAATGCTTTAATAGCTGCTTGGCTACTCGTTCTTATGAATATTTTTTGCCAGCGCTACCTTTTTTTTAGATTTTCTAGGTCAAAAGCATCATGGCATGTATTTCTGCTTTAAAGGCCGAATTGTTATTCTCTAATGGGCTTGATTGTTTATATTTTGTGCTCGTTCAGAAAACCCGTTCCTTCGTTTGTTTTGGAGCCATCTGTATACTATATCATTGTACCTGATACCATTCTGAGTTCTTCCACTCCTTTGTAGTCTGTACAAAGTTTATAATGTCAATTATGATTTCGGTGTCATGTAGTCATACGCCATTTTTAAGAATGGCCGTCTGATTTTATTAATTCTGGTTATATGCCCGAATCCCAGTATAGTTCCCGTCCAATTTAGTTGTTTCTGTAGCCTACATAAGCTTTTCCTAGCTTCTTCTAGTGAAGGTAGGTTTAGCAAAGTTTCTAGCGCATTAGTTGGGGATCTCATTGCCCCTGTGATAAGTAAGTTCGATAATCCTTGAATGCTGCGTAATGGTTAGGTATTTACTCTCTGTTGAGCTTTGGTCTACCAGATTAATGATCCTTACGTATTTTGAATTTTACTACCGTGCGTAACCAATGGGCCATTTTTGGGTTTTAATCCACAAGACGTTTCATACATTGTTTTATTTTTATATGCCATAGTTTGGAGATGTTTTAATAAAACATTTAGCAGCTCTTTACGATCTTGTGCTTTTTGAAGTATATATAGATAATATCTGGAAAATGTTAAGAAAAAGAAAACAGATAAAAAACATTAATTAAAATTGAAAGTTTTAAAAAGAGTGTAAACCGTTCCGTTGTGTTATTTTGAAATAACAGGTACGTGCGACTAGTCGCGATTGCAGTTACCGCGTATCGGTAGCGTCAGAGAACATACAGTACGAATATCTCTAAAGGTAGTGTACGAAGGTTTTAAAATCGATTTATAACTCTTCACCATTTGGGATAGGTAGAAATTTGGATTTCATATACTATATTATCAATTTTTAAAAATTATAACATTGTTGGGTCGCATTTAACAACAAATAAATAAAAAGTTATTATAATTAGTTTTAATAGAGAATAGCAATTTCTCATCATATCCAGTCAACGTCGGGTATAAAAGTGAAGAAAATAAAAGATCTTGTCTCTGGATTGGTTTTGGTAAAATGTATTGGTGATCCCTGAACCTCAGCCTCATAGAGGACATAACGTTCAAAGCTGGGAATTGAGACCTGTAAACAGTTTCAAATATAAGTTCAGCTTTTTGATCAAGTCCTACAAAGAAAGAAATGGAGCGAAAGCCGCTATTGTAAAACGAGGTGAACACTGACAATGGACACGTCTTCCATTTTGTTTGAAAATATCACCGCTATTTTCCAGCGAGCGTAAAATATTTTATCGTTATTTTGATTACAACGTACTTATTTTAATATGAACCAAATTAAACGAGATCAGACATTCATGAGTTGTAATAAAAAATGATTTACTTACACATTAAAATAAAAAATCTAACTAATTAAACAAATAATTTTCTACCTTGTTTTACTCTTAATGCATTATTAGAAATATACATTTTTAAATCGATATCCATATAATGCATAAACATAAACTGACTGATTTTTGTATTTCTTTGCTAGATGATAATTTAAATTTTGCGAAAATCAAAGAAAATTTTTCAAATATCACTGAAAGAGCTTAAAAAATATAAATTTTTAAATAGATAGAGATTACAAAGGATATTTTGAAATCGTTAAGTTCCAGAAAAACACATGAAAGAAGATTTTAAAAACAAGCGAACAAGCGAGAAGAAACAAGAAAAGCATAAATATTAAAAATAATATCAATACCATGATTAAACCTGACATCGTATTTTTTGGTTTATTTTAAACTATGTATACGTATATTTTATTGTTGTATTAATTACAACATACTTTAATATAAACCGAATTAGACGAGATCAGAAATTTACGAGTTTCAGTAAAAAATATTTAACTACAATGTTTGAAAGAAAATTCACCGGAAAATGTTTTAGTGATAGATTAAAAAATGAAATAAAATTTTAAAAAATTAACTAACAATTTTGTACCTTGTTTCACTCTTGATGCGTTATTAAAAATATAAATTTTAAAATAGATATCGATTAAAAAGGATATTTTGAAATGGGTGTAAGTTCCTGAAAAAAACAACGAAAAAAGATCTTAAAACTAGCGAACAACCCAACCCAGAAGAAAGAGGAAAAGAATAAATATTAAAAAAAATATAAATATAATAAAATTGTTGAAATGTTGTTTTTCAAATAAACTCTGTAAAATATTTTGACCATGTATTCAAATCCAATGAAATCAGTTCACTCACTGATAATCTCAAACCTTTGGAAATCTTTCCTACGTCGAAAAAGAATATGCGCCAGTTTCGAAAAAAAAAATGTTTATACTACACATATTTGGACAACGTGATACAAGTCTTGAACCATTACGTAATTCATTGTGGAAAATGTGTATTTCGGTAAGTCAGATTCTTGTGACAAAACGTTGCAAACTGTAAAGACATATTTATTTTCTACTCTGATATATGGCCGGAAGGAGGGAAAATTTAAAATGTGGGGTCAAGATGGGGAGTTGATGTCCGAGTGGATCGAGGTCACGATAGCACAAGTGGTAGACCAGCGGCATATCTAGACGATGATCGTGGGTTCGAATCCCGCTCGTGCCGTTGACTTTTTTATCTCAACTAAAAACCTCAATTAATTGTAATATATTAATTGGTCAAGCAGACCACGAAATTAGTGAATCTGTAAAATATTTTGTCCATGTATTCAAATCCAATGAAATCAGTTCACTCAGTGGTAATCTCAAAGCTTTGGAAAATCTTCCTACGCAGAAAAGAATATACTCAAGTTTTGAAGAAAATTAATGTTTATACTTCACATATTTGGACAACATGATGTACGTCTTGATCCATTGCATAATTCATTGAGGAAAATGTTTATTTCGATAGGTCAGACTCTTTCGAAAAACCTTATAAAAATCAAAAATCTTATATAAATATAATTAGGAAAATATAAATGTAAGGAAGCAGAAATATATATCCTGATGTCAGTAGCGAAGTATTTGGCTATACATTAAAACAACTAAACGATAAATTATCAACTTCTTCGGATAGCGTATTTAAATAAAAAATAAATCCTGCTAAAAATAACAAAAGCAAATTTGAAATGTTTAGCTATTAAAGAAATTATTATACATTGGCAATATTTGAGGGTTTTCTGTGTATGCGGATCATAAACTTTAGATAAAGTTAAAGTTAAGGCAAAAACGAATGGAGAATTAGGTGATCTTGTATGTAATAATTTCAAACTGACGAAAAATCCAGGAAAAGAAAATCTAGATGTTGACTCCCTATCCAAGCATCCAGTTCTTGCTACCTTCAAAAGAACGTTGATGTATTCCTATTTTAAGTGTTCTGTCAAGACGTTCTTTGGTTCACCACACCACCGAACTATAATAGTGGTAGTAGTGCGGTAATAAAATACGTACACATTAGGCTTAAATAATTGAAAAGGATGGTACATTTCTTTAAAGAAATGACTCGGAGATGGAATAAGAACATGAAAACAATTGAACTAATATTTCGACGCACTTTTAATTTACAATTTTAATCTTTTATAATGCGCCGTTTCGAAAAGGAAAAGAAAATTATTTTTTAATGTTTTAGTAGGGTGTGATTTAGTGTGATGTGTGTATAGAAGAGCATACAAAGGAAACCATTTGAATCCAACAACCACAATTACACCAGGGCGACGTTACAAAACGGTTATTCTCGTCTGACATTACAATGCATGAATTTGTCGAGAGAGACGGTTGTGTTTATTTATGTTTTGATCAAGGGGGTTGAAGGTGGCGGGTACACCAACCTGTTGGGCGGCGAGTTATAAATCATTCAGCACGTTATTATCGCCTTTCTATTTCAAAAATTAACCTGCTAGGTCAAATGTCTTTTCTTTTTGTGTTCTTTTCAATAAATACGGAATGTAGGAGGTGTTGAATAGTTTAATAGGTGCACGGATGAGCCGACGGACAGGTGGGCGTCTTCCGAATATGCAAATTCAACGTGGGCATATCTATTTATAAACGGTTCGGTCTAACAAAAGTCGCTTTTGACACCCGGAGCCGATCTGTAACCGATATCCGATTAAGAACCGTTGCTTTAACGTCCTTCGATAATTAAAAACCGACGTTGATTTATTGGAAAGCCGGCGAAAAGTTTTTTCGTCCTTTCGACCTAATTGAAAAACTAAATGGACGAGCAATGAATATGTATGTCCCGCGTTAATCGTCTGTTTAAAAAGAAAGTAAAATCCTTTCTATTTCATAAATGTCATTCAACTTCATCTCTCCCTCTACAAACATTTCAACCCACGAGGTTCGCAACAACTGAAAAATCGTCTAAAATCGTTCTTTGTATTTATTTACTACGATTTCGAGAAGTTTGAACAAGTGTGCCAATAGGAAAGCAAATATGTTCTCATAAATATTTAAATATTTGTGAAACACAGCTTTTGAGTGCTACTCACATGGTGTAATCTACCTTGCTAACAACAACACACATTCATAAAATCAAATCTTAACATTAGGCTTTCATAATTAACAGTTCTTTTACGCATTCCCTTTGTCAAATGCTGTTTTTACAAAATTCAGTTAAGAAATTCTTTCAAATTTATATATAATTGCAATACAAAATGCTCAGTCGAGAATTTGTCAAATTTTTAGTTAGCATAAACATATAAAACTATCACGTAACGTTTTCTGCATGCAGCAAATATATAATACTTTTTTTTGTCGGTATTTATAAATAGTAAAACTGACTAATGATAATGGTAAATTTACTTATAAATTAATGAAATTCCACATCCGAAGAGACATATGTACAGGTGATTGAGTTTTGTAATAAGATTTCTGGTTTAAGTTTTTGATGAAGGTGAATTCACAAAATTATATTAGTTTTAAAATACTAACTCTGTAGCGTTTTTCAATAATTGGATTTCATCCCTCTTGCGTTTCGGAGAAATGTTTATTTCGTCCTATCTGGAAATATGCACTTTTAAAAGGTGTATATCGATAAACTTGACGCGTTTTTATTCTCACTTTAGTCCGAGATTTTGGTCTTGAATAGGTGGTATATTAAAAAAACACAGCAGAAAAAAATGGAAAAATTACTTTCAAGGAAAAACCACTACGCAGACTGCTAAAAAGTTTTGCGCTGTGTGTGGTGCTAGCTGTTAGGAGAAAGTCCAGTCTACTTGATGTGCTCGGTTCAGAAGCGGAAAATTTGATTTAGAATATGCAACCAGTGCCAATGCCACCATAGACATTATCGCATCTTCTTTTGAGAAAAAGTTTTGCCAGGGTATCTTTCTTGGTGTTGCGCAAGCATTGTATGACCTGGTCTGACATGCTGTGTAAATTCAAAACCATCCATCCTTTCTAAGGTCCTACATCCCGACCGTTATCTCTGGTTAATATACGGTTCTTCCCATTCACCCATCTATTCTTGCAAGAGTCCACCGAAGTCCAATCCTTTACATACCTAATCACCCAAATACTTTCTTGTTTACAATTGCAGATGTCACTGCAATCCTGTCTACTCACAACGATCTGTTCTTCCCGTTCCCTCCCTACATTATTACTTACCGTCCTTAAGCCTTGGCTTAAAAACTGAAGAATGAAAATAAATGCCAGTACATTACAATCAATTTTTCCTCCTGTAAACCTCAACCGTGTTCATCTACCCACGACAAACTGCGTTCGCTACATGGGACTAGCAATTACCAACGCTTCCCGTGGAATCTGCAAACTAGACTTAACGGACCAACATAGATTAAACTTTTAGACATGCTTTCCCGTACACTCGGTCGTCTTGAAAAGGACAATCGTGATTTTTAACGTCCGGACCTAGCCTATTCGCCTTCTAGGCGTTTCGATTCTCAAGATGAGAGGTGAAGCACCTTCACATACGATAGAATGTTGTTACTGCCGCAGCATCGGTGTAGAGGCAGCTCAGCTCCAAAGGGCCAAGACAACCTCGCTCCCCGCTTGCACATTCTGAGTGGTCGGGACTGCATTAAGCACCAGACAGTATGCCTCGCGCAAAGGGCTACCTACGCAGAAATACATCAGCCCGGAGAATGCCAGTCTATCTTCTAGAATATTAGGGCTTCTCTAGTGTCGAAATTACGACGTGGTTTTGTTAAAAGTGGAATTGCTTACCACCCCATAGTGGAGTACCTCCTACGGTAAATTCCTCCAATCGAGCTCAACCTACACGTACGTGCAAAGCGTACCCCCGTCCTCAACGTTTATACGCTGCGGGCCGATCGGTTGTATCTCGTGAGGCCGGGCGTATGGTGACCATGGTGGCAGGTGGTCATACAGACCTTTAGAGTGACGACCCAACTCTCTCTCAACTTACTCACTATGGAAGCATAGGGGCTCAGTTAATGCCTTAACCCTCCGTGTATTAAATATGCTACTTTCTAAGTGTCCAATCGTACCGTTTACCATGATCTCAACATCCCGTACGTTTCCCACGCCATTAAATAAAGATAAACAAATTCCACTACTCACTCACAGACCATCTTAGTTCCTTACTAACCCAACTTTCCTCTACGATATTCCACACTGCCGACAGAAACGCCGACGGCTTCGTGATCTTAACTCGAGGGATAGCGATTTTTGGTTCATCTACGTCACTGATTTACACAGTGACTCTTCTGAGTGACATCTCAACTTCTGAAAGTACAAGTCAATTTTTCTTTTTTACCATTATATTTGTTTATTGTCGTCAAATCTACAGTTGTAAATTTCAAATTTAAATAAAGCAAAACAACTTGGTTGTCCTTCAACTGTTGATGATGGCCAAATTCAAGTTAAAAAAAAAAAAAAAAAAAAAAAAAAAACTCAATGACACCAGAAATAGCATGGCTCTTTTACATATCTCATAAACGAGTTTGAACTCATCTGAGAGCGGCTGGATATCTTTGTAGGAGCGATAAATAAGTTCATTACATGACTGTGAATAATTTAATGAACCACATTTCCATCTGCGATTTTATTCAAAACACGATGTAAAGGACCCAATTTGGAAAAGTTTGATAACGGGCGATGAAAATTGTGTCATTCACAACATTGGCTCAATTATTAAATTCTGTGGGAAACGCACCAACCCAAGAATACATAAGCCGTGTTTCGTTCCAAAAGGAACTATGCACTTGATGGGATGGCAGGAGATGCTTTATTAACTTCCTCAGCCCTTTCAGTCAATCATTCATTCCGTGCTCTGAAAATTTCGTTTAAACGGCCAAAACTTCGATTCTTTTTGTATACCTTCCTTAACTTTTTGAAAAAGGTAAATGAATTGTGAAGAATCTATCAATATATGATTTCTTAGAAGTAACAATGTTGGGTATAGTTTGAAATTATTTTCGGTTTGAGAATAATAAAAAATAAATAAGGACAAATGGGGGCGTCAATGGCCGCAAAGTTTAGTCTTTAACCTGGCCCTCATCACTGTAAGGTTAAGGTCCCGGGTTCGAATCCAGCAGCCCTGCACATACTTACAAATGGGCTTTAAACGACCTCTGCTGTTGTGAACCCTCGTAAAAAATAAAAAATCGACATCATAAAAACCTAAATAAATGTTATTACGGGTTCTACAAAACTGAAACCTTAAAGTAAATTCGGTTTATAAACTGGTACCTGAAAGCATATTATATCAAATCTCTTTTCCACTAAAGCCCATATACATTTCAAAATCAATCAAGGTGAAACTGAACAATTTGCAACATGACAAATAGACAGGGTAAGAAGGGCGTAAAAATCGCATAAGAAAATAGGGTTGAATTTGAGCGAAGTAGTTGTATATTGTGTTGGTTATTTTTTGTTAAGAATAGTTAAAAACCATGTCTTTCCTAACACTAAAATTTGGAATTAACAAAATCACGATATAGCCTAATTAATAATATTGAGTTATTAGGGTTTGTGTATTCATTTATTTAATATACTTTTTAGATATGAATGTGGGTGAAAATGTATTATTTTAGCGCCTTAGTTGAAAATATTTTTACATTTTATTCTATGAATATGAACATATTCTCACATACGATCATGCAATTTTTTTAAGACAAATCTTGCCCTTAATCTCAACTAAAATTAAAACGAATTAATTGCTTAAAAATTCATAACTTCAAACTTTTCTTTAAATATTTATTTCGTCAAGTTAACACGAAAGGAAGAACTGTCGGGCCTGGGTTTAGATTAATTTTAGATTTAATCAAAACCAAAGACGTTTCCTTTGAAGTTGTTTTTGGAAAGTGATCATGTATGGATTCATAATATATGCTATCGCTCTTTGCAGGATGACTTTTGGTTTATTGATCGGCCTACTAAGAAGATCTTCTTGTTCTAAAAGAGAGTTCAGAAAGTTAGTTACAATTCGATTTCAAAGTTCCGTAACGACAATAAGTTACCTTCTCCGATGGACGATGTTTTCCAAAAACTTGTTAAACAAGGATTTTAACTTCGAGCCATAGATTGCGCTCTGATAGGTTTATAACAGAGCGTTTTTAATTGCTAATAGTGTAAAACGTACAAAGAAAAATCAAACACAAATTTATATTATATTACATAATAGAAAATTTTTCATTTCTGATGGTTATTTTTCAAATTAAAACATATATTAACGAAATGAAGTATATGCCTGCTAGAAATAATAACTGGAGGTTTTGTTAAATCTATCAATTTTTTATTAATAAATGTATTTACTGAAAGTGGTCAAATCATTACCATCTGTTAAATGATACAATAAATGCACTCTAGTATACACACTACTGTCACATTTGATCAATTACGTTCACCTCGTAATTTGGATGCAAATGGATTTGTCCTTTTTGCTTAATGGAGCAGGCGGCTGGCCTATTCGCGTGGCTTTGAACAAGTATGTAACGTTTGTAAACGTACCGTATTATCGCCAGCATAACCACGTCAACCACTGTGTGTACTATATTTCGAATAACTTTATTTTGTAAACGTTTTATTAAGTTTATATTGATTCTTGTGTCACACCCCCAAACTTGTACACAATTCATCTATTTAGCTGTAATGTGTGATTTTTACTCGCGGATTTTTTTTAAACCTTACAGATATTTGTCTAGGCATGTATGTTGACAGCAGTTTCCATTAAAATACTGGACATATATGTCTTTTCCTATTGAGTTTGCGGCTGGGTCATCGGCAAATGTTGCGACGGTTATATTTTGTATCAGTGTACGTTGATACAGTGAACCCAGCATGGGGTCTAGGATACCACCTTGCACTACGCCAACACGATTTGAAACGAATCAAACTTATTGTCTTGTATAACTTGGAACTGTCTTTCCTGAATACAGGAAGTCAAAAGATCAAAGTCTTTTTTTGATCATTTTTTAAGCTTATGTAAAGTTTTTTTTTTACTCCATTTATTTATATCTACAACTGTATATGTATGATATACAACCAGCAGATTGGATTTCATACTGTGGGTTTGGCATTATGGGCGTTAACGAGAAAGCTACCCATTGGCAGCCGCTCTGGGTTAATGAAATGATATTAATCGTTTAAGAGGTCTATTATCCATATCCTTTTCAATGGTAATTGTGGGGAAATGGAGTAATCGTATTTGTGCGTTGGTGTGATTTTGTAATTTACTCTGAAAACGTCTGTAATATGTTTTGATGGATGAAAAAAACTGTTGCGATTTGTGTATTATTGTTTACATAAAATGGGGCAAAAACAATTAGTCTTAACATTTTGGATTGAAAACTTTGTAATCTTTGAATATTGGAATACTTGACCGATCTATATACTTGGCACCCGTACATGCAAATTGGTTTGAGTATGTATGTGTATGTCGAAAGTTTTGATTTTAATGGTAATTTTGATTGTCTGTTGAGTAGGTAATAAAGAATTTTAAATCGTTTCTTCAATGTCCTAAATAGTTAAATCTGTCGGATTGAGGAACAGGTTCATTGTGTAAGTATATGCTGGGGCAAGTCTCAGGACGGAGTGTAAAGGTGATATGTTGTGACTTCGAGGGATTAAACTTTATTTTCCAAAGATTGCTCCATTTTTCAATTGTTGATATGCGGTTTTTTAACCATGAGTGAAGCTACTATAGAAGAGAGATGGCTTAAGTAAAGTTAAAACATTGTTGTTGGCATGTCCACTGGATAGACAATTCTAAATTAAAGCTGTACGTAACTCATGGTAGAAAATTGTGTTAAAATTCATTAATTGGCCAGTTAATATGTTTTAATTAATTAAGATGTTTAGTTGAGATAAAAAAGTCAGTGTGTCGAGTGGGATTCGAACCCATGATCTTCCGTAGATACGCCTCTGTTCTACCACTTCAGCTATCCTGACCTCGATCCATCCAGTGTTAAAAAATAGAAGTCCACGATGTAGGATACGTTCAAAAATCTATAATACAAATAATAAATATTTATAGCATATTTATTTCCACACTTTTCTCTCATAATAAGGAAATTGAATCAAAAGTCTGAATACTTTTATAAACATATAGCTTTTAGTACAGTCAAAAATAAAAAGCATACAATTTTGCCCTTGTAGCGTATTAACATTCAACAACCTTGTACCAGGTTGTGTCATTCGTGTTTTCACACGTTTCGATAGAGTCGGCCTTCGGTGTGTAAAGGGTCTAAACAAGTTCATGAAGTCCTACCGCCAACGGTTCAGAATATGTTAATCCTAATTGGATTAAACTCGCGTGTTTTTCTTAATCGTATTAAGCCTTATACATGCAAAATGACTGGAGTGGATCATTTAAGCAAATTGGTATGTCGTCGCCCTCAAACATATTTGCCCTCGTCAATATTAAAATTGCTAATAACTATAATAACTTCATTAAATTCCGAAACCTTCCATGAATAAAAACCGGCATATATATTATGGAAATGGAACAAACGATGTTGTTTGTCGCGGTTTTCTTGTGTTCTAGAATTGATGATATTCGAAGAAAATTAAAAACAGAGGCGCCTTCATATAATGCGAATCTAAATGGATGCGGATGAACAAAAGATTCCAATCTCAATTCGTGATTAACGGCTCTATTGTGGTTTTTTAATTAGTCTTCTTTATCCCTAGTTGACAGTTGTGTTTCAATCCTTTCTATTTCGAGCTGAGTTCGGGTATAGCAAAAGTCAGTATGCAATTTAGCCGTTTACTTCTGTGTTTTGTACCGACTATTCTCCCTCAGATGCATTCCGGCTTCTCACCTTCTTCAGTAGTCGTGCTAGTTTTCACCCAATATTGACGCCAGACGCCATACTGAACACAAAGATGAGTAGTCCAAAATAAATGGACAACAACAAAATCATAGGTTGATCATTGCAAATTTCAACAATAATAAAAAAAATATATTAAAGAAACTCAAAATTAACATAGATTATTACTGCAAAATAATTAGTTGTACATAGAATGTTTTAGCGGGTTAGAGGCTCTATGTCTCTGTCTGAAATTTTTTATTTATTTATTAATGAAATCATCTCTTCCTGTGTGAGAATGAGATAATCCGGGATCGGGGTTCTTCTGAATATTGATTAGCCGGTCTCTCCTCGGGGAACACTATAACGCATCCCGTCTCTTCCTTCAAATCCCCTGCCAGATCCAAGGAGCACTTGGTCCCGAAATTAGTTTTGGAGTTCAGAACTCGAAGGGAATTATTAGACACTGGAACATCGCGGTTAAATTTAATTACGGTTTTCTCACAAGGTGGCAAGTCGAAGAAAGCCATTATGGAAAATTTCTCTCACAAAAGTTACAGTAAGTTTCGAAATGAATATCATCAAAATACAAATTGTTCTATATTCGCTATTAACATTTTAGATTGTAAAAAACGTTTTAGGCTACAGAAATAGGGAAAAATTGTATTAGAAACTTTTGTAACACAAAAATAACCTAAGTCCATAGAAAAAAAATTAAAAAACCACCCATGGATGTTCTACACCAATCAATTTGGACTTTAGACTAATACATAAAATAATCCCCTTCAATTAATTAAAGTTTTTAGTTGAGATAAAGAATTCTATCTAGTTCAATAGCTAAAGTGGTAGAAAAGCGGCGTATCTAGCTGAAGGTCTTGGGTTCGAATTCCGCTCGTTACACTGAATTTTTTATCTCAACTAAAAACCTTAATTAATTGAAAGATATTAATCGATCAAGCGAACTACGAAATCTAATGAATTTAATCAGTTAAAATGAAGTATGCCTTCACTACGCTTTCCGTTGCCATTCAATTTGTCGCCGAGTACCAAAAGAGTGCACGACATTTGAAAAATGACAAAAAGGAGGGAAAATTCAAAAGGTGTGGTTGAGATGGGAAGTTAGTGTCCGAGTGGATCGAGGTCACGGTAGATCAAGTGGTAGTGCAGCGGCGCATCCAGCCGAAGATTGTGGGTTCGAATCCCGCTCGTGACACTGACTTCTTTATTTCAACGTAAAACCTTAATTAATTGAAAGATGTTATTTGGTCAAGCGGACCACGAAAACTATTGAATTTAATAAAATAATACACTGACAGCCAAAAAATCTGCTCACTTGTAATAACTTGATTTGTATATAGTTTTTATGTTAAACAAGCCTCACGTTTTTTAACGTTTAATAATGCAGTGTTTTCTAATAAAGTAAAAAATATGTAAATTACTAAGGAAAATGGAAAAACTTAAACAGATGAAATTGATTTATTAAATTTTTAGTTAATATTTCAATATCGAGTATTTCTTCTCTTGCATTAATTACATCTCGGAGATGCCTCGGCATATTTTCTGCCAGTCTGGAAATAACTCTCTTTGTTAGAGGTTAGACCATTCTTCACGAACAAACCTTTCAATATCGTGGAGTGTATCTGGAAGAGATGGACCTGCGTATAAGACTTTCAAGGTTATCACATAAAAGTCCAATGGGGTTCAAGTGTGGAGAACGGACTGTTGATGATATGATGTTCCAAAATTTCTTCCACTAAGACCCTGCTCGAACTACAACCGCCTAGGTGCCTCTCTCTTGAAATTCCTGCCCATCACTGAGCTACGTTGAAAATGTTACCTCTAGGAAGAATTATAGGCTTCGTACCTTTCTTTTCGCCTTCTCTATACTCTTTCACGCCCCTCTGGGGATCGTAGAACAAATCTAGATTCATCTACAACATATACAGCAGATACGAGAGACCAATTGTCCAAGGCCAGTGGCTCTGTTCTCGAGCGAGCCGTGCAATTCTGTGTATTCTGGTCAATTCTGGTCCTCTTACGGGGCGAAAAGCCAGCAGTCCTTACTGCAATCAGAAATTTGGTCACCTCGAACTTCCTGGAGCTGATGTATCTCTTGTACGACAGCAAGGTTCCGGTTTCGCAAAATTATCTAAGTCAAAAAAGTCCTGCGTTTCTGTTACCCTGTTGCAAACGGCCTCTCGTTTTTGTTCTCTCCAATTTTGCAAGTTTCCTAGGGAATTCCGATGGCACTAGCCGAATACCTGTTGCAATCACGAAATCAATTGCATTTCAATCTTTCATATAAAAATAATAATAAATAATCAGTTAACTTAGGTACTTCCTTAAGTATTATTTCCCAATCTTTCAGTTTAAGATTTACTGCTTTAGAGTTATATTTTTCCTCTTTTCATATATTTTACAAACTATTCATGATTTGCCTTTAATGAATTAAGTTTCGGATTCGGACACACGTTTAAACAATGAGTTTTCATATTTTAATTACGAATAATCTGAATCTCGATATGGTCTGGATGAAAAACAAATTCAGTTGTTATCTGTAAAGTTTTCGACTTATTTTAAGGATATCATTCGTGCTTATATTAATTACAAATTATGAATACATTTTAGTATGGAATATGTTTTTTCAATATCTCTTGGTTATGCATTCCAACTTGCCGATACTAAGTTCAAATCACTTGACCAATATTATTTTGTACATCTGAGAAATTATTTCTTTTTGGAAATATTACGTTTTACTGTTATTTAATTGTACTTATTTATCAACTTAATATTTACTTTTCTAATCGAAGAGGAATTAGGTACGCGCATTCTCAGCTTCTTTGCGCAAATCTCTAAGTGTTAGAATTGATTGTTCCAGTTGACTTCACCACACCCAGGACAGTGGACATTCACGAAGTATATATGCCAACATTGCTCTGGTTACCTGCTACTTTGTAAAACGTTTTCCCAGCGATTTGTACATCTTCAAATTTAGCACACTTTCCATTGCGCCTAATTATGATTCCATGGGTGATAGTACTGGTTCTTCTTTGGTTGATTGGTCACATTGTTCGTTTCCTTCTATTCCATCGACCACGCGTCAACGTAACCTTCCTTTCTTTTCGTAAGACCGTTAAGTAATTTTCCAGTCTAGTTAACCATATACAAAAACTTATACATTTAGTGCATTTAGTCGGATTTAATGCAATAAAAAACAATTAACAAAAGATGTCAATAATTCAGTGTTTTAGAAAAATTAAAGAAGGAACAATTAAATTGCATCCTCCTTATCATAAGCTCATAAAATCAGGATTCGTCAGTGTGCTAAGAATAAAATTTTCTTTTATTATGTAAATACACAAAGTACATTTACGTAAGACAAACTATTCAGTATGTGTAATAAATTTTTTTTTAAATGATTCACACTTATATGAGTGTAAATAATGGTTACATTCCCACAAACTATTTCCATCGACTCACAAGTCACAAAATGTTATTTCCGGCGAAGCGAATTTTTGTAACAGTGCGTAATGATTCTTTGAATAAAAGGGAAATTACTAAACTGAGATCATAATTTATAAATTTAATCAATAAATTAACAAAGTACTTAGTAAAAAAATCCTTATTTACAAGAAAGTGATGTAGTTACAATGCAAAATATTTAATTTATGTCATTTTGTACCAATAGATGTTAAAAGACTTATATCTATAGCTTTCAGTTATTTTAAATATTTAACATTACCCAATTTTTAAAATGATAATTTAATTTTTTTAATTATCGTGTTGTTGAAAAACACGGTTCAAAAAATAATACGTTGTAAAAATATTCTTTAAAATTTGCAATTAATTAACCTTCATTTTGATAACAAAGCCTGCAATTAATTTGGAAAAGCATAGGTAAGGGTTCTGTTTGAGCAGTGCTACAAGGAAAACCGACGAGAAATTAATTCCAATTACATATTTTAAATTTTTAAAATGCTTTATTCTTATACACAAAATACTGTTACAATTTGTATTCACACTTATGTTATTAGGAATTTCAATTAATAAATAACAAAAGCAAAAATTAATAGTAATTTTTAAAAAGTGTTCATGGGATAAATAATTTTCTTCGATTATTAGACTAATTTGATGGGTTATGATGGTAATTTTTTAAGTTATATTTGATTTTTAACCTGAAAATTATATATTTCATTTTGGTAAATAAAATTATTTATAATGATAATTGCGTAACAGTACTGATAACAGCGTAATTTCGTATTTTAAAAAGGACAAAAACATGATGAAAAGAAGCTGGCTGCGTCGATGGTTCGGATAAGGAGAGAAGCTCAAAAGGTGGCAGTCGGTGGATCTTACTCTTAGGACAAGAATCGTCACGACCCGATTAATGATACTGATATTTTTAAGCCAAAGCCCGAGTAAAAATCCCACCTGATTGAGGGTGAATCCTTGCAATATAAGGAGCGCGCAGGAATGCCAACGGATGTAGAACTTACGTTTTGGGGCGAGTATCTGGGTCTGCGGTTCTGATTCCTAGAGTTGTTTTAATGTATAGTTTTGTGTCCTCAGCACATGCTAAGAAAGAATGTATTTATTAGCGTAATTGTTAGTGTGAAAAGGTATATGGCGGGATGATGAATTAGGTTAGTTATATAATATTACTTTGGACTTGTACTTAATACTGTGATGGTTCAATCTTTGACCTGTAGTTCCCCTAGTTAATATTGTAACATTGTTTTAATAATTCTTTAATACAAAGTTCCTAACAAAATCAATATGCGTTTTTTACCATATCTGCTGGTTAGGTTACTACTTTTAAACCCCTTACTTTCCAAAGCCTTTTTTTATCTTCACTCGTTAACTATTACACCTTACATTTTCTTGTAATATTCGTACTGCATGTTTGCACGCTACCTCCACGATATCCGATACGCAGCCACTACAATTGTGACTAGTCGCGCGTAGCGATTATTTCAAAGTGATACAACGGAACGGTGGTGCATATGCGAAGAAGGAAAGTTCAACATATCCCAGAGAAATTTTACAAGAGAGAGAGCCTGTTTTAGTAATTGTCATTCAGAGGAAAGGGTGAATTTTACAAGGGGTTAAAACCCCATGTTGATCTTTCAACCCTTTTAGTTAGCATTTTCCTCTTCGTCGCCTTTGCTTTATCACGTCCATTGAAGTTCTATAAGGATTCTCCTATAAAGAATAAATGTTAAATAAACACTCTATGTTATTATAACGCATACAGTAAATTTGTTATTTATTATTTAAAAATTATTTGGAAATTTAATTATTATTTTAAGCAATTTTAAACATAGATAATAGTGTAATTTGATTTTAATCTTAACAATATAATTTTGTATTGATAAATTTTTTTTGTTCTGTTTTGAATACTCTCTCTTTTGTGATAAATATAATTTTCAAAAATTTAGTACATTATAATTCAAATCGTCCAATCCGTCCAATAAAAACAGGAAATATATTCGTAAAGGAACTGGCAGAATCGATCGGCAGGTTAGGTACATAAACTGCTCAGAAATGAGTAGCAATATTGACAATTTTCTATTACAAAATTTAATTAAGAGATTTTTTTTAATGGCCTCATGAACTTTGCACATCTAGCCAGACTTTCTGTAATTATTTATTGCGTATTTGTTTTTGGGAGGAAGGGTAACGTGAAAAAATGGCCAGAGGCGACGGCGGGAATCGAACCCGTGACCGCGGGGTCTACTAGCCAAGAGTCTCTCACGCTAACCACTCGGCTACCGCGGCCCCCATTAAGACATTTTACAAAATAACAAAATAAATGCCCTCTGTTAGCTAGAACCTCTGTGCACCTGAATTTGCATAAGGAATTGAGGTCGCAATGCTGCACTCAGTTATTGCAGGTCGACGCCCTGAGGATGGTGATTGAAAAGCATTCTCTGCAACGCATCCCACATGTGGTCAATAGAATTGAAGTTTGGAGACAATGTGGGAGAGGCAGATTGGAAACTCCCAGGTTTAATACACATTGATAAACAAATTCGCCTTTATGAGGTCTGGCATTGCCACCCACAAATGAATAATCCCTGCCAATGAGATCCCTTGTTTGAAGGATGTATTCCCCGATACTTTCTTGGATGTAATGGACTGCAATGATATTGCCTTCAACACTATGGAGTCCATTTCGTCCTCCAGTGTACATCCCAGCCCAGACTTTTACACCGCCTCCTCCAAACTACACTAAAGGATGTACTAATTGGGGTCATTGTACGCATCTCCTGTTCTCTGTACACTACATTACTACACTGATAGAAACGCGATACATCAGCAAACCTTACAGCATTCAATTGGTATTCTCTTCCTGTCTCTCAGAGGAGCCGTATATTAATGATAAACTAAGGTAACAATGAGCCGTAGATTCGTGTTTGGCCTATCATGCAAAGGTAACCTCGGCCTCGACATGTCCTCAAATCCTCTCAATCCAATTTTCGGGACTTTGCTGTACGTGCTCCCGACGGCGATTGTTTTATCAGCGGCCTACGTAGGTTAGGGTACCATATCTTGTCTGCATAGACGGAGGGGGATGGTGTATAACCAGGTGTACCATGGGATAGCATAGTTCTTCAGTTCCTACGATAGTAGCGTGATATATGGAATGGAATCGTCGTTGGCGCGTACCTAGGAAAATAGAATTCGGTGGTGCTTCCTTTCCCGAAGCACACCTCTAGGTGGTGGTTAGAAATTCCATTTTCGTGGCGGGGCCCCTTCACGGGGAAATAGATTTGTGGTGTCTATCTAGGTACGCGTTGGGAGACCGGCTGATTCATTTCAGCCCTTTCGGGTATCCCTTTACCCACGGGCTGATTGCACAATGTTAACTGACCACTCCGGATTTGGCAATCGGGTGGTCAGCGTCAGCGTCACAATCTGTTGATCAGTTTCTGGTGGGTTCTACACCGAACCTCACGATCTACACACTATCTAACATGAGTGGAGGTGAGTCGCTCCTAACTTGCGAAACTAAACGTGCGATAAGGCCTATGTGCTAGGTGCGCAGGTTAAGGAACCTCATCATCTAACGACATTGTGTCCACCGATGGGAAACATATGTACCATATTCTCCACAGTTGCAGGTGGTGGGCTGTTGGTACAGGTCGTCTCATAGGGGTATACAATGTGAGGCCAACTACCCACAAACGATAAGGAATTGTTTGTATTGATAAAGCCTTGGCCAAAACATCTTGTACTTCATTTAGTATTTGGCAGACACTATGGAAAGGGCAAAAAATCTTGTGGCCATGACAATATTTATGTCCGACCTTAGAGTCCGAAGACGCTGAGATCCACTACCAGGCCTCCTATTGGCATTTCCGGAATCGGGCTATTGGCTACACGGCTCGGCTAAAGCTTGGCAGACTACGGTTTGAGAAACGCCAACTAGCCCTGCGATATCCACTTGCATGTGACCTCGATTGTCACAATATTATTGCAAATTTGCGGTTCAAGATGATTTCTTTTTTTAAATTTTTTTTTACAACAGGCCTTATTTTTAAGAAAATTTTGACAAATAAAAATGACGTCGGCAATTCTGTGTCATTTTCAAGAGGTATATTTCATTTGGAAAAGTTTTAATTTTTCATTATTGCTCATAAAGATATTAAATGTAAAACTAATTTTTTTCCAGAAATGAAATATGTACAAAAATAATACTTTCAAAATAAGGCTTACCATTTTCCATCTATAAAACATTGGCGAACACCAACAACGCAGCGAAGAGCAATTTATAGTAATTAATTAGGAGTGATTTCATTTTGTGTCCCAGCGTTGTTAATACTTAATTGAAACTGATACAAACGTCAGTAGATTGAATTAGCTCTAAGGAAAGATTCTTATCTTTTGTGAATCCAAATCTTATTTCAGCTTTTCCTTAGGATTTAGCGTTTCAAGGAGGAACATTTTCGTTTCAAAGGTCAAAGCTTAAAATTGTTCTAGGTAATTTAATTGGCGGCAGTTGGATAAAAAGATCCCTGATACTTTGTACTAATTACTGTTTCATGTAGGAAAATTTAAAACAATGTATATGAAGGAATAAAATATAATTTTGTACTGCCTATGGCTCATATAGTCTAAGCAATTTGCAAGCAAGCTGTCGGAAGACACAACAGAATTTTTACAGTAAATTTAGTATATCGTAAAACGACGGTTGGCAGCAATTACTTCCATGATTATTTTAAAACATTTATTAATTATACAAGAATAACCAATTGCTGGAATGATTTTTATTTGGAAATTAGAAAACATCAGACAGGAGAATGACTCACTATTCCTCAGATAGGCAACAGGTGATAGCTTGTCTTACGAAGTGGCAATGCTTTATCTCAACATTTACTATTCCTAGTTCACTGTATTGCAAATACAAAATGTCAATCGTACAGTTTAAATTAACGCCTATTACTTCAAGCTTTGCACAGCGTCAAAATACAATGTTAAATCTTTATATATAAAGTAAGCCTCAATTAGAAAAATGGGGGGAAGACAACCGGTTAAGATCACCACCTCCTTACGACAAAGTCTTAACAATGGTACAACAGCATTGGCCAGCCAGGGATACTAAAGCTGCCGGTTTTATTATCTGCGGCCGTTCCATTCCTGTCGATTCTCTATTTTCAGTACGTACTCGATTCAATCCATTTTCGGTTGTGGATCTGTAAATTGAAGTTGTGGGGCGCCGGGTTTCTGTTAAGTCTCCTAATTCACTTCGTCAGAACGCCTTAGTACATAAATCCAAATCCAAGAGTTGGCCCTCCTCCAGGGATCGGACCATGCACGTGCACTATACGCACGACCAAACAGAAACAGTCCTTTTTTGGACATGTATTTGCCTCTCTCTCTCTTTCTTTCGCTCTCTCACTCTCTTTTCTAATTTTAAACGATTTTTATTCACTCTATTATTTACAAAAAGACAAGATATACGATATGCAAATTATAAAATCTCTTCCCTCTCGCTGACCCTCTTTCTCTCCCCAATTCTCACCCTCACTCGCTCTCTCTCTCTCTCTCTCTCTCTTTCTC
>CM077102.1:14239914-14251673 GCA_039619505.1 Cimex hemipterus
GAAATGTCTGAAATCGATGTTTAAAAAAGGGTTTTGAAATTGAGACATTAATTCATTTTTCACAAGTGTTTCAACTGAAACTGTGGTAAGAGCAGGATGAAATGAGGGCAGCATGATCCCAGAGAAGACCAATTTAATTCGTTCCGTTAACGAGGATTTATGATGCACCCTGGCTGCCCAGCATCATACCCATTGTAATAAATATATTATTACACGAAAGAGCACTACTAAAAGTAGAAAATTGGTGTAAAGATTGGATTTTTTCTATGGACGTCAACGAATTTTCTCAAATCATAAACACAAATTTTTGTCTTTCATTAAAATGGTATGTCATAAATATTTACCAAACGTTTATATTATATAAACGTACAGCTTCTACAATATCTGTTTTCTCAAAACATGGAAAATATTCAACAAAAAAAAAAAAAATCATGACGTTTCTTTTCTCTTACTATATGTATGTCTGCTGTTTCTCGAGGTACTTTGAGACACCGGCGGCATTAGAATGTACCGGCGGCATGGTACAATAAAAACAATAATAATGGAGGACAGAAGCGTAATTAGTGATTCATGAGGTTGTTGCCACCGTGTTCAAGGGACAAAGAAAAATAATGGAACTACTGAATAGCCATTCAAAAATACTTAAATACCCATAGCCTTGATTACGAATAGAAGCGTAAATTATCTCTTTATCGGGGATGAAACTTTTTAAAGACTCTTGGGTTTACAATTCTAAACCTTTGTGTCTAAGAGTCCTCTTCAATTTTAGTAAGTTAAAATTAATAAATCGTTCATATTGTCACAACTAGAAATGAATTATTACGTTTTATGATTAGGGAAAATAACTGGGACACCGAGGGTCGAGTTTAGCCCGACTTATATTTGCCACATAGAGGTGGGTTCGAATCCGGGCGTTGCCCCTAGTTTTTTAATTGGAACTAGTATGAACTATTCTAGAATGGATTCAACCTTTCATACTTTATTTTACTTCATTCTATTTGAATTCATGGACTGTTTTGTTCTTGTACATTGTGCCTATATATCACTCCCAAATACTTTTTTTACTAGTTTCTTACTTTTCATAGGCTAACTTAATTTAACGCTTTGTATTTCTTCTTTCTGTCGTCGAGTAAAATATTTCCATATTTGGCTGAATGCAACTGGAAATTATTTTTTTCTCCAGTAACACCCACATCGATCTTAGCACGCAATTTATCCTTGTAAAAAAGTACAACACCAATCAGCATAAATAACTTCTATAATTAATCGGAGTACGGTAGTTCAATTTGAGTAATTAAAAAAAAAAACACATTTTTAAGGCGTGAAACTCATTCATTTTCGTGAAACTACGATTGATGTCCAAGCCAATGATTAACTTTTCAATTTTTGCTTCTAGTAGTAAATGCAATAATTATCTTATTTCCTTCCCCTTAATTCGTCCTATTAAACGACTATCGTGTATAATTAGGATGTAATTATCTTATTTAGGTATATAATAGTATAGTTTATCGAATATCCATAACTTAAACTTTTTTTCCTGACTCCTTAAAAATTAAATAGTTTGATAAACCACTGCAGATAAAATTTAAACAAAAAATGATTTCTCTGTTATAATTGTTTTCATTTTCCTTAGGTGGTTGAAATTTCAATATCATTTTCAAAAGGAAATTTAAACGTTAAAAAAATTAACAAATTCATTACTGAACTCAAGTACGGTAAACAGCTGGGGATGAAAAAATCCAAAATTTTCCAATAAATTTAACCCAGAATGGAGATTTTTCTTATTGACGGTCAAACCTTGATTGATTGATTGATTGAGAGTTTTCAGGGTGTATACTGCGCCCTTCAAGAGCTATTGTATCCCCCGTTCTCTGCTTAAAGCACATCGGTGAGACTACGGTCAAACCTTAATATCTACCTTAAACTTATATTAAAATTATTTGAGGTTTTTTTGGTTGAGATAAAAAAGTCAATGGGACGAGCGGGATTCGAACCCACGATCTTCGGCTTGATATGCCGCTGCTCTACCACTTGAACTAACGTGACCTCGATCCACTCGGACGCTAACTTCCCATCTCAACACCACCTTTTGAATTTTCCCTCCTTTTTGCCATTTTTCAAATTCGTTGATTTCGAATCCCGCTCGTGCCATTGACTTTTTTTATCTCTACTAAAAACGTTAATTAATTGTAATATATGAAGTGGCCAAACGGATCAGGAAATTAGTGAACATAAACTTATATTTTAGTCGTAAACTTTGATTGATAAAACGAGTAAGGAAAATAGTACGTGTTCTACTTGGGATATAGTTTGGTTCATATGCTACCTGTTCGCGATCAATATGTTGTATTTCTCCTATCCTAAGATGAGGAGTCCGAATTATCCGTCAGGATGGACAATTATTATTTCATGAAAAATTTCATGTTTTAAAGAAAGTTGGTGTTGAGAAATAAATTTCACCATATAACTATCCTACCATATAACTATCATATTATCTATCCTACTGGCTGAAGAAATAATTAGTCTAGCTAATTTCTACCGAAGTTTACGAACTAATTTACATTAAAACTCTTTGTATGTGACAATTTGACTAGAATACAAAATACAGTAACTTTTCTTACTTGTTATGAAATAAACAGTACCAACGGTAAAACAACCCTCCTTGCAGTCGCATTGTGCGAGAGTGAAATATTTGGTCGGAAGTTTTACATCCTACCTTCGTGCCGAACCAAGTCTCAGTTTTCATAAACTTTCCACGGGAATTAAACGGTCGGTGTTATTTCATTGCCTCGGCCACAGTGGAGATGCACATCCATAAAAAAACAAAAAGAGAAATGGATCGTAAAATGACCGTAGTGTAGTGGTTGAATTATGAATCCTCTGGGCTCGTTTCGAAGCTTTCAAAATGAAAAAAGAACTATAAACATTTATTTCCATCCGCACGATTCTATTTTAACACCTTATATCGCTAGATGACTAGACGGACCTCGCAGCTCAACAAAAGCGTTATGAATGATGAACCACGGACCTGAAATGCTGGTAATGTAAAACAGGCATATGTGGGATTATAATGGAGGGTGTGATAGGAATGATGGCACGCCGCAGGTTGTGACTATTGTCATTTGTCAGATGCAGGCACGTGGCTTTTAATAGACCTATTGTCCCGTTACAAAGTACGACGAAACGGATGCCTAAATTTTCCCATGTTATAGCACCATATTTTATATCTAAAAGCTCTTTCTTTTGTCAAAACTATGAAACAAGCAAAACATTTAGCCCGCGAGATAAAATACGTTAAACCGGGTCTATTGAGTATTTTTATTTGTATGTCACGTTCCCCACCTTTTTAACCCTTTTTATAAATTAATATTAGACCATTTGTAAAATAAAAAACCTCACTTTTGAAACAGCCGATTGGGAAGCCAGGCAATTGACATCGATAGCATCATTTAAAGAGATTCAACAAAACAGAAAGATGGTAATTAAATGAAATGAATGTCATTGTCATTATAAATTTTACAATTTTAAATATTAGTCAATTTTTTCTAATTTTAATGTTTACTCTTAATGATTGATGAGATGGTTTGTACGTTTCGGTAATCAATGGCAGAATTTGATGATATGGCAATGTCATCAGGAAGTAGTAGAGTATTGTCAGAATGAAACGGTATGCTGTGAGTAGCAGCTTACACAAGGATGCTTACGCGTGAAACTCCTGAATAGACTGTAAAAAATCATCTGGGAAAAACTGCATAGACTGGGAAAATGATCCAACCTAAAGTCTAAAGTGTCTGTCAGCGCCATTCAGGATTGTAGGATGAAATGAATGCAGACTCGGCCAAAAGCTAGTTAACATAATAATCTAAATAGAATGGACCCTTTTAGCGTTATTCTAGAGAGACCCTCGCGTATGGTTGTATGAAAAAATTGTGTCCCCTGAATCCAAGTTGACCGTCCGGGATCAGATTTAGATTTGTTCGTACTGAGTTTTTTCTACAATTGTCCCAAATTGTTACCAAAACTGGAGAATTAGTAGGAATTTAAAAAATGTGGTGAGATGACCTTTCAGTGTAAACCCTAATGGCAGACTCGGCCAAAAGCTAGATAACTACCTAAACAGAACGGACCCTTTTAGAGTTATTCTAGAGAGACCCTCGCATATGATTGTATGAAAAAATTGAGTCACCTGAATCCAAGTTGACGGTCCGGAATCAGATTTACATTTGTTCGTGCTGACTTTTTTCTACGATTTTCCCAAATTGTTCCCAAAATTGGAGATTTAGTAGGAATTTAGAAAATGGCGAGGTTTTTTAGGTTGATTGAAGAATTGAAGATTGAAAGATTGAAAAATGTGGTGAGATGACCTTTAGTGTAAACCCCGATGGCAGACTCGGCCAAAAGCTAGTTAACTACCTAAACAGAATGGACCCTTTTAGAGTTATCCTAGAGAGACCCTCGCGTATGGTTGTATGAAAAAATTGTCACCTGAATCCAAGTTGATGGTCCGGGATCAGATTTAGATTTGTTTGTAATGAGTTTTTTTTCTACAATTTTCCCAAATTGTTCTCAAAATTGGAGATTTAGTAGAAATTTAGAAAATGGCGAGGTTTATTAGGTTTAGGGAATGATCTTCCAATGGATAGCTTACGTTAAATTAGAAAAGACATGGTGAGATTATTAGTTGTAATTTATTAAATTGCCAACGTAATTAGGCGATAGTCATAAGTTGATATGTTAAATTTGATGGTACGTATCATAAAGTTTAATTCGTCCATCAACGATTATTTGCAAGTCGGGAGATGCGGTCTGGTGTGGCGTAAGTTTAAAAAAAATTCTTTAACGTGCCAATGTTTCGGTCTTTATTGAGATCATCTTCAGGGCCTGGGATTTGTAAACACAGTTTAAATTTTACGCATACATGTAGGATGTGAAAAAATGAATTTATTCAGTGGTAGAAAAGTTGAGATTTAAAAAAAGAATTAATTTATACAATGCTAGCAAATTTTAGATTAATGAGATGAATTTCAAAAATGAAGAATAGTCTCAACTGATTTATTATTTAAAAAAAAACATTAATATTTAAATAACAATAGCTTTAATTTAATCTCTTGTTCTATTCTACGAACTATGAAATAAGAATAAATGTGCATGTAATACAGATCAAACAACCATTTCAACACCTATTCAACGAACTTTATTGGCAACATTTTACAGAAAACAGACCTCTTGACCTATTTTTAATTCAATTTCATCCGAACGGCTAGTGCATACATAAATATGCTTACAACACAGTTCCAATTTGGATTTTTAAAAGACGGGTTCTAAGAATCGTTGGCGAAACTTGAATTAAATCGTAATGAAATGAATTTCTATTAGGACAGTGGGCAATACATCATGCATGCCGACACTTAAGATAGCATTTGTATTGCGACTTATTTAAATAATATTCAATTTATTCGTGTTTTCACCAGCCAACAGTGTGAAGAATATTTTATAATGATGTATATACAGAATTGGCACGTTTACCTTGAATATTATTGCTTGTTCTGTATTTATCATTAAATAATGATTATACTCAGGTAAATTTAAATTGGGTGTTCGAGAAAAAAAAGAAAAGATTTTTGTCTAATTCGTTTGAGACGTGAATTTGATTTCTTGACGATAAATTTTACATACTTCCATCACATGCATTTTTAATATTTATCCTAAAGTATTAATAATTTATTAATGTATTCTGTAGTTAAAAACAACAACGATTATTAATTGGCTGAAACTGCTCAATCTGAAATTTTATATTGTCTTACTTGGTAAAGGTTTTCACTTTTCATTTATTTTACTTTGTTTCCTTAATGATAGAATAAATCAACGTTGTAATTTTGTAAACGCTTCACTAATCGCGGGTATGCTACTGAACGATAATAAATTTCAATTTAAATCATTTTATATTAGAATGGATTATGTAACGTTTCTCCCGAAATGTATATTGCGCGGTGCTACATTTCTAAAGCCCCGAGACCCATCATAGATCAAGAAATTAACATGACAATGGGCTCATCTCAGCCGACGTATCCCTGGGGCGAATGTTACAAACATGTTGTATCATGAGATTAACGATGGATTTATCGATTGGAAAACGGTTTTACAACTGACTCGTCTCAGTGGTGATGTTTGTTGAGAATTTTCCTCTCCCAACGCTTTTTATCTATTTCTTTATTATGATACTATACTAATATAGTAATAATAGAATATAGTATTTCTGCAGACTACGTGATCAACGTGTGAGTTGTGAGCATCGAGCTCAGGTCTCCAACGGGTATCTTCTCTTTAAGGCCCTAGACCACTCTAAGGATATCAATTCACCATTTTCGTGGTCCGCTCGACCAATTAATATATCACAATTAATTACGGTTTGTAGTTGAGATGAAAAAAAGTCAGTGGGACGAGAGGGATTCGAACCTACGACCTTCGGCTAGATACGCCGCTGCTCTACCACCTGAGCTATCGTGACCTCGATCCACTCGTACATCAGCTCCCCATCTCAACCTAGCTTATCTAGCCGAAGGTCGTGGGTTCGAATCCCTCTCGTGCCAGTGACTTTTTTTCATCTCAACTAAAAATCGTAATTAATTCTAAGGATATCTTTAACCTAAATGTTCAGGCTAGTGGGGCTATAAATCTTCCGACTCATCGATGGCATCTTAAACTCAGATGTGAGCAAGTGTTCCTCAATTCTGTTCCATGGAACGAAGACGACGTAAATTTGTTGTGCACGCTCTGTAACCTAAGAATTAAGGAAGATATCTTTCATTTTGTTGCCCAGTGTCCCATACTGTCTGAACTCCGTATCCTGTATCTAGGCTATAAATCGCTTTCCAGGTCTCAGCTGCTTGATCTGTTAAATACCGTGGATAAGGAGAAGTCGAAACGTCTAGGCCAGAGGTGCTCAAAATTGAACTGCTGGCGATCTACCTCAATATTTTTAGATTACTTACGATCGACTCTGAGAGGCTGCAACTGTGTGTGATGCAGGGTTGTCGTACATACACGATACACCCTACCTACCTAGGTAAGGTGTACCGTAGCATATATAGATATTAGCTTTCTGCACAATATAGGTACATTATTTTAGTCAAGTTTTGGGTTAGGTTTAGTTAGGTTCTTCTCTACAATATCAATGAAAAAACTCATAGTTATTCAAAATTGCGAGTTTATTGGTTGTTACAAAACAAAAGAGTTACATATGGTGTTAAACTTAACTAAGGAGTGGCTTTGGATGTTGAAGCGTGGCACTGCATGTCCTCAGCATACTTTTCATAAGATGGTACGTAACCACTGAGTGCTAATCGCAAGCATGATGACATATGATGGTCAGTTAGTCGATTGCGATATTTTGACTTAATTATCTTCATTTCAGAAAATGCAGACTCGCACAAGTAAGTTGACCTAAAAAAATGCCGTCAGTTGAAGGGCGATTTGCCTTACATTCGGATATTTATCTTCAGATATAAAACACCAGAAATTTGTATCAGATGCTGCAGCTTTGAGATGTATATCTGATATATTCTGCACCAACTCATTTTCAACAGAACACGAGTTCATATTAAACTGACTTGCTATTTCAGTAGCTAATTCCTCAATGTTTTTACATGAAAAAGGATAACTCAATAAAACTTACTGCAATCATAAAAACGCATTTCGAATTGTCCCAAAATATTTGATAATTCAGCCTCATACGTATCATAATTCAACTGATGAATCCTTGCTTTCGAAGACGGAAAATGTTTCAGATCCTTTCTTTTCAATTGATCTATCATAAGTTGCAATTTCTGTAGTTGTTTCTAGACTAGACTGTACTGTCTACTAGTCTAGAAACAACGCGGCTTTTCTTTGACAAGTGCCGCGCGTCCCTTTGATAAAGCCACCTTTTGCCGCAAGCAGTGTTATTTTATTACGTAATCCATTTTTGTAATTTAGTTACCTACCTACTTATTAAAAAAATTTTCTTCTCGAGATCTACTCAAATAGCACTCGCGATCGACCTGTCGGGTACCTCTGGACTCGAGGCAATATAGGTACGATTATAATACCGAGCCATAATTGTTTAACTTGCATCTAAAATCAGCTAGTTTTTAAAATTTAGTTTTTACTTATAATTTTCTATTATAACCATTATTATATAGTTTATTTTTATTTTTTATTTTTCGTTCGCCTGAAAAAAAGAAGAGCCAACTTCCGGCAGATAAGCAACCATGCTGTCAAATGCTTTAGTATTGTATATTAAGCAATGCTTCTCTTTAATGTTAATTAAGCATGTTATCTAAAAAAAAAATCTATCTAACTAATCTATATTCTACTGTTGCACACTTGGAGCGATTCATCTTCAGTGCTCGGTCAAAATGCTCATGACTCAATTACAGGTTCATCACCTTAAATCAAAGTTTCCTTTTAGTGATGGAAAATCAGTTTTTCATTATTATGCTAGTTTTTGGCATCGTACAATACCCTCATGTTCCTTAGAAAATACTCGTATTGTTATCGTTAGTAACAGGGAGTGTATTGAATATTAATCATATGAATGAATCAATGAATATTGATATTAATCAGCTTTATATTGATGTTACTGTGCAGTGCGTAGTGACCGCTAGACGATAATTATTCAGAAATTCAAAGTCTTGTCTAATTCCATGTAAATAATGTCTTTTCTATATCCACTTCCTTCTCTACCCCTTCAAAATCCAACGTATATAAACATAAAACAGCAAAATCTCACTGGCACTCAACACGACACGCTAGAATGGCAGATATACACAGAAGATTTTGAGTCAGTAGAAATAGTTCGATTGAATATAAAAAATATATTTTGCATTGTATACATTTAAATTTATTTTTTTACACATTCTGTGTGTATCTGTTAAATTTAAAAAAATGTTTCTAAATCCCAAGCACTGAAGATGATCTCAATAAATTTCGAAACGTTTGCACGATAAAAAAGCGTTTTTCTGAAACCTACATCGCACCAGACCGCACCTCACGATTTCTGAATAATTGATGCTAATCTTACTTAATCAAAAAGAAAGCATAATTTATTTTTGGGTAAACTAAATTTAAATGGAAATTAGACTGGAGAAATTGATAAACGTTTTAAATTAAAATAGATAATATGTCATACGTACTGAGATTTGGGACAGTCTCTCTCTCTCTCTCTCTCTCTCTCTCTCTCTCTCTCTCTATCTATCTATCTATCTATCTCTCACACACACACACACACACACACACACACACACACAAAACATCTCCTGCACAAACTCTTCCTGTTCCTGGTTTCATTGAAAAAATCTGGTTCCTCTCAAACCCTTGATATAATGATAATGATTAATGATCGATGAAAGCATCCCTTATTGTTTATCTTTATCCAATAACTGCACATTATCATTGTTAAATGAGCTCCTAAATTAAACTTCATCACGTTATTACCGATTACCCAAACCAGAAGATATTTTTTTATGATTTTCATCGCAAACTGCTTTGGCAGTTTAAAATTCGGCATAGTCAAAGGAATAAATTTATATTTATGGTGCATTTTCATGTTTTATAGCAATGTCGGCCCTGTTTCTTATTTAAGCCACATCTTTATAAAATAACTAAATAATTTGGCTATTTCCCCGTACCACTCACCACGCCAAATTTGTGCTCCTCAACATAAGACCTCTTTCTTTGTATTTCATATATGTATATCGAAAATAATTCTTGGAACGGATTACATGTTGCCTAATTGATGTGGCATTGAGAATCAAGTAGAAATTATGGCTATAGTTAATAAGAATTTGTCATGCGTTGAAATAAATTTTTCAGCTATATATATAATTTATCTGATATTATCGCATGCTAAATTACTAAAAATACTTTTTTTACATAACATACTGCCCTAGTCGTCCGGTTTGCTAATGTATATTTTTAAGGCGGCGCTCGGTCGAACAGGTTTCATGAATATTTAAATTGTTCGGGCCGGGTCTCAATAAAACTGGATGGCCAGCAAATAAACACGGGTAAGTTCTTGTAAGTACGAGCGAGTGGCTTGTTAGAAAGCTTAGCAATATATTAAGATTCGCCATTGAACTACTTTATATTCAAATGGCCGCTGCCAGCCATGGGAGCAAGGATTTCCTTTCCGGGAGATAGAAAATTGTATGATTTGTTTTCCTGCTACGAACAACCCTCCTTGAGATATTTCTTATGAAATTTCCTCGGATTATAACCCTTTTCATTACAATAACGTCAACAAGTAAAAATAAAAAAATACATTTTTATCCATTGTTCATGAAATAATGTATGTTAGAAGTGAAATGTTTTTAAGAGTACAATAAGGTCGGTAGTGCTTTATGGTGCGCTTGTTTTGGAGTTCGTAAACCTGCAAGAGATATACAAAGTAAATTTTAATTAAAAAACTCTTTTACCTTAAAAAAAACTCATGACTACATGCTCTACATCGAAACCATATGACACATTGCGTTTACATTTGATCAACGTAAGAAAAGTTTTAAATAATGCTACTAGCAGAATTGCACAATTTCTGGCCGAAGCTGTGATAAAATGAAGGATATCGTAGAGCAACGGTTTAACCGAAATACTGCATAATTTAATGGCAAGTAAAAGAAACATTGAAGTCAGCCATTAGCATGACCTTGGTTATTAAGATAAATTGGAAAAGGATGACATCGGCTTGGAGTAACATGGATCTCAAATGCAAGCATGGATTTTGAACAACACTACTGCAAACTGTCCCAAAAATAATTGTTTTATGTAATTTCGATAGTTTGCGAAGTATGAACCAAACTCATAAACGTAAATCTTCCATCCGTGAAGAAAGGACAGCACATTCACTTGCGCCTCGATTTAACTCGACGGTGTGATCCGACTAACCTGAGGAACGGTTAGCTAGTGGCCTAATTGATCAAATTACTGATGTCAATTAATTATTCTTTTTATGTAAGGCCTTGGCTGAGATGAAAAAGATAATGTCACGAGCGGGATTCGAACACACAACCTTTGGCTTCCAATCCTGCTCCTGACATTAACTTTTTCATTTCAATCAAGACCTTCCATAAAAAAAAATAATAAATTGAAATATCCTTAACATTTGAACCAACTGGATTTCCCATGTACTATACCTTCAGTCAAGCGCTCATACAATAATTATCAAACTAGATACACACTAAACTTATTCAATAATAATCTAACATTAACAACAACATTACGATTTACTAATAAATAATAAAATAATTTTTGAATTGTATCGGTAATGTAAATTAATCGCTTTAACTATCGAACGAAAGTTTTTCCACGAAAAAATACAGGTGCGCTTAAATAACTATAAATGACATTTAATTATTAGAATTACGTGGTAGTTGAAAGTGGAGGCGTTGTCAGGGCGCTCACCGCTGTAAGGGTCCCGGGTTCTATTCTCAGCAGCTCAAAATCAAGGCTTTATTTTAGAAACAAACGTTAAAATTCGCCCAAACCAGGATTTGATTTATGTTCTTGAAATGAAAATAATACAATTTATTTTTGTTTGTTTTACACAGTTTCAGATCCAAATCTCTTTCTCTCTCTCACTCTCACTCACTTCTTCCTCCCCTACTCTCTATATATCTATCTCCGACTTTCTACCCATCTAGATAGAATAATCTATGAACCTTTTCTTTCTCTTACTCTCTCTCTCTCTCTCTCTCTCTCTCTCTCTCTCTCTCTCTCTCTCTCTC
>CM077102.1:14282203-14300109 GCA_039619505.1 Cimex hemipterus
GAGAGAGAGAGAGAGAGAGAGAGAGAGAGAGAGAGAGAGAGAGAGATTGAAGATAGGGAGAGAAAACAGACAGAAAAAGATAGGGAAACAAAGAGAAAGAGAGGTATATTGATAGATAGATAGAAAGAGATGGAGTGGGAGAGAGAGAGATAAAGAAAAACAGAGAGAGACAAAGAGAGTGATAGCGAGGGGGAGGGAGAAGGATGAGAGAGTGACTGAAAGAGAGAGAGAGAGAGAGAGAGAGAGAGAGAGAGAGAGAGAGAGAGAGAGAGAGGGTGAGAGAGAAAATGAGACGTAAAGGGAAGATGTAGAGTGAGAAAAAAGAAAAAAGGGTGAGATAGAAAGATTGATTTGCGACTTGCACTGATACCATTTGGATGTGAACAATATCTTTACATATATAGTAACAAAACACATAAGTGTATTTCTTTCCACAATAAGCATCACGGTTTAGAGAAGAAAGTTAAGTTTATAAAAAAATCTTTTACGTCGGGCATATATATTTATAATGGTATTGTCACGCGGTAGACAGAAGACAGAATAATTCAACCTGGTGAAACAAAAAGTTAAATAAGAAGGTAAGTTTTAATGGTGCCTGTATAATGTTGTGGCAATTTAGCCCTTAAATTACAAGACAGGGTAATGAATTAACAGCTAAGCTCCTTCGTTTCTGTACACATTTCTCTTGGGATTGGCGTGGAAAAATGTACAAAAAGCCAATTCCTCCAAGCAGCCGCGGGCCGGATGCGATAAAGTTGATAGGGGGGTTCAATTTAACTTTCCAGTTCACTAGATCGTTCCCTGGATCAACGTTTTTACAATGTTAAGAAACTTCTTTTTAATAATCTCGAAATGGATTCCCCCCCCCTTTAATCCAGTGATGCGAAGAATTTAATAAAACGGGCAGATCAAAACAGAGGCTTATTGGAGTACCTACATAACAGTACATTAGTGAACACTTTTAATACTTTTTTTTTTTTAATTCAGTCGTTAACGATTATTTCGGTCTTACAATCGTCCTTGCTGGATTGGACTGACAGACGCCTTTCGGTCTTTTTAAATTTATTTTAAATTAATTTTTAAAGCGTCATTAGAAAAGGAGAGTGAAATCTGTAGAACGTGATTCGAAACGGGTGTCCTCAATCGAACCTCTCGGAAATCCAGACTGTTTTGAAATGAAAACTTACGAACTTGATTAAAAATAAGCTAAGAAGAAAAGTTAAAAATAAAGATGAAAGATTCAAGAATTCATTCACCTTATTTACCCTCATTTTATGACGAGGTTGAACAAATGAAAGTTTTTATCAAAAGGATTTTTTTATTGAATTGAATTATAATTGTTATGAATTATGATGAAACACTCTGAGTATTGTTAATTCAAAAGAAAAATGAGTTAATTTTTGACTTCTATAAAAACATATTTTTATTTTTGCAATATTGCACTTTTTTTTACTATGCCAACTTTTCCGCCGGTCGGTGGCCGCAACGGTTTCGGCATTGACATTACGCTCATCGCTGTAAGCGACACTCCGAGGGTTGACCTGACCTCTGATGTAAAATCTTTACTCCACAGTGTTTCCGATAAATTAAAAGCGTACAGCACATTTTCTGTTGAGTCTGGTTTTGGATTTCGTCCTCTGAGTGCGAAAGCCGTTCTTTTTCATTAGTTGATCAGCCTGTTCATTATATTCTGTACCTTATATCCCGAGTAACCTCAAAGTAACTTTGTTATGTTTTTTTTTTTAATGCAACTGGTTAATTTAAATCTATTAAATCTATAAGTATTAAAATCAGTACTTATTTCGGTTTCTTCTTTGTCAACAACTGTTTATTGATTGGATCATTGGCATGGACGTCATGTGGTAAGACAGTTGGAACCAGTCGTAGGATTTTCCTAACGCGTATTCGAACCCTTAGCAGGGCCTCTTCCTAAAACAAGGGGCTGCCTTTCTTTAATGACCCCTGTTATCTAAAACCTCATGGAAAGGTCGGAAAGGAAAGGTCAAAGTTGAGTTTTCCTCTCATTTTGTAATGTACCGTTTACCGTTATAGCATCTCATTTAATTTAATTCAATGGAGAATATTCTGATAGATGTGCTTTATGTGCTTTAGATCTTCTTTTACATACCTCTCTCTCTCTCTCTCTCTCTCTCTCTCTCTCTCTCTCTCTCTCTCTCTCCTTTCTTCGCCTAGAAATTCTTTCTTTCTCTTCCTATCTATCTATGTACCTATCACAAATTTTCTCTCTCCCTTGGTCCCTATCTATCTATCCACCTATCACAAAGCATCTCCCGTCCTATCTATCTATCTACCTCTCCAAAATTTCTCTCTCACTCTCTATCATCAGATCTATCTATTTATCAAATTCTTCCTTTATCTATTTGTCTCTTCCTCTCACTCACTTATCTTCTATTCTGTCTTTTTCTATTATCTTTCTCCGCGTTTATTTTCCTCTACCCTTTTCTCTATCATCTTCACTACTATCTCTCTTACTTCCATGCCAACTATTAAAATTTATGAATTCCGGCTGAAAGCTTGCGTAATCTATGAAACGACGACGTTTCCTACTGATAATGTATAAATTTCAGGTGGCGTGGACGATCCGAATTCGCAGGTGGAGGTTCAAAATCACCACGATAAAATCACATCAGAAGCGAAATGCAAAGTCCCACAGCCGAGAGTAATCCGGGTATCTGATCACTACCCGACCAGTTCAAAGACGTACGTCCCTTCTTGCACACTGCTGCACCAATGCGCAGAAGATACGGGCTGCTGTCCTCCGTCGCAGAAATGCGGTCCCAAGGACAGCAAGAAGGTGGAACTTCATTTTTACGTAAGTAACCAGCTTGGAAAAAACATCATGTCGCCAGATCTGTAATTATAAGGCCTTTTGTGCTTGTTTTCGATTAATCAATCTTGTTTAATGTACTTGGCGACGCCAAAGCTCGACACTTGCCGATATTCCGGCAGCTGCTGACTGATACGCCTGGTTAATTGACATTCCTCATTTCAAATGGATCACTTAATCCTGCAAGGGATTAGGATTAATTTGAGACCAAGCAGAATTAATTTTTAACGTCAGCCAGGTGTTTTCCTTTATAGCTAAACCTTTAGCAAATTTATGCTTCGACAAAATTTAATCCACGTATATAATCACTTTAATCAGTGCCAATGAAAAATGTCTGAATTATTAAACTGTTTCAATTGCAAAAATAAAATTTATATGATAGTAGATATATAAAAAAAAAAAAACAATTAGTTCATTGTTAAGAAATAGTTATTAATTTTAAAAATGTGCTGAAATAAGATTTAAAGTTTTTCTCATAAAATAGGATGGTTAGAGAACAAAACATACATTGAAAAGTTTACAAAAGTTAAAAAGGATAAAGTAAATAACCTTAACAAATTTAAGCAAAATAGTCTTTAATGAATTTAATATTACAAAACAAGGGTGAATCATTTATAAAATGCAAAATCAACTGTTCTTTAGAGTAGAATTACCTAGTTGGTATGTGCCATGCAATAGATAAAAATAAGAAAATGAAAAATTCTAAAATCCTGGCAGACACATCACTCATGCGAAATGAAATCTTTAACCCTTGGGTAATATGGCCATACGTTAGCTTTCCTTAAAGGAAAGTTATTAAAAAAATGAAATATTGAGAATATAAATAAATTTACCAGTTTTACGTGCAATATATCATGATCTATGCTTAAACTGCAAGAAAAGAAAACTATTATTACTGATAAAGGAGTCTAAGCAAGAAATCCTCACTTTTAAAACGGCAGAAGGAGAAGATAAATTAATCTTTCCGGATAAAACGTGCATGCGGGCAGAGCGCAAACTAAGGTCAACAATTGATAAAGAAAATACTAGAAACCTGCTGAGAAATTTGCTGGAAAAAACTCAACCAAGGAAAATGTCGACGAGCGAAGGAAATTCTGCCAAATCATTTCCAAAGTGAAGTAAAAATTTAAGGATTAATTTGAAATATGGAAAATCGTTTTAATTGTATGCAAGGAAAACTGGATATCTGGCGGACTGAAACCGTCTTGTTTTCAACTCATTCATTTTTGGATGTGCCCTTTTTTGGAAGGATGCTAGTACCACAGTCGGTCTGGTCCCAACCCCCTTCAAAAATGAGTTTCTTCGATGGAAGAACACAGGTACAACGGGGGCTCAAGTTCAAGTGTTGTGAGCCCTCCCCCAAAAATGGAGCCAGGGTATAGTGCAATAAGCTGTACAGCTGCAGTGCTCAGTCCCTGGTAACCATCCATCCACATCCATCCATCCACCACAGTCGGTTCGAGGCCTCTAGAGTACATATATAATGATAACTATTTTTTAGCCAACTTGTCTTCTCTCTCATTGGCTGTATGCCCGAAATGCTCAGGGACCTATGCTAGGGTCAGGTCATCGATGCACTGACGTCTGCCAGGTCTATCATGCAATTCCATACACATTTTGCCTTTACCTTGCATGAGATGCAGAATGCTGCCTGGCTGGCAGAGAAAATGACTTTCTTACGGGAAAGTATCCGTAGCCGTTTCATTTCTCTGGCGGACGTTTGGTGATGATTTTGCAGTTAAAGTTTTGATTTGTGGTCAAATAGCTAGTAGCTTGTGGTAGATTCTGGTCGTATTCTTATTGGACGATTCTGAACGTTAGAAGTAAGAATTCCTTCATTTTAAAGTTCCAATTAGGGGACATGGGCTGCGAGGAGAGGAACAGTGTTTTACTTGATAGAAGGAAAAGTGATGGTTATTTGTTAGGTTTAGGTTATAAGTCTGATCCAATACTTCTCACGTCACTCTTCCCAACAGAAGAAGGTCTCTCTCTGAGGAGTGAGTACAATTTCGGGGTTGAAATAATACATTCAGAAATAGAGATATAATGGAAAAGAAGTACAGAAAAGAGTACAAGACCAAAGAAGCTACCTTGCAGAACACCTTCTTTCGCATATTGGAAGGGAAGAACGATGTTCTCATTCGTCCATAGGTACATTGAAAGTACATTTTAATTTTATGATGAGATAAAATGTATATGAAAGAATACCCTTCAGTTTCCAGAGCAAGGCACATAATGTTTGTGGCATATGAAAGATTGATAATGTTAATTTATATGTTTTCTTTCAGAAACCTTTTCTTTTCATTATGTAATGCCTATGATTTTAATTATTCAATGGTGTGGTTGTAAAATGGAATTTTATTTTATACATTTTACGCTTACTTTTAAATAGAATACATTAGTACGCCATAATACAATTTTCGGCTTTTGGCAGTGATAATGACAAATACATATTTTTTATTTGACCAGCCATCGTTTCTTTGGCAAAGTAGTTCGTCATTTTCTTGTTGGCATTTAGCTATTTTTATATATTATTTATCTTCTTTCTGCGCTGTAGAAGGAAGAAATTGAACGGTTTTTAGTGACTTTTAATAGTAATTATTACCTATAAACAATGAACGTTTTACAATATATGTGATAGTACACGGTTATAAATTATGTTCTTGCAATCATTATTTTTTTTTGTTATATGCATATCCCTTACACTTTGTAACTTTTATCTCATCTTCTACTGTATGACCTACGCCTCGTTTTTTCTACGCTGGTAACAGCGGCAAAAGAAATGTATCCGCCGTCTTCTGAGACATAATTGGGTGAAAAAAGACAAAAAGTGAGGGCGACGGATATAAGTGTACAAAGTGGAAAGCGAGGCGATATTGCACGGTAATGGTTCAGTTGTTTCAATGTTGGTGGAAAAATAGCTTTCAATATGAGTCTCAATCAGCACACCAGTCAGTGATCGATGATGACGGATTAGTCGAGCGTGTATGCCAGGATCTACGTACTCGCAGATTAAAGGCCAAAATTGGGGCTTCACAATAAGCTTCCGATTTATAAAACCTGTCCGCATTATCTTGGCTAAAATTATATCATTGTGATTTGTCAGAATCCCAACGCAAAGACGCGCGCCTAGCTTAAAAAGACAAGTTTAATCAATTTAATTTAAAAAATATCATGTAAAATCACTTTACAATTTTACCTATTGTTAACAAATAAAATTTCATCCATTCATCCAAGAATTCGAACCCAGTACCGTGTGCGGAATACGAGAGTGATCCAATTACTCGGCCGTGGATGAGCAGGTTATCTTTATTAAACTGGTTAGGGATGGTTAAACTTAAGTTAAGTTTCCGATTATTTCTCGTTATATTTAATAATAATTTCAGAGTCGAGAAAAAATTTAATATTTTAATTTAATAGTTAAATATTATTAAAAAAAAGTATGTTCTCCTAATCACTCCTAAGTAAGTATGTGTACGGAGAACTTAATGGCTCCGTGTACTTCGCTGATAACCAACCTGTTTTTAGTATAGTCGATTGATGGCCCAAAGAGCGTTGGTCGAAGAAATAGTTTATAAAGTTTTTAAAAAAATCATCATAATAGTAATCTAGTTCTAGTAGTTATTAACTGACTGACAGGTTTTTGGTCAAAATAGCTTTTTTGAGATGTATGTTGTTTTTTTAAAAGAAAAAATGAACAAATAATATTTGGACTGGAATAATATTGACGCGTCTTCGTATAAGACTGCAGTGTGTTATTGCCCCAGCGTCCTTGTAGAGGCAGCTCAGCTCCGAGGGACTAAGACAACCTCGCTCCCCTAACCATTCTTAACCATATGACCAATTACTAATGAAGCACCTACTACGATGGCAAGGGTACTCTCAGCGTTAACCTCAAAGTCGACTAGGCAAACCGCCGCACTCGGCAAACTGCTGCTCCAGTATCCCTTCAAGAGATGTACTATCAGCCGATACACGGCACCAGACCTCAGTCAATTTGTCTCTCCACCAACAGGGCCACCCACTCCGTCCCGGTCTCGATACATCATCTCAACGCTACGTTTCCAAACAACACCGGCCCTTGTCAGTGCTACCAAAAACGTCTCAGTCACTAAAGGTTGTTTCGCATAAAATGTTTTCTTTCCGAAGGTAAAGTTGTTTTGTAAAATTATTACATAAAAACAAAATCATTTGATTTGAAGTATTTGCCTGCATTTTCTATACATTTTCCCAACGCCTGGTCAACTTTTTTTACGCCGGTTCTGCAGAATTCTGAGCTTTGGAATGAAACAAAATCTGAAAACGCGTTTTGGACATGAACATATTTTTCAACAATTTTTCCTTGAAAGAAATTTTTAAATATCGAAACAGGTGAAAATAATTTGGAAACAAATCTGCAGAATAAGGTGGGTGCTGAAGAACTTCGTAGGCAAGCTCTTTCAATTGTTTACGGTATGTTTTGAAACATGACGCCTATCGTTGTCTGTATACAGGACCTTCCCATTTACCAATTCAGGTTGTTTTTGAGTATTTTTTTACTAATATCGACCATTCCCTTGCAGTACTTCGTACAGGTAATGGTCTCACCGGGGGCCGCAGTAGCCGAGTGGTTAGGCGTCAGACTCTCGGCTAGTAGATCCCGTGGTCGTGGGTTTGATCCACACCGTCGCCTGGTGACGTTTTCTGACGCCTAAGGGGACCGATGGCCTCAATTGAAAGAAATCGACATGATACTCATCAATGGAAAGAGCGGGATCAGATCTCAACGACTCTGAATTTGTACCAACCCCCTTCAAAAACGAGTTTCTTCGACCGGGGTCTCAAATTCACATTTGAGTTGCGAGCCTCCAAAAATATGGAAACATGGATAAAGTACAATAACCTGTACAGCTCAAGCGCTCAGGAGGGAACTTTCCCAGTTCCCGGTATCCATTGTAAAAAATGGTCTCATCATTTAGGAAGAAGGAGTAGTGACTAATTCCAGCCGTGGACCACCATACGGTCACCAATTAATTTTTGTGTAAATTTGGTTCTGGCATGTGTCCTGGTTTTTCCTCGATGTTTAACCACTGCCCTGACCGACGCTGATTGTCATATGCAATCCATTTTTCAACGCAAGTGATTATTCTTTCAAGAAAAGGATAAGTTTTATGTCTGGAGAGCAACGAAACGCACGTCTCATTAACTGTTTTACGCTTTAACTGTTGTTGCTCAGTGAGTTCTTGATCAAGTTTTTTGACTTTTCCTATGTCCCTTAATTACCTTTCAGTTGCGTGCAAGTCCTTTGATTGTTTGATAGTGGTTTCTCCATTGTTCATATTTGGACGTATGCTAAACATGGTATAATGGATTCAGGAGCCCATCACTTCAAACAAAAGTGGAGAAAACTGCTTAATTATAATATGTAAATGATTGGAAGTAAACAGATAACTGCTTTATACTCTCTAAATTCCTGAATTTATAAAATTGGACAGTTCTTATGACACCATCCAATACAAAATAGATGGCAATAGATGGTCTTGAGGAAGGTTTGAACCATTTCTGCTTACATCCCCTCGTATAATTAAATTTTAACGGCATGTATTATATTTTTTCAATATATTTTGTTTATTAGAATTGGTGAAATGCGACCAGCTTTTCACGCAGGCTAATAATAGTAATTGTTCCATTAAGTACAGTCCCTAAAGCATTAGAATAACTGGATGAGTATATAGGTAAATAACTACCATAATAATACCATACTATTATTTTTTTTTATTTACATACATATTTTTGTTATTTCGGAATGTTATGTCCATGGGTCTAGTGGAAAAGAATTTCCCAAGAGGTTTTAAGTTCAGTTTGAATCAAATATTTATTCACCCCCGAGCCCCCGAGGGCCGAGCAGTTATTAAAATCACCCTGGAAATTATATTGAGTAAACACAATTAGCCGAGATTACCCCGGTGTTAAATCAAATGGGCGGCGCCGTTGGTAATTTATAACCACCCGGAAGATCATACCCGGGAATTAAGACGTCGCTGGATGCACAAACATCCCTCCGATACTAATCGTAACGACTACAAAGCCACCGTTACTAATATCTGACCAGCGTTTGATTTATATCTTACTCCTTTTACCTGCTCACTGATCTTCTTCGTACCTCTATTTATAGCGCGTTATGCTGCGGCACGACCCGGTTCGAGGAATGCACCTTGACAGCGCACGCTAGGTAACCCCAGTCCTCCTTACGAAAACGTACGCTAACTATAGACTACACACTGGAGATTATTAGTTTCAAAAATGACATAAACAACTTTTATGACTAACAAGCGCATCAACCTTAGATTGGAGCAAAATTCTTCACAATGTTTATCGCTTATTGGAATGACCTGCTTTACTCTTAAATAATTTATTCTATATAGCATAGCTAGATATTTCTACATACATTTTATTCTAACTTTATAGAATTAAATTTCATTCTAATATAAATAAATATGTTTTACTTAATTAAATTTTTTTAATATGAAGAATTAAGTTTTGAAAAAATAAATATAACCTAGAATCGTTGATGTACCTTAACAGTTTTTACATGATTTTTAAATTTTCCTTAGGTGCAATGTAGTAGTAAGTTTTATAATTCCTTGCGGTTAGTTTTAGAGCAGGCAAAGTACATGCATCGGCCGTTCCTAGTCCTCATTTCTTTTTTGTATTTTATTTTCCTGTTTATCCAGCCAAATTTGATTCAATCGGAGTAGTAGCCGATTCTCTCTTAACTCCCGGTAACTGTGGGTAAAATAACACGTAAAAAATAAACTGAGTAAAACATGATACTCTCGTTAGTATTCACATTAACCCAAGAGTCATGGATATTGCTTTGGATAATGGACCATATTGAGCCCCTTCATTCGCGCTAATAAATTACAATTCTTCGTACTACCAGAGCACTCAATATTTCTCAGAGTGATTGGGAATTAGCTTCCTTCGCTTTTGTTGTGAAATTACATTCTTTCACTCCATCCCAGGGTTCGGGATATTTTTATTGAGGATTCGCCCTCCAGATCAAAGTTTTTATTGTTTTAAGAGGGTTCGCAACAGAAGAGGTTGTATAAATTGTATATGGGGTTTTGGTGTTTTTAAAAACGTATGTCGGGTTCGAATATAGGGCCGCTAGATGCTAGATTCGAACCCGGGATCTTTACCTTATAGTGATGAGCGCCGTGTCAACGCCTAAACCGTTGCGGCCTTAGTATTCCTCGGGTGTAATTGTGAATAAACTCTTTCCATTTTGCAAAGCAATTTATTTTCGGTTTGATTTTAACGATCTAAAAAGATCAATGTATAAAGAATTATATACAATTGAATTTTACATAATTAAATATGTCTTCAAATTCTTAACATATCTATACTATGTTCATGTCACAGTTCGAATTTCAAAAATTATGTGGTTACCCAATTCCCTTAACTATGATCGTATTTGCCATTGCGAGTTATTTCTGGTTTGTTTTTCAAGTTCCATTTGGAAAAATCTTCGGAATGAATGTTACTACCATTTATTTTTTATTTTATAAAGAGTTATTTTTAACTGATATTCAGATTTTCTGACTTTAGTCCATTTGTATATTTTTCTATATTTCCTGTTTTATATTTTCCAGTTAAAGCATTGTCTTTATTAAATGTGAAGTTAGTTAATCCACATTTATCTTAAGCCCTTCAACTCACTATGGACAGAGAAACATAATTCTCTTACCCGGATGAATATTTTTGGTTGGTGGAAATGTTTGCTTTATTGCTGTACTTATAATTAAACCTAATTAACCTTTATAATCATTGTCTTTTGCATACAAGTGTGTACGTTTCGTCTATTATTTCTCATCACTCTCATTTCATTATGTACCCTCTTTAATAATCTCCTATTACTAAAGTCGTTATGTCTGCAATTGTGTTTCGTTTCTGATGCCAGTTGCTTGACAATTAGTCCTTTCAGGTATATATTAAAATTTAATAGCGTATTGCTTAATATCACGAACACCGAGACCAAGTTTTGAAAATTATTTTGTAAATATGCATTACAATCGAACAATAAAATTGTGTTTTATTTGTTTTATTTTTAGCTGGTCAAACACATAAACGATATTCTCTTCACTTACGTACTGACCTTACTTAATCGGACTGAATATTCCACATATATTCATTATTTTTCGTGCCCCGCATGACTAATTAATATCATTCAATTAATTAAGGATTTTAGTAGGGATAAAAAATTCCGTGCCATGCGGGATTCGAACCCACGACCTTCGGCTTGGTACGCTGTTACTCTACCACTTGAGCTATCGCGGCTTCAATCCGGTAGAGTAATGGCGTATCAAGCCGAAGGTCGTGGGTTCGAATCCCACTCGTGACATTGACTTTTTTCTCTCAACTAAAAACCCTAATTAATTAAATTCTATATATATTTAAATATTAAATTAACTTAATTTGGTACATGGTGTTTGGCTACTCGTGCAACAATTCAAAATGGGACGAAAAAGACGTAATTAACTCTGATCCGAATTTCAACAATTTCTTGGTCATTCCCCTTTTTCTGATATTCTAAGATTTCAAGCCCTTGCTTCAATATACAATGATAACATCAAAACTGAAATATTTTGTGAAAATCCGTTGATACCATGAACATACGTTAAATTTCCAATAAGATACATACTAAAGTAACGTGGAATATTTACTGTAGTTTTTTTACAATGAATAAGTCAATAGTCAATACAACCCCCAATTTGGTGTGCGATTTTGTTATTTTTTTAATGAAAAAGCGACACCTGACACAGATATTTCAACGTGTCAGTAATCAGACATAAGTAGGCCCATTCAATTTGGTTGTAATTTTATTAGGCCACGTCCGCGTGACACTGACCATAAAATCGAACGGTCGCCAATACAGTGACGTTTTAGTATTCCCTGAGGATGGAGCTGAACCATGCCGCTGCATACAAAAAAAGAGCGAGGTGGTAGCGGGCCGGTTTTGTGCTTGAATCCTTTATGACTCAACTTTTAAAATTCACCGACCTGGTCTTTCCTTTATTTATTTATCAGACGATGGCGGTTTCGGCGAGGAAACCGGCTATGAATATTGTATTCGCCCGCTGGCCAAATAAAAGGACGTAGTTAATAAATTCGATACTTATTCTTTTAAATTTCATAACAGATTTATTCGAAAAGCTTCTGCGACGTAAAGAAATCAGCGAATGGGATGGAACCTGGCTTATTTTCAAATAATAGCTTGATAATTATGATAAAATAAAAGAAAGTTAAATTGCGTGAAAATAAAATTCCCGTTATTTCACACAAAATTCATGTTTTTATCTCTTTAATAGAAAATAAAATAAACGGATTTTTAAACAAAAGTTCAACAGTATATTAAGTCTAGAACTTCATGTAAAGCAGTAAAAAAACTGGCCAGAGAAATTGTTACTTGTAAAAACATATAAAATAATAAATACATGCTTGAACAGATATAGATTTTATTAGTGGATATTCTTCTTTTCCATTGTACCCTGAGATAATGCCAGCAATCAGACATCAATACCTGCTCAGCCAGACTGAGTTCGATGCCCACCCCCTCCTCTGGAATTTTACAGTTGTCTATCTATATAAGAAATATAATATATATTTTCAAAACAAAACACATTTGGATCCAATTCTTTGCACGGTTACTTGGAATTAAAAAAATAATACTTCACCGCAACTTTATCTTCCGCGTGTTGTCTCCTTATATTATTGGAATATTTCAGAAATTAGTAAGAGAGGGTCCTGGCCGATGAAGATCTTAGATCTCCCTTTGGTTCATAGATTTCCCTTGATTTCACAAAAAGTTGTATTTTTTTAAATTAAACCTTTGAACAAACAAAATACCTTTACAGTTAACCGAGGCTAGATAACACTATGACCGATTACTTCAAATTGATGAGCAAAACGCATTAGTTCAAAGTTGACCGAAATCCTTCAGAAACGGTCTTACGTCTAATAAAAAAAAATTCCAGTTATAAAAACAAAAAGTTCAAATTTTTCGTAGCCCCTTGTATAAACAGGAAAAGCGGTTTCATAGGCCTTGTCATTTTCCACAACTATCAGGATTCACAACTAAACGGGCCTTTCATCACTCGCGACAATTTTTAGAAAAGATCACCTTACATATATTTTTAAAAAAATTGCAATCTTTACAACAGGGCTGCAGAAGAGTTGTTAATTCATGCGGGACTGGTTCATTCTGGTTAAACTTCTCCAACCTGTACGGATGACATTTCGCTATACAACTTGCTGTAGAACTGAACTTTCAATTGGTCTCGTCCTTTCCAAGGACATATTCCATGTGTATAACTTTCAAGACCAACTGTCAGTCATGTTCGCCTTCCCCTTCAATTTTAATAATTTCACGACCTCTCTCGGCGACTGTAATATATAGTTCACAATGCAGTCAAATTTCGATGAGAAACTCATAAGGCCACTGTACATATTAAACAGAGTAAGGCTTAATAATAAATAATCTTAGATAATAATATACACGATGGTATTAATTATTCGTAATCATCAATTAGAAATAACATACCGTACTTGGATTTCTTTCATTTGATAGAACGAGAAATTTTTAAACGTTATATTAATGTATATTGGCCCGGCACTTTGTAGAAGTGACAAGTTAGACGGCTTACTCTGACAGCTTTCGTAGAATGAAAACCGAAGCAGAACGAATCCGGATTGACATCGACGGCGGTGAGAGCAAATGTTGGAACATTGGATTTAGCGGCAAATTACCTCAGTTCCGCGAGACTTTCCTGAGAAACCGGAGGTTCCTTGTCGGCTTTGGATCTGCGCTCTCCATGGTCTTTGTTCAAGAGAATTGAATCCCTCAGGGTTCAGTGACAAGCGTTACACTTTTCTCGATCTTAGTGACCTGTAATCGTTGACTGTATTCCTGGTATTCGAGGAAAGAACTAATAGAGGTGATGTAGTTAGTGAGAAACGTTGTGGCTGAAAGAAGCGAGGAAACCGGATTAGCCTTCTCTGCGTCAAAAACCGTCTTCTTCCACCTTAGACAATTAAGGATGGCACATTTTGCCTGAGGAGCGCTGAAATAAGGTAGACGTAACAACCATCGTTTCCCCGAGATGTTCCAGTTCATGGTTCAAGCACAACAAGAAGGTCGGCGGAGAACCTGTCAGAGAGAGCAGTACAGCGCTGGATGGCAGCCATACATTGACAGTTTGTCAGTCACCTGTCACGACCTCCTCATTATCTTTGACACCCTGCTGTGCTCGACTTTTTTAAGGTCATTTTTAGGTCTTCTATGAAGATCTTCGAGCGGTCTTTGGTGCGTTCAGAACAAGACCGTGGTCAGCCTGAGCTGCGAGCTGTTGAGGGAGTAACTAAAGGGATCAACTTTCGAGTGCGATCCTTAAATGCCAGCACAGCAGAATATATGAGCGACTTCAAACCCAGACACGACCGTTTGGAATGGCTTTGGCGAAGTCTTAGGTGGTTCAGAAGTATTGTAGCGTTTATACGGCAGAACTATATGCGATTTGGGGTGATTGGTGGCTCTGACTACCTATTCAGCACCGACACCCCAACGCAGTACTGCTGTACATGACACGTTCTCCGTCGACCATCTTCTTGGATTATTGTCCGAGGGATACCCCGAACTGGAGCATCTCGGCAAAACAGGTTGTTGTCTGCGTACCCGGACACATAGGGACATTGGAAGGCAGGAGAAGCGGTTAAGGCTGATGTCCCGACTTAATCACCGCAATCCGGCCCTCTTGCGCTAATGAAATACATATTATGATTAAAAGAAGGTAGCAGCATCGGCTGAGAAGCTTGCACGTCTCAAAAGTATGCCAACATATCGCCCGAGTTTCTGACGCGTAGAAGAGGGATCGTTCTCCCTCGAATAATACGGATGTTACTTTTGGGCCCAAGCGCGCATATGTGTCTCGCATGTAGAGAGAGGTCGATGTGTCCCACCTAACTGAACGGTGCAATTCTTTGGTTCCATACAAAAAGTGCTTAGGAATGCCATCCGTTATGAGATTTGTGGTAGAGTACTAAATGCTTTTGGCCGGTGGACGTAGTTGGCGACAGCATCGTGAGTTTTGCCCCGACAAGAGATAAGACAGAGATCTGACCCGGACTGACACCCGGGGTGGGTCTCGAAGCCTACCGACAATTTATTGCAAATTACAAAAACTGGAAGTCTCAACTCTGAACCTAAATAAATTCAAATATATTAATACAGTTAGATTTTCACTGGTCTTAATGTGATGTAGTTTTGATTTTTACACAAAGGTTGAAAAGAAGTTATTTTAATAATATCGTAAATCTTATTAAAATCTGTAGAAATACCTGATAACATAAAATATACCTGTATTGTAACCCAGGCCTAAGCAAAAATGTATTTTTGTGCTAATATCTTTTTTATGCTATTATGTAGTTTAATACTCGACAAAGCTCAATTCCGCCCGTAACTTCTGCAAAAGAGGTTTTATCCCTACATCTTTAAATACGTATGGGGCAGAAGGCGATAACTTTCTTTGTGCGGCCTTTCCTCGTTGAGCTTTTGAATCTCGGGCCCGAGTTTGTTTTCTTTCCTGACGGTGTTTAGCTTCCACCACGGTCTGGCCGTCACAACAGCCCCGGCAGGAAAGGCAAGGAAAACAACCACAAAACTATTCACTTTGATTCGTAAGGAACAGAAACTAAAATGCCTTTTTAAAACTTTTCAATCTATCTCTCGTATTAATGATGAAATAATATATTTCAAGATTATTAACTCTGACATTTGAATTACTATTTTGGTAAGAAGAAGGAAACAAATATTTTTAATGTTGGCATTACGGTAAAAAAAAATAAATAAATAAAAGTATGAATTTTATACATAGAATTTTGTTTGTGCAAAAATGTCGTCAATACATGTAAATAAATAAACAAATTGCTTAAAAATAATACATTTAATCATTATTTAATTAAGGTTTTGGTTGAGATAAAAAATTCAGTGACAAAAGCGGGATTCAAAACCAAGACCTTCGGCTATATACGCGGCTGCTCGATCCTCTCGGACACCAACATCCCATTCCAATCTACAACCTTTCGAATTTTACCTCCTTTTTGCCATTTTTCAAATGTCGTGTAATCAGGATTCGATGTCCTGATAACTCAAGTGGTAAAGTAGCGCGTATTTAGCCGAAGGTAGTGGGTTCGAATCCCGCTCGTGACACTCACTGTTTTATCTCAACCAAAACCTTAATTAAAGATTAATTAATTGAAAAATAATTTATTTCATCCAGCAGACCACAAGCCTAATAAAGGTATTATTAATATTTAGTAAGTCATGAAAAGGACTTACTCCTCGACAGCTTGATGGCGGGATATAAAAATTACCCTTTTCATCCTTTGAAATTAGATTTATCCTTGTTTTATTTATATTATATTGAAGGCAAATATCAATTATATTGGGATATTTATTTTATAAACATTATACTACTCTCGTTTTACGTTGTTACAGCAATTTTGTTTGCTCGAAGGTTTTTACGTTGGAAGCTAATAAGACCAGTACCAGTACAGTTAAAAAACTATAAGATTTATTATCAAAATTTGTATATTTTTTATAGATGTTTAAAGATCGAATTTTTAATATTGGGCAAGAGATTTTCGTGACATTTAAAAACCTCGACTCCTTTCTAATAAATCCCATCGTGATAAATGGTTTGTAAATTTTCTCTAAATGACTCCATTTAAGAAACGTGGAAAGGGATAAAAAAAAGTGATAACAGTTGATGAATCGTTGCAGTCAATACAGGCAAACCTAAGCGACTTTGAATGTATTCTGTTATGATTACAGAGCGCTGATACGTGACCTGCTATAATAAAATAAATTATCCGTTGAGACGAAACTATTTTCGGACAGGGCCTGTTCTTATCTGCGATAGGCCAACAATAGCCGTCTTCAATTTCGGACGTTTCGCCTCGGACCAAATTCAAAGAAAGATGATTATAAAAGGGCGTTTCCGGGTCCGTTACGAGTAATGTGAGTGTTCGTGACGCTTTGGGTTATATTTTCATTGTCTAGGAGGGCAGTATCTAGGATCTAGCAATACGGCCATGGGAAATGCTAGCACCTGTGGGCTGTTCCCCTCCTTTTGCCCTTCCATGTTTGCTTTACTCCCTGTCACGTGAAAGATACACACCACGTACACGACTAAGCATGCCACGTGGCCTTAATGGCAGGTTTAACGTTTCAGGAAACGACCCGGACCAACTTTACGTTCATATAAATTGAACCGTCGATGAAAAATTTATTTCACCAATTGATGCCATTCTTAAAGAAAGGATACGTTCCCCTCCCCAGAAAAGTCCTAAAAATAAATTTTATCTTGTTAGTATAACAAAATATCTACCTCAATTTCAGTTGTATTTTGGTCGTTTTTGAACATTTTGGCCTACGTGATACGTTCTTCGTTTCGCCAGCCAATAAAAGTGCACGGAAAACGACAAGAAACCGAAACACAAGTGACAGATCAAAAAGTGAATAAATCCAGTTCAAATAGATCGGAAACGACCAATCTACTGCATAATAATTTTGTTTTTACAATAAAAAATTAACTAAGCGAATGATTATATCTAGAGCCCAAATTTGTATGAAATAATGCTCGGTCGTCAACATTGATGATCGTAAATAACGTTAGGATCACACCTCCGTCGTTTGGGGCTGCGGTGGCCGAGAGGTTAGCGTGAGACTCTCGGCTAGTAGACCCCGCCGTCGTGGGTTCGATTCCCGCCATCGCCTCTGGCCCTTTTTTCACGATACCCTTCCCCCAAAAAACGCATAGTGAAAAAATATTAGTTAAATTTGCATATTCAAGGATATTGCACAAATTTGTACATCAGAAGAATATTCTACAAATTTGCATAATTAAAGAGTATTGCTTAAATTCGCGAGTTCGAAGAATATTGCATATATTAGCATACATGAAGTATATAGTATATATTCACATAGTGAGAGAATTTTCTTAAATTTGTATATTTGAGG
>CM077102.1:14300119-14310248 GCA_039619505.1 Cimex hemipterus
AATTTGCATATTTGAAGATTATTGCATAAATTTGCATATTTGAAGAACTGCAAATTTTAAATATTTTTGATTATTTAGAAATAATAAACTAGGCAACTAAGCAATAAATCGAAAAAGGCGAGAGTCTAAAATTTGATTCAGAATCTAGTTAGCTTTCCTGGATTAAAACCTAAACAAACGATACAGTAGAGAGTATCACAATCCGCGTGAAGTAATCGTTTTACTTGAAGTCCCTCGTTTTGAAAATTTCTAATTGGATTTGTTTGACCTTTCCTAAAAAATTGTTCTTAAGTTGAGTTCTAACAGCCTGGGTCATTAAAAAAAAACATTCTTGATAAAAATACCTGGCGAGGGAAATTAATGAAATCTTAATGGAAACAATTAAGTTGGTTCGTAACAGCAGGGGTTCTCCGAAGTGCCAATGTTTTTTCGGGTTTGAATGCAGGGCCGCCGTATTTGAACCCGGACCTTTACAGTGATGATCGCTGTGTCCTCATTACCTTATCATTAAATCCTTTTTACTCACCGTAAGTGCAAATTAAAGTGCAGCCCTACAAAGGGCATCCTTATATCAGTTATACTACTGCCATCCCGGTACCACCATTACCCAAGTAAGACTAGGCCAAAGTGGAGGAAAAGGCAACGCACAATACAATGAAGAAACACTGAACATGAACAACAAGAAGTATCAACTTACACTGAAGTCAACACTTGGGATCCCTATTAGACAACAGCTTAACGAAAGACTTGGACAGCTATAACTCAACGAACGTTTTGCTAGTCATTCTTGCAACCACATGCACATGTAAAGATGTGAACATACAGATTGGAAGAGAGGGCTCCGTCAGCTTCCGTGCGTTTCGATCTAAAAGCATGGATAATGTCAAAGTTCTTTACCAAATCGCTAATTTCACTATATACTACGAACTCAACATTCCTTTTGTCAGATGTTCACATCTTTACTCATAAGCGTTGAGATCCATGAGGATCTTGAACATCCGGAATTATGCCCAAGGGGATTTCTCAGACGCCTAGTGCTCTCAAGAGAACACCAGGAAGATATTACACATATGGACTTGTCACATCCCTGGTGGTGCAATACTAGCCAAGTTCAGAATTGCCCTGAAAAGGGCACATCCTTACATGTGCCTTAAAAATGGCAGTTTTGTGGTTTCCAAACAGCCGTTTGGCCATGCCTTTCACCACCCCCAGAGAAATAGAGAAGGCACTCTATCTCCGGCTCCGGTTGGTACCTTTCAGCTAAGGTATAATTTATTTACAAACCACCATCACCACGAGTCCAACCTCAATTAGTATAGCCACATGTGTAACGATCCCATCTTACGGGCCGTCACAATTTGAAATTGCCGCGCTGCAGTTTTGATTGGAGAGGTACAAGCGAGGCGATAAAGCCTAAGAAAAGGTGGGGCCGAGTATAGGCCGTAAAGAAAGTTAACAGTGTGTAAAAAAAGAGAGAGGTGATCTGCTCACTGTTGAAGACGCTGCCATCCTTGTGCCTGAGAAATAGTAATTTTAAAAAAAGTACAACCAAACGTTCCAGTCTCCATGGGTAAGTCCTTTTCCTTAATCTAGGCTGTTTATAATTATTACTTTGTTAAAAAAAAAAAAAATTATTTCTAAAATTAAAAAAAAAAGGTTTAATTTCATTTTTATTTAAATATCATTAATATCATTTAATTTCATTTTTATTTAAATATCATTAATATCACTTACAATTAACATAAGGATAATTTCATTTTTATTTAAATATCATTGATATCATTTGTAATTAACATAAGGAATATATTTGGTTTTAACAGTTGTCATTATTATAATTTGTTTATCCTTCATTTATCTTATTTCAAGCTTGTTACTTACTAATAATAAATTGTTCAAAAAAATTTAAAGGTATCTGGCAAAATATAGTCAGACCGATCGAGGGATTTCCTCTGGGACCTAGACAAAGTCTAGGTTGGGCCCATCCCTTCCTTAAAAAAAAGTGCAATTACTAGATAATTGTGACACATGGATACTCTACTCCCATGGTTCAGTATTACTTTTTAGGTGGTGATCGCCCACCCGGGGTCATGCGAACTCCCTACTGATGCACCCGTTGCCTAATGGCCGCGCGTTCACTAACCAGGAAACCTCTGCTAAAGCAAAGGAGGGTGAGGGAGGGGAAAGCAAAAGGGAAGGAAAGGTAAGGAGTGTATTTGGGATAATACCTCCATCATTGGTTACCCCTAGGCACCAGGGTTGATGGTCGGACTTTGCTTGAGCCCACATGGGAGATGTCTCTGTGGGTAGTATTCCTTTTGTTAACGAACTGATCGGACCAACCTTCCAAACGTTCAATACCAAACTAGGTATAATTTGGCACTTTTCCATCCCGAGAACCCGCCAAAGACCAGAGTTTTTCAGTTTATTAAAAATAAAATTGTAATTTATTAAACGTTTACTCAACCTGTTTTTGTATATTCGGATGATGAGACAGGACCGTAGGTTTTTGATAGTATCATGATTCAATTAGGTACAGAATGGTCAATATTTAGGTGATGACGTGTTGATTTTATTTTGATGGATTACTTCCTGCCTTCATTTCATGAACTTTCATTGTGTAGGTTTTACAAAACCACTCGAGTATTATTGAAAATAATGAAAAAAACAACAACAATGTATTGCCAACTTAATTAACTTTAAAATAATATCGTATATGTCAGTTTGTAATAAAGTGTTTGGTTTCCCTACGAATAATGATGATATTGAATTCGTTTCCGGTTTCATTGTATATAAAAGTAAACACTGTTTGTGCTCTCATTATATTTACCAGAAACTATGACAAATTTTGGTTATTTTTTGTTTGTTTAAATTTTTATACAATATGAAAGACAAAAGCAAGTAATGCATCCTAAGTGTATAAATATGTTCACGAAGAACTTATGGCTCCAAGTGCTCCCGCTGGAATCTAGCCACGATTTAGTGCCATCGATTGATTCTACAAAAAGGTTTGCTTGATAGAATTGTTTATAAATTAATATTTTTTATTATATAATATACATACTATATAATGTTGGAATTCATTATCAGTTTGGAAAATCTTTATGATTTGAATATGAATCCATAGTGTTTTACAATTTAATCTGGTAAAGTTTATGTACTTTGGGAAGTAAAAATTATTTGTACTCGTAAACAAAGAGGATAACAATAAAGAATTTAAAGAATTTTTTTTTGTGTGTAAGGTTTAGGTTGAAACGAAGAATTTATTGGCAAGTTTGGGATTCGAACCCACGACCTTCGGCTCGATACACCGCTTCTCTAAAAACCTGAGCTATCGTGAATGAATTGAAGGAATGTTGAATTCTCGCTGCTACAATTACTGTTGTGTAATTCCGTTTATCCGCTCAATGGAGCATTTAGAAAGCTTAGTTGTTAAATTCGGATGCGACAAGGTTTGTTTTTGGAAGAAGTGAGGGGTCAGAACAATTTTACAACCCATTTTTCTAATTATTCTCATATAACCAGGATTTGAATCGGAAACGGCTAGCTGGATAAATATGAGTCGGACGCCCGGTCAGTATTGAGTTATGTCTGCACAAGCACTTTCTGTGCGAAGCATAAAATATTGGTGTTGTTGGCGAATATTTAGAAAAGGTTATTGACCTTGATGATGATCTAGCTAAAATCATATCAATTGGGTATATTGCTTAAAATACATTCTAACTTAACACTGAAAGCAGAATGCTAAATAAATCAAGGTATTGATTTTCAAAAATAGGTAAAGCTGATGTGACTGGTTTTGCTTCAAGAATCATTTCTACCGGGAAAAGTTTGTTGCGAACCGCATATTATGTTTTGAGGATTATCTGTAAATAATTTTATCGCAAAATTTGTTTTAATACGGGTGGGAAGGAAGAGTTAATTTTGTAAAGGATGCCTAATTATCAGACCTTGGGTCATATCCACGTACGCACAGAAGCAGTACTCCTTATTATCTAGAGAGTAGAAAATTTGCCGAAACACATCAGCCTGTTCTCCCGCGTACTCCCTAGATAGAGAAGGCGCCCTGAGTTCGTTCCCTTAGCGTAGGAACTACCGGATCCGCTCCGCCTGAGGTTATTGTTTTTAGTGGAATTGCTAACCACTCTCTAGATGAGCACTGCCTTTGGTCAAAGGTCTCTTATCGAGCTCAGCTTATACCTGCCATGCGCATTCGAGGGACGCCATACGCCTAGCCTAGGTGGTCCGATCCTTCGCTTCCCCAAGTGTACCACCCCGGTCATACGCACAACAATGCAAAGAATACTCGAGTCAGAGCAACCGATTCACTTCCCGCTTCCAATCGCTTACTCACACAATCAAGGGACTATTCAGCGTAATCATCGCGTCCTCAACGCCTACACGCTGTCGTCCGGTCGCAACGTCTCCTGAGAGGTCGGCGTAGTAAGGTCACAAATAGAAGACAGCCTCTAAGTTCCCGCCAGGGGCGTCACCACGCACCACCACGAAAACGTTTCCAGTGTGATTCGCGCTGGTTTTGGAACTGTTAAGTCACCCCGTGGCACAGATGGCCATATACTGGCCCTCGTGTGATTGCTAAGGCACTCGCCGACGTAGGTCCACATATAATGGGCTATGGCTCCCAAGGTAGGTTCAACACTCACAAAACCTGAATGAATTAACAGTATTGTTCACAAAATGGAAAATAAAAATCAATCAAACGAAAATAAACCTACGTAAAATTATCTGTCCCGCAGTGAGTATCAATGAAACAGGATTACCAACCACTCCTCATGTGTCTCTCGTCCACTTCCATGGATAAACTACTGATTTGTAATTCCCACATAAGTCTGAAAGACAAGGAACAACCCGACGTTAAAAATTATTAAAAATAATACTTGACTCACGACCAAAATTAGGCAGTGAAAACAATCTTTTAATTTGCAAAATGATAAGACTGTCTGGGCCAGGGTTACGAAGCGACTGCACGACCAAGTATTCCGAACTCCAATCGATTTAGTCTAAAATTATCCGCTAAATTTAAATGCTTCTCTTTATGTTTCAAATCGTACTACATAACAATCTACCTATCCCGTTTATACGTGACCTGAACAAAATCTGACATAAAAAATTTCATCAATCACTGAGCGTGAACAATACTAGTACGACAGTTAAATCCCTGCTAGAAAATCCTGCAAGACGATGGAAACGAAAATGCCTCTGAGACCTAATCAGTGAGCAAAAAATGACGGGATTTCAGTGGAAAGGTGGGACAGGTTTTAGAAAAACGTTTTCTTTACCGTGCAACGTTTCGATGTTTATTAAAACCATCTTCAGGGCTCGAAATGTTTGTTTTCTCCGTACTTATATCATTCTTGTGTGCCGTGTTAAAAGTAATAAAAAACCTTACTACCTGAAATTACTTCAGACTTTGAGTAAATTGATTTTATCGTTCAATTATGATGTAGCCTAATATATATATTACATTTTATTCACTTACTAAATCTACTTAAATAATGTGAACTCCTTAAAAAAATGGACGGTTGTTAAAAAAAGGTTAAAAGCGTTAAGGAAAATATAAAAAGTTTACTTCGAATATAAAATAGTTCTCGAAAGGAAAGCATTTTAAAGTGAACCATGAACGTAGAAGCATAAAAAGTTCAGCTCTTATGAAATTTATGATTAAAAAAATATGAAAGGATTAAAAGTTTTTTTTATTAAACTACTAACACAATATTAAAGAAATGACTTAATCGTTTTCGTTAATATTCAGATTCTAAAATTTGAATTAAGACGAATTTACTTGTATTTTATGATTTGTGATCGATATAAATAATCGGCGTTATATTTTTTTAGAAGAGGGTTCTTATGTGATGCTTTTCCTTGTGATATATCAGACAGGGAATTCCTTTCTTTAATAACGTTATAACAAGGGCAAGGGAAATCCGTTCGAAATAACTTTCCTGTTTCAGTGAGCCTGTTCCCTTTGTGTCCTTCGTCAAAAGGTCTCACTCTTGCTTTTACTCGAAGCAAAGGGCAACCGGCAAGCATTAAAGCGATTTATTCCCGGTCGCATACATATTTTATTGTACTTTCCCCCTACAAAAGGACAAAGACACGTAAGATGTATTGACCGTCAAAGCCGACTCTATTTGGAAACGATCCTGGGAATCAAAGGGTTCGCGGGCCCTGGAGAGTAACGGTAAGCAAATTATGCCGGGGATGCAGTCCATTACTGCTAGACTGAGAGGATGATGGGAGATAAAGAGCACGCTTTTATCAGTAGCGTTGAAAGCGGGTGTGAATTCCCGCTGAAAGGGACACTTTTCAACAAAGTCAATATTCAACATGAATTATGTACGTCTGGCATGAGGCGATTTAAAAAACTAAGCTGCCTTTTTTTCTCTTTTTCTCCTCTTTGAAGCCAACCTGTATAGTTTTGCTTTCAACTGTCCTATTCATCATCCGGAAACGGACGATGAAAAATGTGAGCGACGTCAACAACTGACCTGTATCCGCATCGTTTCTTCGGCTAGAACGTCTCTACTGTCTAAGATTAATGACCGAGTTGATCTGACTTCGTACGCAATTTATATCCCATTAATTTCCATTCTTATAAAATCGGAACAAACCGATTTATCTTGTTAATACGCGGTTTCTGATTATTGTCGTTCAAATAAATTAAACAAGACGAAGGAGTCACGAGCGATGGTTGCATTACGGAGGGTGTGCAGAAACGCGTTTTTCATTTAAAACTCTTAACCGTTTTAAATGTAGCAAGGGTAAAATAACTCAGGAAAAATGATTCTTTATTCAGTAAAAACTCATTTTCTTAGTATCAATGGAACCTCCGTTGCTCAACACAGTTAAAAAGTAATTTTAAACTTCATGCATTTTAAAGTAATCCTTCCCTATTGTCTTAAATAAAAAATCCATCTGTTTGCAACAATTTTAAAAAACTTTTAAACCACACTTCAGTGCCGGTCAGTATACTCAAAAAAAAGGATATGACAATTAGACTGAATTTGGTTGGCCTCTTTATTACCACACATAATTTCTATTAATTAATCTTTATGTAAGGTATTAGTTGAGATAAAAAGTCAGTGTGGCGTGCGGGATTCGAACCCACGACTTTCGGATAAATACCACTGCTGCTCTACCACTTGAGCTATTGTGGCTTCGATCCACTCGGACTCCAACCCCTCATCGCAACCCAGCCTTTTCAATTTTCCCTCCTTTTTGCGATTTTTCAAATATCGTTTAACCTTTATTGATTCTCGGCAAAAAATGAAATCACCACGAAGACCTTTACTGAAGATATGCTTGATTTAACTTATTGAATCCATTAGATTTCTTGGTTCGATTGACCAAACAACATGTTTCAATTAATTAGTCTTTACGTGAGATATTGTTTGAGATAAAAATGTAAGTTTGAGATGGAAGTTGGTGACCGAATGGATCGTAGTCACGATAGATCAAGTGATAGAGCAGCGGCGTATTTAGCCGAAGGTCGTATGTTCGAATCCCGCTCGTACACTGACTTTTTTATCTCAACCAATACCTTACATAAAGATTAATTAATTGAAAGATGATATTTTAGCAATCGGACCACGGAATGTAATGGATATAATTTTACTCTAAGGCCTTGGTTGTGAAGAAAAATATAGCACAAAAACAACAACTCAAAATTAATTTATTTTGAAATTTTATGATAACACCAATTGAACTCAGTGTTTGTGACCAAGGAACTTAACGGTAAACCTGATCAAATAAAAAAGTTTAATCTTCAGGAAAGATGATAAGCCGGGTCAGAGAGTTGGAGTTACAATGGTAAGATGTACATAATTACAAATACCTAGGTCTTTCGTCGAAATTATCTTGTTCGGATCATCAAAGCATTGCTTGATAAACTTGCAGTAAATAGAGTTTGGACTGTTCACCCAGAACTTCGTAGAGCTTTCAGTAAAGTTGAAAGTATATAATAGCGTTTGTCGTTCCATCTCCGCGCTTTTCTTGCCAGATCTGGGGGTTCCAAAGATACGAGATGTTTTATTAAAAAGCTCTTCTCTCTTCCGGGCCCTACACCGTCATATATTTTGTTCTTCGATACTGGCGTCGATATGCTATTTATTAGGACTTTGTTCTCAAACGAATGCCATTGGCATCTTCGCCTCTATCCAAAATTACAGCCACAGTGATGAACACGAATTGTTGTTGGTTTTCCAAATGGAACGAGTTGGCACGTGGTTATGATTGTCCTTTCACGTTTACGAGCGAAAATATAAATGACTGGGAAGGTTTATCTGAAATCCTCCTAAGCAGAATTAGGGAAATCCATCAAGGGGTTTTCCTAAGGAAAGCATCATTACCCACCCGTTTCCTCCTTTATAGAGACTCGGACCATTCATCGTGTCTCTTAGATCCACTAAGTGAGCAAACAAACTTTTTTCCTTGTGCAACTCACAAATAAGGGAAGATGTTTTTCACTTCGGGGCTGAGTACTCGATTCAGAATATTGGACATGTTCCTAGCCTTTCCCGAGTCGTATTTGTCCAGACGTTACACTAAATAAGTAAGTGTAAATCCATTGCATACTACGCTCGCGATGCCTGGCAATATAGTTATCAACTAATTTACAAGTTCACTTGGTGAGAGCTTTTCAAGGAAACAAAAAAAAGGGAACGAAGTAAATATATAATTGTATGTATCTATATAAAATGAATTGAATGAAATTAAGCAGTATAATTTACTTTTATCTCTCATTTTAATGAACTTTCGACAGACGGATTCTTGAAGTATTTTACTTTTTTCTATTTATCTATTTATTGTATAAAATATTTAAAAAATATACATATATTCTCGTTAAATTGATCATTTTATAAGGCCTATTCTATGTAATATTAATAAATATTTTCATTTCACACTGTTGAAAATTACTTCAGTTCGTTTTAAAGACACGAAAAAATTAATTGAAATCTGCATGTATGTGCAATCCCTACATAACATAATATGTTAGAACGTATATATTTATGTTATAAATAGGGAACCAGTTTGTTTTCCGTTTAAGGCTTACAGTGAGAAATAATTTGTCGAAATTAATCCAACCGCATAAACCGGATTTGAGTATGGTTTGTTGTAAGTAGCGTTCAGCCGTCAGTCAGATCAGTTAAGTCCAAACTTGTGGCACATCACCCATTCTCGGATACACAACACTACATCGCAATTCAATTAAATTCTAAGGATAACCAGCGTTAGCAAATTCTCCATTGTCGTCTAAACGTTTTAGTCTTCGGCAACGCCCAATTATTCACGTATCGTAGCAACACTGTTGGAAATTTGTTTTGTTTGTTTCAGGCGACGTACGAAATACCAGGGATAAGCAGACACCATCCCAGGAAGGCGGTTAGGATCGAAAAGCTCGTTTTTTACAACCACACCGAGTGCGAATGCATGGACAGGGGAGATGAGATGCCGAGAGACACGGACACAAAAAATTCATTGGGCCAACCGAGATCAAATCACATTCCACAGTAAGCTGATTAAATTTTTTAAAGTAAAATAAAAACTCTAACTCATCCGTTTTACAGGTGTAAATGCCCGAGCCAATTTTCGGTTCGTATCCACTCAAACGGATCATGTTCTTGCGACTGTTTCGACAAACAAAGGGATTGCACTAAGTACAAGAAAGGGAAGGAATACTTCGTTCATGCAGACCGTCTGTAAGTACTATTAAGAAAATCAAGTTGTCTTTGAAAAAATTATATATAACACTGAGATTTCTCTTGTTAACTGAGGAATGATTAGCATGCTGTTAACCATCATCATATTCTTGCTGTATTAGTAATTACTTATCCCGAATCAGCTTTCCTTCTCTGAAAACACAATACTACAATACGACCTCAACCACGCTTACAAATAGATGCAACGGATATTGAAAACCATACTGTTTGTTTGTATTACCATGTACTATGTGAATGGTCGGTCTTCATAGAAAAGAGGTCTTCCACCAAAATCCACCCAAACCAAAATTTTCAAGAAACTATCTGCCTTCCTTGGCCTCAACCTTACATCAGAATCTGATCATCATCATCATCTCTCTCTCTCTCTCTCTCTCTCTCTCTCTCTCTCTCTC
>CM077102.1:14310648-14340565 GCA_039619505.1 Cimex hemipterus
TCTCTCTCTCTCTCTCTCTCTCTCTCTCTCTCTCTCTCTCTCTCTCTCTGACAAATTCTGATTTATCAGTTTGATTGCCATTAAAAACGATTATACCTTTTAAGACAATAAATTTTCTATTGTGTAGATTTGAATTATGAAAAATTATGCGTGTATAGAACAAAACGTATTCAGTGATGTATATAAAATTCATTGGGAGTTTGTTTTTCAAATTTTAAAGTTGTGTTCGTAAGCCAATTTTCTGATATTTGTCACCACAATTTTTCCATCCCGTATTAAAAAGAAAAATAACATTCTTAGTAATTCACTAGTTTTCGTGATCCGCTTGACAATTAATATATTTCAATTAATTAAGGCTTTTAGTTGAGATAAAAAATCAGTGCCATTGAGCGGGATACGACCTCACGATCTTTTCCGCTGGTAGAGCTCTAGTGGTAGAGCAGCGTCGTATTTAGCCGAAGATCGCGCGTTCGAATCCCGCTGGTGACACTGACTTTTTTATCTCAACTAAAATCTTTAATTAATTGAAATTCTTAGTCAATTTAAAATTCATCTAGTTCTTTTACTGGGTCATTTCTCAAATGTGTGTAAATTGTAAGAATTTAAGCCGATATTCATTATTAGGTATCAATTAGGCGATCAATGTAAATTAGCTCATAAAAAATTAACAAAATGAACTGGCCACACGTGAGGTTTGGTATCATGAATATACCTTGTTTGGAATAAAAGTGATTTTCTTAAATATATATAATATGTAATTTAAACATACCTCGGCCTATAAAAAATTAATTATTTTTTTCAGATGCATAGAAATGCGGACATGTACTGTTCCGACCTGCGATTTCGGCACTTTCATCCGCAGATCAGGTAGATGCCCGAGGAAGCACGAAAAGTACCGTTCATGGGAGCGATACAAAATTTAAACATATTTCGTTCGAAAAATAAATCAAAATGAAAAAAAAAACCCTTATGAAATACCAGTGATTTTTTAAATTTGTACAACAAGTGATTTCAAGGAGAGGCATTTATCAAATGGGAAAGCCCTTGTGTTACTTGTCTAATATTTCTCAAAAAAAAAAAAAAAAATGTCACCCATTTTGTTTTTGATTTTTTCACTATACACAATGAAACAATTGCTTGATTCAGGTTGGATAAATTGCAGTTTGATTTTTAGACAATTTTTTTCCAGTGTGTAAAATAAATGTACATAATAGTTTTCTTTTCTCGCTCACTATTGATTTGCGTTGAATCTGATTCATATTATAAAATGTATCATTAAAAAAAAGAAAATGAAAATAAGTAAAAAATTGCCATTAGATTGAAACAAGTAAAATTGAATTTGGCCAAAAATTTTAATGACAATTTGGCAATTTTTTCACTTCTTTAAGCATTTTGTCTCCGTTAGAGATAAGATGGTGAATTCTGTGTGATATATTTTTTATTTTAACTTTATTTTATAATTTAAATTTTTTGTGTATATGAAAATAGGTTCGAGTGTAAATCTTATGTATGTATATATTTTAAAAAATTGACTGCATATTTCGAAATTTTAATAGAAAAAGATTTTACTTATGAAGTACAAACATACGTTAAACAAATTATTATATACATAATGATGTATATAACGATATGTATGAAATAGTAATGTGTAATAAAATCTTGAAATAATGAAAATTTTGAATTTTGAAAAAAAAAAATCAGAAAGACTAATTTCATATCCAAATGGTTATCAGAAAATTGCTCATCAATAATAACCCCATCTGACTCAATAAAATTTATAATCAACTTATTTTCATTAAACAAACATTATTTTAAATAGTTGAAAAACGAATATGTTCTATTATCAAAATAACGAATAATTCGATCGAAGTTATGGACCATAGAAACGTGTATTTAAACTATAGACAGTTTATCTATAAGGAGATTTAATTGTAAAAAAATAATATCAACATTCCTAGGCATGTGTACTCGTTATTTTGTTTAAAATTCAATCTGAAATCAAATCTTTATAAATAAAACATAGCTCATCACTACATCTTTGTTGAATATTGAACCTGCGCAAATTATCGTTATTGACTCAAATGTCAATATGAATAAAAATAATGATACACTTATCTAATCGTTAACTCCTTTCCATTTAAATATTAACCTCAGGTATTATAGGTTCATGTAGAGTATTATCGAGTTGTTTGTCACTTAGGGTCAGTCTTTGTAGAAATTTGTTTTAGATTAGAGACGAGCACCAAAAATGAAGATTTAGATTTAACGCCATGTAATCTTAATTCGTTAAGTGTTTCAAGTACGTTAATTGTAATCTCAATCTTTTAATAATTGCTTAGAGTAGTTAATTAACAATTCAATACTAGAGAATCTTGTAGCCATGTATAATTGTGTATATTTAGCTAAATTATTGAAAGAAAAAGAAAACTGTTTTTTTGTTTTGACAGACCTGTCCAGCAGGGGACATTTTGTAAATTATTAGTTATATGTAAGAATTATCACGTTAATAAAAAAGTGTAACTTTGAATATAAGATTTGAATGTTTTAAATGACTAACTCATTTGGATCAAATCTACACATATTATTAATAAAAAGTAAAATATAAAGCCCACTTAATTATGTAATATCATAATAAGTTATCCCTCATAATACCGTATGGACCATTGTTTGTATTTGTGCCAATAATGTAATAAAATAAGTTATATAGTTCGATTGTATTCTGATTTACACCACGATTGAACTGCCATTGGAAACGACGAAACTTCCCTTATTGCATAAGAGACAAGGTATGATTAATTACCTCTTATATTATTTAATTTATTTTTAATCTAAAATAATTTTTATTTATTAATTTATTTTTCCCCCAGGCCGGCAAGCTGCCCTGACTATTGCCGCCACTTCACTTTCTTTCCGCTTAAGTTTTAAATTTTTTTCTGGTTTTGTTCTGGGACGTTAATTCTACATTTTTAGTCCTCCCGCATGAGGTGAAAAGGCTTTGAAACTATCACATTCACTAACGTTCAATCCTAGCCTAGCCTATATGCGGGTTTCAGAGTGCTCGATATTCCATTGAAGATCCGCCCTCATTCACGCTAATAAATACATCCACACATTGAGTACAATTAATCTGAAATATTAACCTAGGCTGTTGGGTTAATGGGGTAGTTGATATTCAACCATAGACACCGTACACAGCTATCGCACTAATAAATACATTCACTCAAACAGTAACCAATCATTCTATATTTACAAATTTGAAAACAAATGCGGTGCCATGGCGCATTTAATATTACAACATTGCCTCCAGCCATTCACTCTAAAAGATAGTACGTCCTGATGCTAACCTTAATCGGTGGGTCTGTTGAGTACTCGATATTTCCTACACAACTCACCCATACATTCTCACTTTCGCGCTAATAAATACATTCATTCTACCCAAAACACACAAAGCCATCACATCTATCCTAGTTTGGCGGGTCTGTGGTGTACTCGATATTTCCTACACAACTCACCCATACTTTCTCACTTTCGCGCTAATAAATACATTCATTCTACCCAAAACACACAAAGTCATCACATCTATGCTAGTTTGGCGGGTCTGTGGTGTACTCGATATTCCGACCACCACCCACCCATACACTCACACATTCTCACCAATAAGTACACTCACTTCAGGAAGGGATAAAGAAACCACGTGTGGAAAAGCATTGAAGGCGACCATATGCATGTATTTGATTCACATATTCGATTACTTTCTTGCTGTTGTAATGTATTTTACTTAAACCAATTATCTACAACGAATTATATGTAATTATAAGCATTTTTTTTTTTCATTTTAAACGTTCTTATATGGACCAAAATAATTTAATATGTGAAGGATAAGGTCGTATGTAACAATTTTAAAAATTATTATTATATGATTTTTTTTGTGTTTGTCAAAATGACTATCGATGCGAATTACTTTTTACTGGCTATATTGGGAGGTCCGACCTTGAGACAGGATGTGGAGATTTTATATTAAAATTTATTCGTTACAACAAAGATATCGACGTAAGCAGCAACTCCTCTGGGTGAAACGATTTAACTGACCAGTCCGATTGAATCCAGGTAGTAACGCCTAAAAACCTATGCGCTTTGGTCGCAAGGTTTAGTCTTTGAAAAGTAAGCGGCCTTGCATTCGAACCCGAGATACTTACAAGTGGCCTTTTTTGCAAAAACATCGGCACCCTGAGGGTTGATATGACCTCTGCTGCTGCGAACCCTCGAAAAAAATTTCTTAATTTCTATGATGATGGTTATTTTTAGCGAAAGAAATTCGGCATCAACCACTATTATAAACGAATTTAGTACGTCCTACAGCCAGCCTATGTAATTGAAACGTTCAATTGAAATTCCGCTGTACAACTAATGAATTTAGTAACTGGTAATTAAGTTTACAAGGGAACAACCAAACCAGGTCACCAATTTCTTCGACCAGTGGTCCGCTTGACCAATTAATATCTTTCAATTAATTAGGGTTTTTGTTGAGATAAGAAAAATGAAAAATGGCAAAAAGGAGGGAAAATTCAAAAGGTGGGGTTGAGATGGGAAGTTAGTTTCCGAGTGGATCGAAGTCACGATAGCTCAAGTGGTAGAGTAGCGACGTTTCTAACCGAAGATCGTGGGTTCGAATCCCGCTCGTCCCATTGACTTTTCTATCTCAGCTAGAAACCTTAATTAATTGTAATTTATTAAAAACAATTACTTGAATTAAAAACAAATTAGTAAAAATACATAAATTTCTAAATGTGTTCATTGTTGCAGCAGTACTTTTTTTTATTAATATGATTATTCAGAGATCGTTAGATGTGGTCGGGTGTGATGTAGGTTTCAGAACAACTTTGCTTTATCGTGCTACGTTTCGATCTTTGAGATCATCTTCAGCGCCCAAAGTGTTTGTTTTCTGTGTAACCGTGCCATTCTTGCGTGAGGTGTTGAGAGTGCCAATTTATTAATGTGTAAATATTGTGATACGTTGTCCTTTCCTAATGACTACGAGACATGATAACACGATAGGCCAAAGTGGGTGGCGTACCGCCCTCGTAATCAACAACAAACCCAATTTTGTAATTATCCACAAATTCGATTGTAATTCTTCAAGGTTGAAATTGGTCGGTTTAATTAAAGTCACTCACCTGTCAAACCTGGAGGCGGCGCAGGTTAACACTTACAAACGCTGGAGAGATTAACACCGCCAATAAGAATTTAGCCGTGTGGGAAAAAGCCTTTTTGTTAAAATTTTTGTAAAATACGATTGGCACGTTTTGCACTTTCAGTGCTCAATTTTTCAAAATTTCAAAAACCAGTAAGATTATTAAAGACTATGTACAATTAAAAGTTAAAATATGACATAATTGATTTTGATTTATTGTTTAGCACCTATTTCGTAGATAATGTACGAAAGTTAAACGTCCGAAAAAGTTTAAAAATGCGTATAACTTTTAGAATCTCATTTATGAAATTAGTGAGAAGTTATTTTCATTTCTAATTATGTACTAGTGAGTGTTAAATTGGAAAGAAAACGTTTATATTTTATAATTTTATAAACAATTTTAATCATAAAAAGATAAAATCGTAAAGGTTCAGCTTAGCTGAGCTTAGAGTTTTAATGACAGTAACAGTCAGAAAAAGTCCTCTGGGAAAGAATCTTTACCATACATACTTTTTGTTCTGACCATTCTACTTTCAACAATCTCCTCAGTCCTATTATTTTATATTTTCTGAACTTTGTATTATTAAAAAACAAAACGTTTGGTTAAAAACGGGACTTCTTGAGTGGTAATCGTACCTAATATGAAAATGAAAGAAAAGCGTTGCGATTTTCATAGGATACTGACAAATTAAGTACCTTGAAAATACAGCAAAGTTGTGTAATTCTGGTTAAAAATAATAACAAAACAATGTTTCGAACGGTTTCTTTAATTGGTGGCCAAGAATTGTCAAGCCTACAGTTTTTGATGAAAAGGGATCAACTTGCAGGGAGCGAGGGCGGCATGCAACAACTTGATTTTTCAGGCTATCAGCACTCCTCGCCTTTGTCGTGAGGGCAAGCCAACTGGTATAGGAACTGGACCAAAGTCCGTACTGGACGTCCCGACATAAGTCCCTTTTTCAAGTACGGATATCCAACACCGTTCGAGATTAGGCCCGTGCCCGTGATGTCTAAGTGGAGGAAATCCACCGGAGGGGCGAACTCCTATAGCAAAAGAAATGTTTCAATTTTTTTACGTATGTCGTTTTTAGTTTAAATTTACCAGCAAAAAGGCAGCTCCGAGGCAAGGACCTCCGCCTCCTCCCATGCCAACGTTGTTAACGTCCACATCGACATAATCTAAAAACAAACAATTTCAATTGCGTATTTATTTTTATTTTCCATATAATCAACACTCACTGGTAACTAAATTGGAGTAATATTTCCAAAACGGGAACCTCCAAACCCTGTCTCCAGTTTCCGATCCGGCCCTGTGCAACTCCCTCCAGACTGCATCTGAAGTGGAAAAAACGCCGCTTGCCGATCCTCCGAGACCACTTCTTATACCAGCTGAAAATAATAACGAAATTATTTTATAACAACTGAATTTAAAACCTGACAAGAATGGTGTAGCGAGCGGGATTTGATTGATTGAATGATTGAGAATTTCCAGGGTGTATACTGCGCCCTTTAAGGGCTATTGTATCCCCCGTTCTCTGCCTAAAGCACATCGGTGAGTCCTAATTCATCAAGAAACTTGAAAGCTCTTCTATGGACACATTGTAAATCCAAAACACTCCCTCCTGCGAGCTATTATAGTACAGCAGTTTGATAGTAGATGTATTGGTGTCTTCTCTGCCTCTTTGCAGAATCTGCTTGTGCCGTCATGGATTATTACAATAATTCTTTAAGTGTCCACTTATCTTACAGTGTCTTGTCAGGAATCCTATCAGGATTCGCAGTTTATTCCTGCTTCCTTTGACACATTTTGTAATTCATTTTCCTTAATTTTCTTTTTGTCCTTCTGTCTGAGATAATCGTTGATAGTGTGGATTCCTTTGCCACAGAAGGGTTCGGGTCCTGTCAGCGGTGTAACTGCCCCTTTTCTTGCGAGGGTGTCCGCTTTCTCATTGCCTTCTTCTCCCATGTGTCCTGGGTCCCAGCAGAGGCTTACTTTATTCTGAGCACCTAATATGTTTAATTTTGTTTTTAAGTTCACCATACTTGAACTAATGATATGTGAACTTAGTGCTTTGATGGCTGCTTGGCTATCTTGTTTTTGTATCCTTTATTTAGGCTGAATTGGACACATCTTTCTATTGCGTGAATCTCAGCTTGGAAGATTCTGGTGTTTTCCCATGGGATCCGAGTATTTGGTGCCTGGTCCAAATACTCCTGCACCTGTACCACCTTGTGTTTTGGACCCATCTATGTACCAAAGGATGGTGCCATTTGTGAGGAGTTCTTTTCTTTTCTTTCCAATTCCTTTTTGGTGCCCAGATGTATTCGGAATGTTTGATTAAATTCGAACACCCTGTTCATGTCATCCCTTGGAACATGAGTTATGGATGGTTTTTCCACAGTTTGTTGCTACCCCTCCATTTCAGTTCCATTCCTGTTGGAGGTTTCTCCCTAATGAGGTTATTTATGGTTTTCTGTGCTGTCCTTTCTACCATGTGGTATAGCGGGGTTAAACCTAATATCTTTTCCATGTTAATTGTAAGACATGTTCTCATTGTTCTCGTTATGCAGATGCATGCAAGTCTCTGCATTTTCGTGAGTTCTTTCTTTTTTGTTACTTGTTCTGCTTTATCAGCTCAGAGAGCGGGATTGAACCCACGACCTTCGGCTCAATACGCGGTTGCTCTAACCACTTGAGATATCGGGACAAGTACACAGTGGCGTATTGACCCGAAGGTCTTGGGTTCGAATCTTACTCGTGACAACAACTTTTTCATTTCAACCAAGACCATACTTAAAAAGAATAACTAATTGACATATTCTGATAGGATGATGTTTCTAATTATTTCGGATTAATTATCACTGCACTATATATTTTGCTATATAAAAAGGCTAAAGTGATCGGAAACCATCAAACTACAGAACATACATTGCACTATTATTATTTTTTCATAAAAAAAATTGTCTTCAGCAGTTTTGTCGTACCAAATCATTAATTTTATAAATTTAAATAAGATGAGAGTTGTTTGTACGTACGGGTAAGAGTAGCTATCGTTGACACGAGACATGGATGGTACACATTTGCATAATTCAAGGAATCGAGAAGAATTATTCTTCCTTCGTTGTCCGTGTCCTCGATTTGGATGGTCTTCCCGTTGCCAGCGGTGACCACATCCCCTGGTCTGACTGCCATCCCTCCAACCATGTTCTCACAAAGAGGAATTATCGCTGTCATAAAATAAATATAAAAATTACAATGAATATTTAATCTTAGTGTTTATAGTCATCTATTTTATTTATCAGCATTTGTATTCGTATTTTCAGGATTTTTTGAAATGCTCGTATTTCAATTGCCGTACAGGTTTCAAAGGGATAAAGTTTGTATTGTTTACAGCTTTCCCGATAAAATGTTAAAAAAATATGAATCCAATATCAAACCCATATACATGAAAAATATTTCAATTTAAATGTTACTGTCAACGCCCTGTGGGCTCCTCTGGTTTAATTACGAAACCATCCAAAGAGGCCGGGTGCGGGTGAACATGTTTTCGCGGCAGTTGAATTACACTGTACGAACTCCAATGAAACGAAGCAAAGTTTTAGCGGAATTATTTTTATAACACATATATTCAGTTAATGTTAAAGTATAAAAAGCCTCACTTTCTTCGTATTTATTCGTGATACCTTGATCAACTCAACATATTCGCCATGTAAGAGCGTAAATAGAGCCATATAAAGAATGCAATATTTTTCGAATTGAATAGTCGTTTGGTTGAATAATAAAATATTTGACCTAATTATTATTATTTTCGTTTTTACCTCGTACGTTTATTGGCAGTGACATTTGGGCAATACATTTCAAAACTGCGACCACGACGGCAGCTCCAGCCATGTCACCCCTGTACTCGGACATCCCAAGACAATTTTTCAAGCAAGTCCCTCCAGAGTCGAACGTTATCCCTTTTGCTGTAAAATATGCAGCAACGATTACATTTTATTATAAATTATTAAATAGAAACGATCAGTAGGAAGTGAATTTTGATCTTTTTGTTTACTATTGTCAGAGTTTCAGTAAAAGTCAGGACTAATCCTAAGAGTAAATGAATCAATATTTCTTTAAATTCATCTACTCACGCAACACAGATTACAATTCGATCATTGTTTACCGATAAACATTACGGGTTTGTCGTCAGTAGTGCTTCCGCAGTAGCTCAGCTCGAGTACGATCGGTTCCTCGCAGGATCCTCTGGCCATCATTAAAAAAGCGTTCATCTTTTTCGTCTCGATCCAGTCTCTTTCTCTCAGTTCGACGTCGACGCCGCACGAGCAAAGAGTGTCCAAAGCGTTCTTTAAAATAGAACAGGTAATTTTTAGAAAACGTTACGAAGCCCAGATACCGGTTTGAGGACGTACTTGTGCGAACATCATCGGCGTCATTAAATTTGCCGGGGTTTCTTCCAACCTCCGGGCTATGTTTTGGCTGTCGGCCTTCAACATGCCTCGATGCCATCCCTCTCTGTGAAACAAATAAAAATTTTTGTAGAACAGAAAAATATTTTAATAGATGAAATTCCGACAATTTGGAAGGCAAATGAATTCACTACCTTTAAGCCGATGCCTACTCAGTATGAACTGTTTAAGAATTTATGATTTACTTAATCTTTATGTGAGGTATTGGTTGAGATAAAAAAGTCAGTGTCACCCGCGGGATGCGAACCCACGAACTTCGGCTAAATATGCAGCAGGTCACCACCTGAGCTATTGTGATTTCTATCCTCTCAGACACCAACGTCCTACCTTTCGAATTTTTTTCCTTTTTGCCATTTTTCAAGGCGGATTTGTTTCCGAGTGGATCGAAGTCACGATAGTTCAAGTGGTAGAACATCGGCGCCTTTGGCCGAAGGTCGCGGGTTCGAATCCTGTTCGTACCACTCACTTTTTCTTCTCAACCAGTACTTACATAAAGATTAACTAATCGAAAGATGTTTTTTGGTCAATCGGATCACGAAATCTAATGAATTTATAATTCACGTTTCTAAGCTTCAAAATTTAAAATTACAAGTACAAATTGCCCGTTTGTCTTTTTGACCACAAAATTGTTGTTGCACGGAACATTACGTGGGAATGGGCACCAAAAATAAATTCTCTAATGGTTGCTTGCTTATTATTTGTATTGCATACAGGTGCAAATAAAAAAAATTATTAACTAAGCCGTTTGAAAATTAATTATCTGTTTTACGTAAATGTAGTTTTTCGATTAAAATTGTTACATGTGTAATGGTCTACAAAATTTTTATTTTAACTTCCATGTTAATTTCTAAGATTTAAGATTTATGTGTAGGTTTAAAAACTGTTTTTTAAAAATAATTGAATTAGAGCAAGTGCTCCATAATTTCCCCTAAGCCGTTTTGAAAGCTAAGTATTTTTTGGCTACTTAAAAATGGCAGTTTCTCAATTTAAATTAATTGCATTAATAATTGCTGCTAAAAAGTTTTATTTAATCTTTAGTGTGATATTTCCGACGTTTAAAATTTATGTGTTGGGTTTAAAAACTTTTTCAAAATAATCTGGGGGAAAGAGATAGCCAATTGTTTAATATGTCTGACTCTCGGTTTGCAGACCCCGTCGTCGTGGTTTCGAATCCCACCTTAGCCAAGGAATTTCTGAACCTGTCGCCCAAATTTATAAAAAAAATCCTAGATTATATAACAAGGTAATTTCAATAAATTTCAAATTAAAAAATTGTACATAACAGGGTGGGGTTTAACATAAGACTGCACAAATTTGGGCTATAGTACATCCTAAGTGAAGTAAAATGCAAGCAGCTGAATAGTTCTATCTCACTCCGGGCGGAGGTTATGAAATTGAACGTGTTTTTTTTGAAAAATTCCAGCCTTAAGCCATAAATTGACATTTTTGACTGGTGTGCCAGCCATTATAAAACGTTCATAATTTAATAAGCTTTATTATGGTATGCGTGAAATTTCAGAAACGATAACCTTTCAATTCCAAATCATCTTGGAATTATAAAAACAATAAATAAAAACGTAGTTTAAATATGTAAATTTACGCATACTGCAGAGGAGTGAACTGTTCCATTTTGAAAATTTAAAACAGCATTGTTAATAATGAAGGATTTAAAACAATGAATGAATTATGTAAGATCTTTAAGTGGATCGTTTAAAATTTACGAAATCGGACAGTTAAACTTACACGTTTTTGTGTAAAGATTAGTCACCGTTAATAGATAATTAAGCAGATATCGTGAGATGCTGCCTGGTGTAATGTAGGTATCAGAAAAACATTTTCTTTATCGCGCCAACGTTTTGATCTTTTATTGAGATCATCTTTAGAGCCTGGGATTTACAAACATAGTTTACATTTAGAAAATACATATAGGATGTGGAAAAGTGAATTTATACAATGCAAAATATATTTTATATTTTATATTCCATCAAAGTATTTCTACTCATCCTCAGTCTTACATCCCAATATCTGGGCAGGAGAGTAAAGCAACATTATCTATGATTGCAAAAAACCCAAACAAAATCCACCAGCAATCGCTACCCACCACTTTGAACACGAACACAATCTTGACTTCAAAAATCCAAAAATACTACATACAGAACAAAACAAATTTAAACGTAATTTTTTTAGAAATGGTTTACATCAACAAGGATAAACACAGCATCAATTACAGAACAGATATATGAAAACTCAGTCGCAGCTACGCCAACATCATTAATCAAATTCAATACAGATTACATACATATATCATTACATTATATTCCAAATATCTAACATTTTTCGCATAGCCTAATTGTTCATTTTCCCATTTATCCCTTTCTATATAATCCTGAAAGAATAATCTGGGCGAAACATTAACAACACATTGTTTCCCTTTGTCTGCTCTTTTCATCACAAAGAAACCGACGACTTGTACAAAATTGTCTCTTCTATACCCACTTCCTTCCCCACGCCTTCAAAATGCAACATATATAAACATTAAACAGCAAAATCTTACTGGCACTCTCAGCACCACACGCAAGAAAGGCACAATTACACAGAAGACAAACACTAGAGTGAGTAAAAAATACTTTGATGGAATAATAAATATATTTTGCATTGTATAAATTCGCTTTTCGACATGCTATATGTATTTTCTGTATGTAAACTATGTAAATCCCAGGCTCTGATGATGATCTCAATAAAAGATCGAAACGTTGTCATGATAAAGAAAATGTTTTTCTGCTACCTACACTGCTCCAGATATCTGATTAATTTACACATTTTACCGTTTTTTGTTTACATCATACGAAAGCTTATTAAATGAAAAAGTATTTATGATGTTTGGATTCCTTATAAATATGTTTGTTGAAAAAAGGTCATTTTCAAAAATCTTTCTTTTTTAAAGTTCTTCACTTTGGGTTGAATTTCTTAACTTATATTAGCGTTTGATAAGATTGAAAATACTCCTTGTTATAAGAAATTTCATGTGTAATTAAAAAATTGGAACAGATGGTGTAGATCTTTAAAATGCCAATTTATGGCTTAAGAACGGGATCTTGCGAAAAAAATGTACAGAAATTGAGAAGAGTTGAGTTGGTCGCATTTTACTCAATTTAGGATGTAATGTAACCCAATTTTTTTCGGTGTATGCTAGACCATCCTGTAGGCACTATCTTTGAAAATTTGGAATGAAAACTGTTTCTCTACTTTATCTATTTTTAACTATTCAAATAAAACAAAATTAAAAACCTACCTATCGGTTCCTTCAAACAGCTCTAACTTTGGTACTACTATCTGCTCCTCTTTAGATTTGTACTGCTGAAATTTCCAAATGGCTAGGGCGGCTCCTTCCGCTGCTGCCTCCGTATTCGTGAACTCTTCGACGTACACCGTGCTGATGCCCTTTTGAAAATGCGAGAATTTACCGTCAGTACGTGAAAACCGAGCAAACCTTTGATGACTCACCTCCTCCTGGAGGGCGTACGCGCCGATTCCAGCTGCCCACCGGATATTTTCCTTGCACATGTCCAAACTCTCGGCCTCGCTGTACCCGATACCTTCCTCGCCCAACCCGGCGACAGCGACGGAAATAAAGTCGTGGTGGATGTTGGAGAACACCCTCGCGGTTCCTTTTTTAATTCCTGCGCCACTGAAAAAATAAAAAAAACGTAATATATGCTTTATGTGTATGCATTACATCTGCTGGACTGAAACTCGTGCCCTTGGAAGTACAATATTACGAAAAACATTTTAAACATTTGTGAGGTGATTAGCGACCGTTAGTACATGATTATTGAGAAATAGTGAAGATGATGTAGGTAGTGCGGTCGGGTGTGATGTAGATTTCAGAAAAACTTTTTTTTTTGTCGGGCCAACGTTCGGTCTTTATTGATATCATCTTCAGGACCTGAGATTTACAAATATTGTTTAAATTTAACAAATACATGTGTAACGATCCCATTGCTGCGCTGCAGTTTCAATTGGAGATGTGATATATGTGAGGCGATAAAGCCTAAGAAAAGGTGGGGCCGAGTATAGACCGTGAAAAAGGTAAACGTTGTGAGAGACAGAGGTGATCTGCTCACTGGTGAAGACGCTGCCACCCTTGTTGCCTGTGAAATAGTAATTTTAAAAAAGTAAAACCAAACTTCCATTCTCCATGGGTCATTTTCCTTACTCTAGGCTGTTTATAATTATTACTTTGTTAAAAAAAAATTTTATTTCCAAAATTCAAAGAAAAGGTTTAATTTCATTTTATTTAAATATCATTAATATCATTTATAATTATTATAAGGACCACTTTTAACGAACGACTTTAAGTTTATCCTTAATTTATCTCATTTCAACCTTGTTGCTTACTAATTATAAATTGTTTAAAAAAATTAAAGGTATCTGGCAAATATAAAGTCAGACCGATCGAGGGATTTCCTCTGGGACCTAGACAAAGTCTAGGTTGGGCCCATCCCTTCCTTAAAAGGTGCAATTACTAGTTAATTGTGACACATGTAGGATGTAGAAAAAAATGAATTTGTAGGACGCAAAACATATTTTTTATATTCAATCAATAGGACTGAAGATGAGCTCTGTAAAGATCGAAACGTCGGCACGATAAAGAAAATGTTTTTCTGATACCTACATTACACCAAATCGCATCTCACGATTTCTAAATATTCATATTAAACGTTAATTCACATCAATTCTGATCGATAGTTCAAGTGGTAGAGCAGCGGTGTATCTAGCCGAAGTTGGCCTAAAGCCTAAAGTTCATCTCGACCGAAATCCTTAATTAATTGTTATATTAAACATTGTTGAACACACCCAACGAAAATTAAAAATATATTTATTACTCTATTTAAAATTAATTTACTATTATTATTATTATTATTATTAAGCCGATAAAATGCGAACAATATATAAAAGAACTTTGAATTGCTTGATAAAAGCATTATCAAATTTGTACCATGCAAAAATCTTTTTAGATATAATTGACAATCAAAATTAACATCTAGTCCTGGTTAAGAAATTAGTTTTGGCATTTATCGTTATTTACACTTAACAATAAAACAATTTCATTCAAACTAATGTCACCTAGTCGCGGATGACACAACGCCAACCCGTCCTTGTTGCGCAACAGAAAACAAATGGTGTAGGATACGAGCGTAGGTCAATATTTGAATAAGGATGGCCAGAAGCCGTATTCACAAAGTTATTTACCTACATGCATCAATTATGATTTTTAAGGACTGAATCGAATACAATGGAAAAATATTTATTTAACGAGTTTTATTTTATACTTTAAATGAAATTTGCACAAACGATTCAAAGAAAAAAATAACATCACACATATTGTCATTTGTAGGATCTTACTGCAAAAAGTGCTCAATAACGATACTCAATGAAGACAACCCTCACCCGGATTCTCTCGCTATATTAAAGTAGAAATGTTCAATAATTTTAATAATTGTTGGTAATTGAAGGAAATTGTTTTGAAGGAGAATCTCTTTAAACATTCAGGCATCCTATGGCAGATTATTACCAAACTATGTTAAATAAACCGTTCACGTTAGATTTAACTCTGAAGATTTACATTAAAAACTTTCATTTACTCATCCACTTTCATATTTTATTATAACTCTGATCGAATTTCTAATTATTAGGTTGACGTGAATTAAACTTACTTTTGTGTATAATTAAGGAGGTACAAGATCGTTTAAGTCTTAAAAAACAATATTTAAACCTCTAAAGGAAGCATTTCCTTAAGACCTATTGTGATAAAGTACTTTGAAAAAGCAACGTCCATTAGTACACTACGAGAAATTCCTAATTTGAAACTGAATTTTATGAAGTTCTAATGGTAAATCAAGGCAAGATTTTTGTTTGTGACGCAGCATTTAAAAACAAAACAGCTCATCATATAAATTTCATTACAGTTTTCATGATCTAATTGGAAGAATGATACCATCCTTGTCCCAAAACCCGACGAACCCATCAATAAAGTTCTTTTTCCTACCGACTAATCAACCTATTTCTTCTCTTATGGAAAATATTTAAAACTGTACCATTATTATCATGAATAAACAAACCTTTATGAAGACCTTTGACGCATCACGTTGACTGCTTGTTGTACGAGAGCCAGTTATACAAATTCAACATTGTACCTTATCCTTTGCTCTTATTTAACAAAAGAATTCTTCCGTGTTCGACAATGTTCAGACTACTCTCTACTATCCCTACTACAAATTTGATCTTAAGCTAACAGGACGAGAAACGTGATATTTTGTGTTAAATGTTCTGGTTAAGGATGGCTAAGGATGGGATGGAACAGTGACTAAGAATCTAAGTATGTAACTATGTAAAGGAATAACTAGATGAATAAATAAATAGGTTCATAAATATAGATTTCTATATCGGATAAACAATTTCAACACTAACATAACAATTCTTGCAGTATTTGAACATGGAGTCATAGACTTCCGTGTCACGCTCTGCCAGCAGTGAGCTTAAGTTCAGTGGCAGTTTCACTCAAATTGTTCTCGCTGGGCCTCATATTCGATGGATTGTAATAGTACATGGTCAAGGCTCTCTTCTACATTGCAGGTTACGCAGTTTGGTGATGTTCTGCAGTTAATCCTGCATAAATATGAACTGCAGATGCCATGACCAGTTCGGAGTCGTGTAATTGTTGAGAAGGAAAATTTTCCTCGCTCTATTTTTTGAAACCACGTCTTTTTTTGGAATGTTGGGAATAAAGAACGGTAGAAGTTCCCTGCTGTGTTCGTATCGTACCAAATTTGCCGCATACTGCGCTCGTCGCTTTTGATATTGGTTGTAACTTCTCCGCCGGTTAGCTGCACAATTGGGAGAACCTTTAATGTTTGCCTCCCTGGCTAACTGGTCGACTCTTTCATTATGATTTATACCTGCAGGCCCTTTTATCCAGCATATTGCAATGATTTTTGCCTTGATTTGTAGGTTAACCAAAGACAATTTCGATTGAAATGTATTCATACTTATTATCAAAATTGAAAGTACTTACCTGGCATATCGTGCTGTGACAGTCCGTCATAATCCCATTTTTTTATTTGGTTATCTTCGCGGCGTATTCCAGCGCTTTCAGTATGGCTATACCTTCTGCTGTGTAAGGGCTAACAAGATTCGGAATTAGGTGTTCCTCGGGATAATCTGGCCCAACCATTACCCCCCTTCAAAACCCAACTTATGTAAACAAAAAACTGCAAATTCTTACTGCCTTCAACACAACGCGCAAGAATGGCACAAATACACAAAGACAAACACTCTGAGGGAGTAGAAATACTTTTTTTGACTATAGAAAAAATATATTTTGCGTTGTATAAATTCACTTTTCCACATCCAAAATGTATTTGTTAAACGTAAATCCCAGGCCCTGAAGATGATCTCAATAAAGATCGAAACTTTGGCACGATAAAGAAAATGTTTCTGAAACCTACATCACACCAGACCGCATCTCACGATTTTTGAATTATTTAAAAGTAATCATTTTTACGTGATTAAAATTAGAGAGACAATAAAAACAAAAAATACAAAAGGCAGAAATTATTTGCCCAATAGCACAGCCCAAGTGTAGAAACTATGGACTGGTTTCTCTTAACATAAGTCCTCCGGGGATCCTATAAGATCCTGCCATCCTGTCGTTTAGTGACCAGCAGCAAGCTACATGTAAAAGGGAATGAGAGAGAGAGAGAGAGTGAGAGAGAGAGAGAGAGAGAGAGAGAGAGAGAGATTTTACTCTACAATGATGTTTAGTGTTAAGATTAATGGTTATGTCTAACATTTCGGATCAACAGACACATGTATATGTCTAAGGAATGTGTAGACCTTCAGTAATGTCAGTAAGTCAATTCAGCCAGTGTGGCCACAACAATGTGGAGAAGGGTCGCAATTTTTGAAAGTTCCACTGTATCCCCATAAACAGGCAAATCACTTTTAAATAAATTATTCATGGCTACATTTAAAGATGAAGCTTCTTTTAGTGTTAGGGACAAAATTTCAAAACAGTCATACATCATGTCTCTGGCTTGTGATAAATAAACTTTTAGATATTGAACCTACTGAATATATTTAGTTTTTATTCACTACAATGCTTATTACAAAACATAAACAAACTAATTTTTAATTAAAAACGAGGTGGAATTTAATTAATTACCCTTTTAATAGCTGTAACAGCTTTCCTCCGGTTTGTTCGTCGATTTCGGTAGCACGTGGAGTTAATTTAAGCTCACCTTCGGAACAACCGTCATAAGCTCCGACGACCACTCCTTTCTAAATAAAAAAATCATTGGTTAAAATCATAGTTGATAAAATTACAAAAAGTACCATACAATGAAAGAATATTACATAATGTAACTAAATTAAAATAAACCATAAACGTTTCCATCCACGTTTGAAAAATATGAATTTCTTCCAGTGCAATGTTTTCATTCCAAGAATCAGAGTATATAGGATGATATAAAGGTTCAGGAAAATGTGAGGACAATGAATAGTATACCTATTGTACATGAGAGATTCATTGGATTTGTATTTTCATTAAACTCATTAAACTGAGCACTCTCAACACGACAGACAAGAATGACACATCTACACGGAAAACAAACACTTTAAGCTCTGAAGATGACAGCAGTAAAATTCGAAACATTGGCACGATAAAGCAAAAGTTTTTCTAAAACCTACGTCACACCAGATGATTCAGCTCACCTCCAAATAATTATTTTATTATTTTTCGCCCTTTTGGTGTATTGAAGACTACACACTGTGTGTAAATATTTTATATTCAAGGTTTATTTTAAAACACAGAGTATGTTTTTTTTGTAATTGACACATTCCCTTATTCGTGGTGAAATGTGATGACTGTTTTGAAAGTGTTTCCAAAAATGGATTCGTTTTCGATAGCCTTAAAACGCTCACATTTAGCACTGACTGAAGAGTCTTTTAAAGAATAACCATATTTCAGAATCATTGATATCTGGTAGATTAAAATTTACAGCGCAAGTAAAATGCAAGTGAATCTCTGAGCTGGAAATTTAATACTTAAAAAAAAGATGTTATTTCAAATTGCTCTTTTGCCAGAAATCGACAGAAATTAAATTTACTAGGCACAAATTCAGCAACCGAACAACAACAGAATAAAAAGATTTGACGGACATAAAATGATCTTAAGGCCATCTCTTTGCCGATACCAAAACAAGAAGGGAGGTTATGTACGTATATTTTTTTTAAATATTTACTTACTTTTCCAGATCCCAACCCACAATCTGAGGAAGCCCTGCTGAATCCCTTTAAAGCTACACCTCTCACTCTCAATAATTTGGCTACGTTGATCATTGTGCGATCAATTTTCCCTTCATAACTAGAAAATCTACGTAAATAAATTAAAAATATAAGAAAAATTTTTTAATATGTTTATTTAAAGCAGATGATTTTCATTATTTTCGCTGGCTATAATAGCCGGATTTTATACCGGAATTTTTCTGAATTTAAAACTATTCTGGAGATCTCTTGTCACCAACTAAACCATTGAATCGAAATCTTCGTTGAGGCAGGATTAACGTTTAGAGCCTCTAAAAATAATTAAAAATCTTGTAATTTCTCTTAAATATATTTTTTTAAAATTATTTTTTCTCTCCAATTGTTCATACAACACTCGACGAAAAACCAACCTAAAATAAAGAAATTAGTAGGATATTGCATTAAATAGTGTGTTTATATATGCTTTACACACATTCCTACTGAAACTTTATGGGGAATTGTGCATGATGATTAAACTTGCAGTTTTATCCTCGCAAATAATCTACCTTCTTGCTTTTAAGTGTTTTCTTGGGACGTTGCTTTTCTATATAAGGTTCCTCTTCAACAGCTGGTATCTGTGTAAAACTTTATCAAATTGTGTCCCACGGGTGTGCAGTCAACCTCTAAAGATGGTGAAATTCCTAAACGCATATAACAAAAAAGCCAGCGATATTAAACATACCAGGATGATCGGGGGAGAATCTTACTTTTCCCAGTAATATTCCTCAAATAGGTACTGGTTATATTAGCACAGCCATTCTTGTTTTGAATAATAAACTTTCAAAATCTAATACCCCTAACTTCACAACACTTTGATCTTAGCCAAAATGGCTGAAAAGCATAGCGTTTTGTGCTAAATGTACTGTTAAGAAGAGTGTATTTATTAGCGTGAATGTACGATGTCACATAGCCAATGAGGAATATCAAGTAGAAACCCCGATGGACGATTCATCCTAACTTGTATGCACCGACTCACTGAGTGCGCTGTTCGCTGTGAACGAATTTCTGTGGATCCCATCATCAAGCTTTTGTTCTAAAGAATGCCGAGTTGGATCATCTTGGAACAATGGCAGTTATTGGGTACTCGGATAAATCAGGTTGGAAGTCAGCGAACGTGACCATAATGTGGTGAATAATAATTATAATAATAACTTTTTTAATTTATTATTCATTTTTTATTCATTCATTATATATATCATATTGTTCTATATATTTATAAGGATGAATGTATATTTGGAGAAGAATGTTGATAGAGGAATATGCACCACTACATCATTCTGGCAAAATGAAACAATTCTACAAATGAAAATTTTACAGGAGTGGAATGGAAGCTTACTTTTTTTTTTAAATTTATGTATTAATTACTCGCCATTGCAGTTATTGGCAATAAAAACTGTCACGATTCATCAAAATTGTCTTTAATTATTCAAATATCGTGAGGGCACTCTCAACACGACATGGCACAATTACACAGAAGACAAACACTTTGAGCCCTGAAGATGATCTCAATAAAAGATCGAAACGTTGGCACGATAAAGAAAATGTTTTTCTGATACCTACACCACACCAGACCGCATCTCACGATATTTGAATAATTATCCGTTAACGGTCACTAATCTCTACACATTGTCTTTAATTTCAATAAAACTTAAGTGAAAATTCAAAACTTTAACAATCTAGCTGTACCACCCCTAAAAACCTATGGTTTTTAGTTAACACTTTTTTTCATACGTTGGCTCTCAGTAATTTAAGTTAGTTTGTTTGCTCGATGAAAAATGACAATAAGGGTATTAATTTTTCTGTGGTGGTAACAAACAATGTACAAACCTAATTAAAGAGTATAAATATCCAGGTAGTCCAAAAGCATTGCTTTAAAATTTGCACGTTTCTTCTGTTGTGCCACCAAAATGACCCATTTCTCAATCGAATCATCACATGATCAATCATCATATGATGAGAAATGGATTCTGTACGATAACAGGAAGGGTGTATAGGTCAGTGGTTGGACAAGGATGAAGCACCAAAACACTTTCCGAAACTAAATCTGCACCCAAACAAGGTCATGGGGGCTGTTTGGTGGTATTCTGCCAGGGTGGTACACTATAATATTTTGTATTGTGGTGAAATTATCACAACTGAGAAATATTGCCATGAAATTGACAAAAAGCACGGGAAACTGCTACATTAGTCCTCTGTGGGTAAACTGTAAGGCGCTGATCCTTCTTAAAGATAAGGCCAGGCCACATGTCCCAATGCCAACCCTGCGGAGACTAGGATCTGAAAACTTACTGTACCCTCCATATACACCTGACCTCTTACAAAGAAAAAATACTTTTCAGCCTGAAAGAGTTGTGAAAATTTTCATAAAATAAGATCCGCATCAATTAAAAAAAAAAAAAAAAGAATGTTTTCATCCCAGATTTATGTTCAATGAGATTTCAGACAATCTATTCCTTTAGACGGAAGAAAGCAGGCATCAGTTCCATATAGAGAGCAAATAAGCAGGCAACACAATACTACAATTATTCTATGAGTATTGCAGACAGTATAATAAGAGAGCTGTTGATATTAACAAGGGAAAGTCAATGGGCTTATTGGAAATTAGTAAGAACTTTGGGATTTGTTAGTGTTTAAAAGGCGCCCTTACTTCTTGGCCATTGATTGAGACAATAAAGTTCGCACTTGAGCTAAGATGTCGCTTGTGGGACATTGAATGTCATAAACATAAAGATGAAATTGGGAGAAATTAAGAACTAATGGCAGATCATTTAGAAACACAGAAAAGAGAAAAGGTCCAAGTCTAGAGCCTTGGGGTACACAAGCAGAAATCCAGAGAGGAGATAAGATAGAATTTGAAGCTTTCAATCTCTGAGTTAAATGGAAGAAGGCAGGCATTGGAAAATCGTTCTATGAGTATCGCAGACATTATAACATACCATGCGTTTTTAAGCTTGTTTTGTTCCATTGTATTTTCTTATACAACACATTGTAACAATCAAAAATCAATATTCTAAAAACGGTTTTTAATTTTAATAAATTTGGAAGAGAAAATAAAAATTAATTTCATTTTTCAATCTAAAATAAATGTGAAGATTTTCATAAAATATTTATTACCAGTATAAATTTAAGAAAAGAATGTTTGCATGCATGACTTATATACAAAGAAATATCAGTCAACTTATCCTTTAATTGGAAGAAGGGAGGAATCGTCCACATAGAGAGGAAGTAAGTATGCAATGCAACATGGCATTTATTTTTGTTTTACATTTGTTGTTGTCTGTTTATACATCTAATTGACATGAATGAAACATCAAAATTCAAAAAGGGTCTTTAATTTTAATAAATTTGAAAGAGAAAAGAAGGAAAAAATTGTTGGGGATTTATAGAAAACGTTTTCCAGTTTTGAAGTATTTATGAGTGGGCGATTAAATTGTGATTACTAAGTTAAATTGTGAAATCCAACAATAATTTAATCTGGATGTGCTATATGTTCTAATTTGTATTATTAAGATTGTCACCTCCTTGGTTAGTATTGGTTTGTTTTGAATGTGGTGGACCGAGTGAGTAGTAGGTTATAACCTCTTATGTAAGAGCTAACATCACTTTCAATTTGTTTTCTTTCCTTTCAGCCCAATTACTGTTTAATTCCTAGAACAAAATAGATAATTAATGAGACATATCACCTCAGCGAGGATAGTACGCTCAAAGGTCCTGTGCCGATCTTGTCTCATTTATTGCTTTGTGGTATCCCTCCAACTTCAATATCTTTAAAGCTGAGAGGTTTTGTAGAAAGGTTCTTTTTTTCTCCACTGTTCTGGGGTTGTCGTCACTACTCGGCCTCTTTTCCCCGATGAATTTTCTTGGGGATCCACCCAGTAGCCATGCCCTTCTTTCTAAAATTGGAGAGTACCTGATTTTTTGTGAACTATTAAGTTCCTTATTTTCTAAAGAATTCTCAGTCTCTTTTTCTGACTTATTTAGTGTTTCTTAGGAAGGTGGAACTATCATACCCTGAAAAACCCCTCAGGCCTTGCTAGAGTCTGTTTGCTCCAGTGCTTCTGAAACGACTGTAGGATCATCTTGGGATGAAACTGAACGGCTTTAAAATTATTATTTCTTCTGTCTCTTCCAAGCAACAGTTTTCTTTCTGAGACCAAATAGTCTCTGTTTTAAAGGAGAATCCCACTTAGTTGCCCCTTGACTACTCGAGGCAATCGCATCGATTCAAATATTGAGTTTTATTTGAATCCTTGTGATTCTTACTAGTACTTATGAACTGTCTAAAAGGGATTCCCTCTTCCAGTTTTTTATGCTCTATTGCTAGTGCTTTTGAACCTAAGGAATCATCTTAGGCCTTAGCATAATTTACAATTTTTGCAGAGAATTATCGACCAGCAATGGTTAACAATTGGGATCAGGTATGCAATCCAAAATGAAGTAGTCGTATTTTTTATGCCAAGCTTTCTGCTTTTTATTAAACCTTCCTCAGGGTAGTACAGAAGGATAAACATAATTATTTTATTGGAATAGTCTCACATTAAAACAACGTTTGCAATGTATTTATGAATGTTTAATTAAAAATAAAAGCGGTACAGTCAGGTACTATGTGTCGCTGTTATTTTAATTTTTATTGATGTTTTTTAATTAATTTAATTGGTTTCATGAGTGTTTCTCATGAATCAAACAAACAATTACTCAGTTTAATATTAAATGCTCATACATATTTTGAATTTTTGCCTTCTTCCTCTTTATCTACCTAATCTTATTTATTTATTTGTTATGAGGGTTCACAACAGCACAGTTATGAAGCCCACAGGGTGCCAGCATTTTTGAAAAAAAGCCTATAATGATTAGAATGTCGAGCTGCTGGATTCGAACCCAGGATCTTTATCTTACAGTTATAAGTTCTATTGCGGCCACCAACGCCCCTAATCTTATTTATTGATTATGAATTATGGTATATTCAGGTATTTGAAAATGTAAATCATAAATTGCATAAGTTTTAATTTCATTAGAATTTCATAAAATGATACAGTGATTTTAACTAAAATTATAAATAAAATTTTTCTTTTTCTCAAAACTGCAATATTCTGATGTTAGGAAAATATATCACATTAACTTACTTAGGCATGCCACAAATAATGGTTTTTTTATATTCTAATTTGGTGTAATTGGTTCCATCTAGAGGCACATTAATACAATAAATTATAAAGTAAATTCCATCACCAAACAAATTTAAACATTTGTATTCATTTTAATACAATTTTATTCTATTAGGATCATCTTTGTACTTGTTTGGATTATATTATTATATAATTTAAACATTTATAGAAAATAAAGATGAAATGAAGGTGAAAGGTTACAAAGATGTTAATTATTATTAATCATTATTAAATCTTGATTTATTATCTCAATCTTGTCTGTTCTACAGTAAATGGCCTTGGGAACTGTCAACATTCTGTCCAGACCATTTGAAAATTATAAGGTAAAAATATTTTCTAAATTTATTTATTTATTTTTTTTAATTTTTTAATTTTTTAATTTTTTAATTTTTTTAATTTTTTATTTTATTTTTTTTATTTTTTTAATGTGGAGCTTAAGTGCATTCTTCCATTTTGTGAGCTGCGTTGAATTTTATATATGGCATGTACCTACGTACACTTGCTATATTCAGATTTACATTGGTAGGCATTTCACCATTAAAAAAATTATGGAATTTGTAAACTGGAAATGTTATACATAAAAAAAATATATGAAAAGATATATAAATATCTTGCAGCTTGCAAGATTGTAGAAACTATGTTTTACTTATTAATTCATTTAACTACCCCCCCCCCCCCAATGGATGCCATGAACTGGAGGAGTTCCCTCCTGAGCACTGCAGCAGTACAGCTTTTTCTACTTTATCTCTGGTTCCATTTTTTGGGGGCTCGCAACACTAGTGTGAATTTGAGCCCCCAGCACTCGTGTTCTTCCTTCGAAGAACCCCATTTTTGTAGGTTGGGACCAAATTCAGGGTCACTGAGATCTGATCCTGCTCCTTACATTGATGAGTGCCAAGTCAATTTCTTTCAATTGCAGCCACTGGTCGCCTTAGGCACAAAAGTCCAGAGACGATGGTGGGGATCGATAATTGTGGAAACCTTTTAGCCATAAATTAGTTACTTACTCGTATGTGAACAAAAATTAATCTAGAAATACCACTTCCCTTAAAAATGCGGCAAATGTCAAAATAAATCACTCCTTTCTTGGGCTTTGATGAATTCAATGCCAATTAGTCAGGGAGATGTTGATGATAAAAACAAAATAACAAAATAAAGTTTTTCTATGGAAGTACAATTTTTTTAGCAAGAATTTTATGAGATATCTGCCAGCAAGAATTGGCTGATCAGGATTAGCAGTATTTCCACTACAAATTGATACCAAACATACATCGCCTCAAAAAAACAAACATACAAATTAGTTAAATCCTTTAAGAAGGACCATGTCTATTATCCTGTTTGTTTATTTTATGAACATGTTTCATTTAAAAAAAAAAATTTCATTTACCTAACATACATTTAGGATTTGGACCCAAAAGTATTAAGAATATAAGATGAATAAATAAATATGTAAAGTATTATTATCTCTTCAGTTTTTGATGTTATAATGCTATGTACAGGCAATCTCTGCTTAATAACTACTCTCGTCTGGTGTAACATCCAACGGGTTGACGTTGTTGACTGTGATTACACATGGCTGAATCCCTTTGCCCTCAACCCCTTGGCTTGATGAAGATGAGACAAGGATTGGCTCCTTCAGAAGTATTAGTCATTGACTATTTCTGATACAATTTCTTCCTTTTTTTCTCTGGTGTATCTAGGGTATATCCCCATGGATGGAGCTAACCAACTAACCTCCATAAGAAATGGATGGCTCTTCCTCCACATTGCATAACCTATTTAATGGAATCATCATTGAATATGTCCATATTATGTAGACGTTTTCGCAGATTCTAATGACCAGTCTAATGACTCCTCTGTGTCTGGCCCCTTCAATAATATTGCAGCACTGAGTTTGGCAGTTTTGGTGGGGGTTGTTTTAGTGTAAGTTTACCATGTCTAGTGCCCCTCGAGTTGATCCTCTATTCTTTTTGGTTTATTTGGAGCCATTCTGTGATGGAGGATTCTTTATTTTACCTTAGATTGAGTGATTGTATGAAATGGTTTGGATTTAGGAACTGATTAAGTTGTGGGCCGAAATCACCTAGCTTTCCTGGATCCCAACGACGTTTGCTGGACGGATAGACCCGAACTACATGTGTCTCTCCTAATTACGTGATGCAACTCCTTGTCTCTATACAGGGTGTTTGGCTATTCCTGTTACAAACTTTACCAGAAGATTCAACGTTCAAAATGGAACCAAAAAGTTCTAATTAACTATGGCCCGAATCTGAAAAGTTTCGGAGTTATTTCACTTTTTTAAGATTTCACGACTTTGCTCCAAATAAACAATATTAACTCCAAAACTAAGTTTTTTCAGACAAATCCGTTGAGGCCATTGGAAAGTTCGTTAAATTTCCTTTAAGATGTGATCATTAAACTTGTAAATGTTAGTGAAAAAAGCGATTTAGCAGCGAGAACTTTGAATTTTCTTTCAAAGTTGAAAATCTTACTATGGTGATTCTGAACTACTATCCAAACGTAGAGAATTTCAGATTTCAAATTTCAGAAAACATACTTTATTTAATATCCTCTTTAGTGATGCAGTTGCATTTTTACTTAATTTTTTCAAAGGTGAGGAAATTGAAGATACAAAGAAGAAACCGCCTTTGAAGGATTGGTAAGGTGTAAAATTAAAAAAAACCTTAAGGTAATTTCGAATGAAACTATTAAACTTTTTTTTTAAATTCCGATTCGAAACCGAAATGGTGCAAGTGTCTACTGATTTATCAAATCGACTGCAAATTTCGATTAAAGGATTATTGTATTATTATTCTCTGGAATAAACGAGTTTTAAGATTCAAAACATTTATAGTTATTTATGTGGCATTTTGTTAACACTATGGCGACTTTTTCTAGTGAAGAATAGGCCGATATACATCGTATGTACAGGTTATGCGGGTTTAATGAGACGGCAAAGCGTCGAAAATACGATGAGGACGGTGGAGAGCAATTGGAATCAAAATTAAAAAATAGGTAATAAATTGATTCGAAATTCCTTAAGTTTTTTTTATTTTTTAATATTATTAATCTTTCCACCTTACAAATCCTTCAACTGGGTAGTCCTTCCTGTGTAGAGACATAGAGTTGTACCCCTTAATTAATGATAAGAGGTCGTGAGATGCGGTCTGGTGTTACGTAGGTTTTTAGAAAAACATTTTCTTTATCCTGCCAACGTTTCGGTCTTTATTGTGATCATCTTCAGGCTAAAATGTGTGGTTTCTTTGTAGAGGTGTCATTTTCACGTGTCGTGTTGACCCTTAAACAGGTGGGATACAATGAGCAATTTTTCTCTGCATGCTGGACACTTACGCTGAGTTTCGGTCGGTAAGCGTCTGTGAGGTTAGGCGTTTTTTAAGTTTCTTATTTGCATACCTTTACACACTGGTATGAACGAACGCTTTGGAGCTCTCATGTTTTGATTGATATTCATTTCACTCCTTTTCGAAAGTCCATTACATTATTCAAAACGAACATAACTTTTTAGTTCAATTATTTAGTATAATTATAACAGATTTATTTTAAGGCTTTTATACGTTTGATGAAGATAATTTATGACTTATACATTCCTTTACTGCCTTTGCTTAAAATGTCGAGTCCTGAGGGGATCGAAGACACGATAGCTCAAGTGGTAGAGTAGCGGCGTATCTAGCCGAAGGTCATGGGTTCGAATCCCGCTCGTGGCACTGACTTTTTTCATCTCAACTTAAAACCTTAATTAATTGAATGCTATTAATTGGCCAAGCGGACCACGAAAAATAGTGAATTAAAATGAAGTATACTTCACTAAAGCTCTCCGTGGCCATTCCACTTGTCGCCGAGAATCAACTTGATTACTGGACATTTGAAAAATGGCAAAAAGGAGGGAAAATTAAAAAGGTGGGGTTGACATGAGAAGTTAGTGTCCGAGAGGATCGTAGTCACGGTAGCTCAAGTGGTACAGTATATCGTACCTGCCTATCAATCCGAAGGTCGTGGGTTCGAAACTCGCTCGTGACACTGACCTTTTTATCTCAACTTAATTGAATAACCTTGAATGATACTAGTTATTCAAGTGGACCACGAAAAATAGTGAATTACTTAAAAGATATCTACATCAATCTAAAAAAATAACAACACTATGGCTAACATTTGGCCTCACTAATAATTTAACCTCCACTTACGCTAAACTATTATTAAAAATAAATACATTGGGTGCAATGAATGCCATTAAAAAGGCAAAAATAAAAACGTGAGAAGAATCAGAAATATATTTCCTACACATAATAAAATACTAACTTAACAGACCACCTAGACCAGGCGATCTACTCCTATTAGAAACTGTAATATACTTAATTTTAGAATCTGTTAATTTTTGTATTAATTTTCAACAAATTTAAGATAAATTGCACATTTGTTTACCGGCAACAGTCTATGATAAAGTAATAAAAAGGAAACATTCTTTTAATTGAATATATGTATCTTTCAAGTTGAGAACCCGTGGGCGGTATCGCGAATTGAAATATGGCCTCGGCGGTTACTACAGGAAATGGACGCGACGATTTGGAGGATAACCGTGACCATGGCGGAGAGTGAGATTCTGAATATACTGAGCTAACAAAGTGCCGGCAGGAAATTGAAAAAGGCAGGACTCGATTAGGTAGTGAGGCCAGGTGAGAGGAACTTCCTAGCTCCGTCTACCCAATGCAGAAAGATGTACTCTAACGATACAGAAAGTAAGTAATATATAGGGCACGTTTTCAACAATAAATTCTTTAATTTGCGAAATAGAAAACAGCGTTTTTTCAGTATGAAGATTTTTATCATTGTTTTAAAATTGCATAAATATTCTTCAAACCCGGGATCTATTGTTGTATATCTTATTTATTACGAGTATATCAGTTCATTGTATTTATTTAACATATTTTTTTCGTATTGCTCTTAAAGTTTGCATTGACTACAATTTTGCTTAAACTCTTTGCTATATGTTTTTCTTTCTTCGTAAATTTGACTTTTCTCATCATTTACACTTTTATAAATTTTCTTTGTAATAAATGGCTTTGTAAAGAAGCGCTAATTAATTAACAATTATTGTCGTAAAGATAGGTTGAGCGAGGTCTTAAAAATGAGCAACGGATGTCCGGCTTTCCTTCTACCACCCACCGACATTGAAAAACCGAACTTTTAGAGTTACGTGAGAACCCTACTCACTGGATCAAAGGGCGAATTTAGAGTTAATTTATTATTACTGAAAAGTAATAAGGATTAGAAATTCGCCCTCTCTCCTTTTATATTTAAATTGGCATGGACCACCCCTTTCAAAGAAAAGGGCTATTATTCAATTGAAATATTCCTTTGGACCGGAATTCTCGGAGAATTTGTTTTCTCAATTAGTTCACACAATTGGGGCGTGCAGTTTTGAAAGGTTAGTTGAAGCTTTCATGTTTATTTTAACGCTAGGTCTCTGTTGTTGTAATCGCCATCAATGTTTAAACCGATAGATTTTATGTAAAAGGAAAAAATAAAGGGTCGTAGTTAGCTATAACAATATTAATGTATAATTAGATGGGGGTTGCAAAAGAGAGAGCGAAACAAATAAATAATTATTTATAAGCACATAAATACACAGACAACTGGAGATAGATAAATATATATAGATGCATAGATAGATAGATAGAATATATATATATATATATATATATATATATATATA
>CM077102.1:14360447-14386343 GCA_039619505.1 Cimex hemipterus
ATTTTCGAGTTTTTTCACTTTTCCAATCGCCTTGAGGTGGTCAGCGACGGTCGTTTTACTGACTTTGAGTTGCTCTGCAAGTTCTCGAACAGTTGTTTTGGGGTTTTCTTCCACCACTGATCGCAGAACATCATCATTAAGAGAGGAAGGCCTTCCACGACCTTCTTCATCTTCAAGGCTGAAATCTCCCTCCCGAAATTTTTTAAACCACCTTTGCACAGTGCACTCATTAACACAACCCTCGCCCCAGACTTGGTTAATGTTTCTAGCCGTTTGGGCTCCGCTTCGGCCGAGTTTAAACTCGTAAAAGAAAATCGTACGAAATTCTCGCTTTGACATTATAAGGATGACTGAATTATTTCCAAGTAGCGGAATGCTACAGAGGTAAACAAACAATATCATTTGGAAGAGGATTAATAAGTGTTGACATTCATACAAATGAGTAATCCTGTAAACGTAAACAGAATATTTTATATAGATTTTTTTTAATGAAAACTTAAAATCCTGCATTATTTTCCGGACAACCCAATAATAGACCTTGGACGCAGAAGCCACTTGTTCTAATATGTTTTGCGGACAAAATGGGACAAACGGGTATATAATTCCTTCGTATTTCTTTCATTAAATACTCAAGTTAAAAGCTTGTGAAGTCAGTTTTTTGGAACAATTTAGAGCTTTTTTAAAAGTTTATTTTATTAGACCTAAGTTATTCAGTTTCAATATATTTCAGTATGAAAAAACAGGGAACATCATTAAAAAAACCAAGAAAAAGTTAAAATTCAATGAAATATAATTTTACGAATATTTAACTCTCACTTGTCGATTTTTACCACTTTTTTTTATATACACAACGATGCTATTCAGGAAAAGTGCTGCATTTTCGTATAGCTAAGAGGTTGTAAGAGGGGGAAAATAGGGGTTTGGAATAGAAAAATAATGATTTTTGATCCAAGTCGGAGGTTTTGGACGTTTCGTCCCACTGTACGGCGCGGCGGTCTCTTAGTGTTCAGGTATTCTTGAGTAATCCTAAAGTGACCGATTCGCATCCAACCAAGTAGTTTTTCTTTCATTCAGTGTTTTCGAAAATTTTCCTTTCTCTTGTATCTGCTTGGATGTTTCTTAATATGTTCATTTTTTGAATTATGCGGGGATTGTCTGCCAGATTTTTCTTACAGATTCTTTCCAGTGTTAATAATATCATTAGGTTACTTTTTGTATTAGAATCACTTTTTATGGCATATGTTTTGCCAGCACGATCAGCTGTGTCTCATCCAAATATGCCACCGTGACCCGGTATCCGTAAAAAGCTTGTCTGTTATTTGAGAAAAAAATTTTATTCATTAAAATGTTCTGAATCACTGGGTTGTTTCGTGGAAACGTGTCTAGGAGAAAGAAGAGCACTGAGAAAGTCAGAAAAGAATGAAAATTTTAAGGGGTTTAATTATTCATTGCTGGCCACGATTACAAGTACTGATCCTTTCTTATATTTCGACCTCAACAGTTTAACTTATAATTTTCCTTCTCGAAGGTTGGATAATAGGTCATCTCAAAACAACAACAATTTTTTCTCAATCTACAAGGTTTCGGATTTATTTTAATCCTACCTCAGGTGAGTTAACCCAATTGTTAAAACAATGGTCTTCAGTCATTAATATTTTGTAACAGTTTAGCTATTGCGAAGGCACAAATCTAGTCAAACAGTACAAAATCTTAGATGAATTTCTAAATTTCGCTCCGCTGTAATGAAACTTCGCGAGTTTAATAAAAAAGTGCTCCATTAAGTAAGCTTTCAAAAGCTCCTTGGAAGAATTGGTAGATTATTTTTTCGAGAAATGTTGATCAAACGTTAAAAATACTTGGTGATTAGTGACCGTTAGTTAATGATTATTCACGTATCTTGTGATGCGGTCTGGTGTGAAGTTGTTTTCAACACGACAAACAAGAATGGCACAATTATGTAGAAAACAAACACTTTGAGCCCTGAAGATGATTTCAATAAAGATCGAAACGTTGTCACGACAAAGAAAATATTTTTCTGAAACCTACATCCCACCAGACCGCATCTCAAGATATCTGAATAATAATTAAAAATACCTTGCTCCGTAGGAAAATTAAAGTTTTAAGGTAAAGATCTAATTTGTATTGATGACAGATTTTTTATTCCACGAAAAATTGAGTTCTAGGGAGATGAATTAAAATAAAATTTGACATTTTTCTGAACCAAAAAAATAGATTGACTATAAAAACAGACAGTTTCATACAATTGTAAGCATTCTTGTTCAGCAAGTTGTCGATGCGCTTTCCAATACTTCTCGCGCGTTGTCTAGCACTTTCTTTTTAATCAATTTAGTATTGCAACGAAAATTAAAAATTCTAAAATATTTCCCAGAATTCACACTGTGCTTTATACACTGTCGTTTTAGTAGGCTTGACAGTCTAATAAATCAACACGTTTTCAAGTAAAAAAACGATAAGCTGTTATGTTCCAAAACTTGTTAATATATATGTTGGGGGGAAGAGCAGATCTTAATTGGCCCACAAACTTCCGTATCCGTTTCAAGGGATGCGATTAAATTTTGTCGTGTTGTTTGTTTTTAAATAGGTGGCAAATATTTATTATATTTAAGAGGGATTTGGGGAAAAAGGAAGGGTGATTGATAATACATTGAATTAAAGAACTGAATATTTACAATTTATTTACACAAAATTTAAAAAAAAAAGAAATTCCCTATTAGTCCAAAATAATTGATATTCAAATCTACTAGCCAGGGTTTTACGAAAACAATTAAAATAAAATAAAAGACGAAATGAAAAGGTTGAAGACTCGCTTCCCCAAACAAACGAAATAGGCGGTGTTGACCTGAAGGTTGCTGCTGGGTTTCACTTCGACGAAGGTGCTTGCAGAGCCGGATGACGGTCCAGTTGACGGTGCTGTGATGACACGGTGGTGAATCGAAAAAATCGGTGTCTAGAGTCCAGAGAAAGTCGATATGACGATCGATTATCGGTTTGGTAGAAGGTGCGGCTTGTGCTGACCCAGGCAAGCGAGAGACTGACTTATTCCTGGGCAAAGGCCGAAGACACCGGCGTTATCGCTTGCAAAATAAAACAATGTGGCCTCAACGAGTTAAACAGGGCCTCCCAGGGCGGACCTTGGTCAGCCGAAAACAACAAAAATAAAGGCTCCTTGGGCGTCAACAATATAAAAAAAAAATACTATTGAGTCATCAATTTAAAATATATTCTCCTTCCTTTCCACTGAAAAATTTTTATTTTCCCTTTTTTACTTTTCAGCACTATTCGTGATACTTTAACATCATATTTGTTGTTATATAATAAACGTTTTAAACGTGTAACAAAATTTGTTCTGAATATTATCTAAACGCGAAAGACGAATTTCTGAAAGAAACATTTTGTCGTTTTATTTATAAATAACAAACAGTTTGACAAATTGTTTTTCTTTGGGTTTGGGATCGTTGAATTTGTTAAATAGGAAGCCGGATTTGTTTTCGTATTTAAAGGCGGTGAAATATACGGGATGCCCTATTATCGGGCAAGCACCGTTTATCCCTCTATCTGACCCGATGTCCCTTTATCTAACCTACCTAAAATACAAACGTGGAATTGAGCTGTCCAATTTACCATGAGATATTGACACGACCTCGCTCGGAATAACATTGAAACGCAATATTGAAAATTGAAAAAACAGATCGTCCGTTTTTATTGTTTTTTACACGTGTTAAACCGTTTCTTTTAATACCTGCAAATCATTCTATTAATCACATCGTATAGTGACAATTACGCGTATTGCTTTATCAACGAATTTTCTTTTACCTCTTTGTACGATAAATAATGAATATTAATGGAAGAATCACTGCATAATTATTTAATTCATTTATATCAAATTAACTGCTAGCTCTGACACGAGTCAATTCGTCGCTATTATTTATATTTATTGTTATAGGATGATGAAAGGTGACTAGGAAGTGAAGATATCCCCCTTGCAGTGTACCTTCTGGCTTATTGTTATTTCCTGGATTCTTGGTCGATTCGACGAAATAACCAATCAGTTAATTAATAACGTCATACTCTTTATGTAAGTTATTGATAGAGATAAAAAGTCAGTGTCACGAACGGGATTCGAACCTACGATCTTCGGCTAGATACGCCTCTGCTCTACCACTTGAGCTATCGTGACCTTGATCCACTCGGACACTAACTTCCCATCTCAACCTCACCTTTTGAATTTTCCCTTCTTTTTGCCATTTTTCAAATGTCGTGTAATCTATTTAATTCTCGGCGACAATTGAAACTGCCATGGAGAGCTTTAATAAAGGTACACTGCATTTTAACTTATTAATTATTTAGAAATCGTGAGATGCGTTCTGGTGTGATGTAGGTTTCAGAGAAACATTTTCTTTAACGTGCGAACGTTTCGATCTTTATTGAGATCATCTTCAGGGCCTGGGATTTACAAACATTGTTTACCTTTAACAAATAGCTTTTGGAAGTGGAAAAGTGACTTTATACAATGGCTTATAAAACCTCCATCACACCAGGCCACATCTCACTATGTCTAAATAATTAGCCATTAACGGTCACTAACCACCACGCATTAACTTGTTAAATTCACTAGTTTTCGTGGTCCGCTTGGACAATTAATGTCTTTCAATTAATTAAGGTTTTTTGTTGAAATAAGAATTTTCAGCATTTCATTTGTCGCCGAGAATCAAATAGATTACACGAAATTTGAAAAATCGCAAAAAGGAGGGTAAGTGCACGTTGCTCTGGAGTCCTTTGTTGTTGAACGCGGCGAATAGTAAAAATGCAACTTGCTTTTTCTGCGGGATTAATCACGCAATTTAAAGACGATTGGTCTTCTTTTTGTTTAAACTTTTGCCAGAAGTGGCGGATAAGACGGATGAAAAAAATATTCTGGGTATATGACATTGAAAAAAGTCCTGCCCTCCACTCTACATCAACGACGAAGAAGTACCGAATTCAATTCATGACCAATACATAGGATTGAACTTCGACAATACACAGACGTGGAATCCCACATAAGGCTTCAGGGGCAACATCTTAACAGAAGACGTTGACAATCAGGAAAATTTTTTAGTACTGAAATCTGTCTTGACACTCAAAACGAAACTAACCTTATATAAGAACTTATATGTAGGACACAGAGGTCATATAAACTCTCAGTGTGCCGGTGTTATTTAAAAAATAAAAGCCAATTTGTAAGTATGTCGGGATTCGAAGGGCCGCTGGATTCGAACCCCGAACCTTTACCTTACAGTCATGTGCGCCGTGTCAACTCATAAACCGTAGTGGCCACCGACGCCCAATAAAGACATTATTGCAGCCACTTTGGTCAAACGGTATGGGTTTTTCCTTGTAATCCAACATCGAATGCATCAATCCTTCCGTTTAAACGTACTATGGCAAATCCTCAAAGCTCCATACTACGCCACTAACCTCACTTTCCAAAATGTTCCCGAGTACTAATCGCCAACAAGACAAGATGATCTTTAGTGTCTGCACCTGGCCTTGTTGAATTTTGATTCTCAAGATGAGAGCTGACACACTTGTGCATACGACGAAATGATGTTACCGCCGCAGCATTGCTGTAGAGAGGCGCCTCAGCCCCTAAGCGCCAAGGACAACCTCGCTCTCCGCTTGTCCGCTCCGAATGGTCGAATTGTGCATCGGGTCGTATGTCGCACGCAAAGGGCTAAGTGGCCGAAATACTTCAGCCTGCTCTCCCGCGTACTCCCTTGATAGACAAGGCGTCTCTGGGGGCTTCCCAAGCGTAGAAACAACCGGATCCGCTACTTTCCAGAACGTTTTCGTTCCGGACTCTTGGCCAAAGGAGGAGAGAGTCTCGAGAGAGTCGGACTAGAGGATCTTTAGTGTCCGTACCTAGGCTATATGGAGCCCTTACCGGACGTGCCGATTCTCAAAATGAGAGCTGACGCATCTCCGCCTGAGCGTTGATGTAGAGGCTTCTCACCCCTAAGGGATGTTACCACCTCGCCCTCATCCTGTCCGAATAGGAATGTCGCATGCAAAGGACTAGCAGGTCAGCCTGCTCTCCCCCATACTCCCCAGATAGAGAGAGACTTTCCAGAACGACTTGAACGTACCTTTTGTGAACGAACGAATCCGATCCCGATTCCGTGATTTTCACACCATCTCGATCTCAACCACCCGCCACATCGTTTTTAATTTTTCGATGGCCTGGAGACCACCTTACCCTCTAATCCCTCACCCTCCTGCATCTCATGGTACGTGCCCTCCGGGCGCAGCGCTGGTATTAGTTCTAAAATGTGTGAAAAAGGTTTTAGGATCACATTTGTATTATGTAATAATATGTATAGTGTACAAATAATAAAATAATTCAAAAATATGTAGTACATGCAACTACTTTTTATTTGTTAATAAATGCTACTGTACTGTAATACAATTAAAAACAAGAGTGGAGAAACCACTTATTTCAATGATACTACAACATTTTTAAATTTGGACTTGTGTCAATATGCAATTATGTCATTGTATAAGAAATCTCGAGGCCAACCTTCTATTTATATTTGTTATTTAATTTTTTCCTGTTCCAAGGGTATAGTATTCCAGGGAAATAAGCAGGCACAAATTCCCTATAAGATAGATAAATGAGGACTCACCGCAGCACCCAATTATATTATAATTCTGGTCTAAAAATCTTTAATCCATAAATCCGATGAGACCCAAATCTTATAACACCTTTGTTGAGTGGCAATTAAATAATTTAATTAACATTAAGTGCATGTATAATTATTTAATTAATTGTAAGCGGACGTCGTCGCGGAGACCGAATTATCTCCCAATATTCGCTTTCTTTTTGTAAGCGACAAGAGATAAGTCGGCGTAAGCGCGTCGCTACTTATTTTTGTGTAGGGGAAGGTAAGGTTCCAGAATACAATAAATCAGAGACAGTATTCAGAGACATTTATTGAGCAAAACACCTTCTCTTAACGATACTCTAATTGCTAATATTAGTTTATCTATTAGTCAGCCACAACTCTACATCTGGGATGAGTCTATTGACAACGGGACTTACCCCACACGGTACTCGCTACGATCCAGGTCCACAGCATCTCTTGTCACGACCTCTGGCTTGGCACGATGGGTAGACACGGGTGGTCCTCGCTGGCTCTGGGTGGCTGCGTCTCCTTGGTGTATCCCAGACGGAGTGTGGCTGCTTCTGTCCCGATCCGGGGATCTGATGCCGACTGACTGGGGGTGAGCCTCTTATTCTTGACTGTCCTTTGGTTTTCCAATCATCCCTTTTTATACCGGGTCTCACCCGGGGTAGGGATGAAAAGGAAACTCCAAAAGTCGGGGGGAGTTCTCCCGACGCGGCTGGGCCGACAAAGACGGCGGTATTTGACGGACTCCCAATTTACGATAACCCTCTTTCCTTACTTAAATGGCTCCTGGGTAGCCATTTCCCAGCCAGATGTGCCAGATGCGCCTTGTTGTTCCCGACTGGGTCTGTTTCGCATTTGGACGTTCTTACCTAGCTGGCTACGTGCGTGGCCATTTCGTAGCTAGATTTGCCAGATGTGTCACGTCGTGCCGGTCTGGGTCTGCCTCTTCAAAGGACCACTTTGTCGGTTTTCCTTGTTTACCTAAATGGTTCTTATTTTACAGCTTAACTAAGACGGGGCCGTCTTACATAATCAATCAATTTGTCTTTCGAACATATATCGTGAAAACGTTTTTTTCTCATTTCAAACGTTTTAAACCATTAATTATTTACATTCTCAAAAGAAATTTCAGCAAAACAACACGGATTAAATTGTTAAATGGTTATAATACTTCAGACTTTTAAATTATTTATTCACCCGGCATTTGACATTTTCTGAACCTGAAAAGTAATTTGATTTATATAAATCCTGGAAATTGTATTCAGATTAGGGAGTAAATGTATAAGCATTACTAATTACTTCCTAATTCAATACTAATTTTTTAAACGTTCATTTTAACACGTTTTAAATTTTGACCTCGGAAGAAGATGTTCAATATGTATAAAAAAATATTTTATTTTATAACCCACTGCATAATTGCATTACTTTTCTGTCAGAGTTGCAGAAAAAATAAACAAACACTTCAACGTTTTGACATATTTATGTGCTGTACAACATAAAACAATTAGTTTTTTGGGTTGTTTTCCATATTAGTAGCATTGTTTTGTCGCGCTGTTCTTGTTTCAAATATGAGTGCACTCGTCGGCGGGATACATCTCCTGCTAGAAATAGAGTGTTTCCCATCTACAGATACATATTTTACTTGTCCAGCATGTCCATTTCTCTCTGGAATAAAGCTATTTATCCTGCAGCTTTCCCTCTTCAAGCCATAACGCTTCTTTCCCGCGTTTGACTGTTCAGACACGTAGATGACGCTAAAAAACTATATGTTCAACTTTTCCCTCATGGCGGATGGTTTGTGAAATTTTAAATATCGTTTTAAATACCAAAAAATCTTTTTGGTGATAATTGAACCATTGGATATGTAATCTCGAAACGAAACTTTTGATTGAGTTTTTTTTGTTGCGCTCATGGAATTTCTTATTTATTATTTGAGGCACAAAACAAGATCCGTACTATACTCCAACAAAATATCAGTTTTGAACTCATGGATTTTCTGAGTGGAGAATTGCTTATCTGTTGAGTCCTACTAGCTAAATTATTAGTTTAATGTCTGACAAAAAGTTGCACTATTTGTTGTGGTTGATTTATTAGTTTTTTGTGCAAAGTGTGATTGAGTTGCAAAATTATTGTCACGAGCGGACTCGAACCTGCCCATCCGCATGTCGTCCCATCGAGTCCCGCTCGTGACACCGTGACAATTTTTCAACTTTTTCAACTACACATTGCATAAAAAATAATAAATCTCTTAATTACTTTGGATAATATGACCAATTAAAACATATATATTATTTAGTACATGTATACATATATATAGTAGTCATATTTGACTTTTATTAATAAAACATTTGATGAAAAGTCTTGGTTGAGATGAAAAAGCTAGTGCCACGAGAGGGATTCGAACTCACGACCTTCGGCTGAATACGCCACTGCTCTAACCACTTGAGCTATCGTGACTTCTATCATCTCGGACACCAACTCTCCATCTCAACCTACTACCGTTAGAATTTTCCGTATTTTTACCATTTTCAAATGTCGTGTAATCGGATTTGATTCTCAGCGATTTATGAAGACCACGGAGTGCTGTTTAATGAAGTGATTCTTCTTTTACTTTTTAAATATTAATCCATGTACGTTTTCGTGGGCAATTGTTAATTCTTTCAATCCGTTAATTATTTTTTCTATGTAAGATATTGGTTGAAATAAAAAAGTTGTCACGGACACAGCCGAAGGTCGTGGGTTCGAATCCTTCTCCTGACTTAGTTTTTCATCTTAACCAGTACCTTAGATAAATGTATAATTAATTTAAATAGACATTATATACCTTATATAGAACAGGAAAATATAACAATAAATTTGTTAGTTGTTGTTTCAGCAACATTTTGCTTTATGGGGGTTAGCAAGAGTAGAGGTCATAGGTAGAGATCCCCGGAGTCCTGCTGTTTCGGCAGAGAGGTAGAAATAAGTTTATTTATAGGACCTTTACTTTGTTAAGAAAAGTTTTTATAATCTTACTTTTTACAATATTTTATAAAGGTTTATTTCTTTATAACGGCTCTCGGTCGTACAAATACTTCAATAACATTTTATACAACAATATACTCCAATGGCTGCATGTATATTTTAACAATATTCACACCTAAATATATTCGTCGTTTTAGAAGATATGAATTCAGCGTATGAAGAACAGAAAGAAATGTTATCTACTTAGTATATTTTCTTCACGAATTATATTTTTCTATATTAAAAATAATTTATAGCTCATGTTGGTTTGGTACATTTGCGAAAAACAAACCGAAAAAAATCTAGTCCGTCTTGTTTAAGAAAATCGAGATAAACGTAAAAAATTTTGTTCCAGGTCTTTGTCTTCATTGGACAGCGGGTCGAGTGTTTGAATGAGGACTAACCGCTCAATGGAGCCATAACCTAGGGTACTAAGAAGACCACGGAAAAGGAATTGCACCAATGACAATTGCTGACCTATTTCTGGAAAGAAGGACCGAGTCAATTGTACTGAACTAAGGAACTAGGAAAAATTTAATAAAATAGAAGAGATACCAGACTCCTACTTCCTAGTATTCTCTCATTATTATCGCTATCCTCATTAATGGAAATGGCCCTGCCCTAGACGATGGCGCGAGAATTAAACTCATAAGCTTTCAAATGTGGAAAAGGGAAAAATGCGGGAACTAAGAGGCTTTTATATTTGCTTTCAACGGTACTGATCCATCTGAACCCATTCATGTATAAATTAAGACAGAAAACCTAAAAATAAGAGAAATAAATGTGCCTTTGTTAGTGACCTGCTGTCTCATAATTTGTGGTAGTCGTGAGGAGCGGTCAAGAATGAGGTAGTTTAGAAAAACAATTTTTTCATTTTTTTCCGAGTTTCGACCTTTATTTGTGACATCTTCAGGGCCTGGGTAAATTACAAAACATATACTGATTGGAAAAAATACAATTTAAATTAAATGTTGAACCAAGTGGGCGCTATTCTTGTAGTATCGTATTGGTGTTGAGTGAAAGTGTTGTAAAACATGAATTTGTATTCTGAAGTTTTTATATGATTGTGACAGGGTGGGACGCGGTAAATCTGGAAAAAAAATTTCGATCAGAGGCGGTATTATTGGTGACAACAGTGTCGAGTAATTTTCTGATCACTATACCTGCTAGTATAGGGCTTAGATTGCTACCCATGGCTATGCCAAATAGTTGTAGGAATACAACAACCATTTCTACAAACAACTATGGGCCGGTTCGAGTCCCGCTCGTGATACTAGTTTCAACTCACCCACACTTATCATAAAAAATAATAAATCAAGTAAAACAAATTGTACTATTTTTGGCCTGCCATTAAACAAATAATTTAACTGGTAGAACTAAACAGGTAAGCAATTCTCAACAAAGAACATCCATGAATTTGAAATAGATCTCTATTTCCTATTGTGCTCGTGCCCCAAAATAAAACCTAAAAAAATGAAAAATAGTGTTTTCTACACTACCACATTCTTGACAGCTCCTCACGACTTCAACAAACTAGAGGAATAAATGTTTATTAAATTGTTCTCTAAAAATTATTTACCATTGAATGAAAATCTGTCAGTAATTTCAGTTTTGTTCCTGATCGCCAATTTCATGAAATTAATCTTTTACTTTTGGTTGTTCATTAAAAATGAATGCGCGGTGGCGAGTAGATATATGGTCCGTTTTATATTTGCCCACCTAGGTTCGAATCCCGGCACATCCCATGATATTTTTTTATCGGAAATAATAAGTAAATGTATAGCAAATTTGTGCGACTCCTCGTTCCAAAATCTAACGGGTCATTTGACATTTCGGTTCTTTATCGAACAAATTACTTTTAAAAATGTGAAAACGCCAGTATTTTTATCGAAACACGCACTTGCATCAACAAAACATGTACGAAAAACCCTTAAATAATACTGTAACATGGCAATAATAAATTAAAATGATCAGGACGAGTTTTGTCCTTTGTTTTGACTAGGTAATCATCATTATCTTATCCAATTTGAGATAAATAATTTTAAGAGACGTTAAAATTACAGGAGTATTGACTAGACTGTTCGATTGAAACCTTCGATTTTGCCGTTTCGTAAAATGATTCCTAAAATATACAAATAGATCTGTTAGCAGAGCTCAGTTTATTTAATTATTATAATTTCTTAATAGCAAGTTCTTTACGGTTCATTTTGTTTTACGTGTGAAACAGCAATTTCTAGGTCAGGAATGACTTTGTTTTAAACCACTTTTCAAGTATTATTTTCATTAAAACGATAAACTCAACAACGTATTGTTAGAAAAGTAACAATTACTAAAACGAGTGCAAACATCAATTCAGTTTTCAATTCAATTTGTAAAATTGTTGATGTTAGCATTCATAAAATATTCATTCTTTTGTTTCCGTATGATTCAAACTGTAATACATGACGTAGGATCCAGGCAGGTTTTATTATGCTGGCGCAGGACCGCCCGTAGTCCAGTGAAAATTACCGTTATTCGCATAATACAAATTTGGCTTTTGTCACTAAACCGTGATTTTTTATCTTGACGAAGAGAACGTGTGCTGTTAATAAAGTCGGGTGATTAACGACCCAGGGCTACTATGCTAGCCAGATCAGGGGGTGAGTGACGCCCCCATTTTGCCACCTTTTCTCTCATCATGATTCCTCCTAAATCAGTGTATACTTTTAAACTTAGCACAAAAAGAATTCTTATAAAAAAGAGTGGAATTTGTATATTTTTATGCTCATTTTATTAAATTTACTTTACACCTTTAATTTTAATAAAATTTTAATCTGTATAATATAAATAAATAACTAAATTCATTCAACCAGAATTATATTTTGTACGTCCTGTTTCACAATTAGTCAATTTGAATTTTGTTGAGAATGTACTAGAGAGTTTTGCTGGTCAACAACCATTAAAATAAATTTAGAATAACGAATTTTTATAATAATATATTACATAAATCAAAGTATTTATTTATTTATTATTTATTAATAAAAGACTAAATATAAAGCAAATTCAATTAACTACTTTAACTTAATGAGAATGGGAGGCTTCATTTCACAAACAATTTAAAAAAATCACTTATTCAGAATTTCAGACCTTTTAGCATTTATCCAATCATTTTTGTTGTTAACATTCTCAAATGCATAATGAGACGTATTGACATTTTCGACCTGGCAACATGCATTTGTTTTTATAAGTGCCTGAGCACAGCGACATCTAATTTCCAAAATAAATTTTTCAAAGTATTTATTTTTTTACATTTCAATAAAAAGTGATGGCACAAAAATTTGAGTACGTCAAACTTCCCAAAAGGTCGCAAGCCCCAACTTTAATATGCTGGGATATTTTTAGGAGATAGTAAAGAATATTAGCTTAAAATTAAGGGATTGGGGTGGAATTTCGTGTATTGGGATTTTGTGACAAATTTTAGAAAAGTACTGTTGAGGTTTGTGTGATTCGTTACATAGAACGCGGATAGCTGGAAGTTATCTGACAATTAACGATCTGCTGCTGTTCCATAACATCACGTAAAAAACATGTAACATATAAAAAATTTGGTGATAAAAACAGAAAAAAGTTCTATAAATGTGTCTGTTTCACTGTCTGGCCGACCTACTCGAAACACAAAAATTTCTACTAAACAAACATTCATCCTTCTATTGTATGATTATCGGGATATCGTGAGATGCGGTCTGGTGTGATGTAGGTTTCATAAAAATATTTTCTTTATCGTGCCAACGTATCGATCTTTATTGAGATCATCCTCAGGGCCAAGGATTTACCAACATTGGGTACATTTAACAAATACATTTAGGATGTGGAAAAAAATGAATTTATACAATGAAAAAATATATTTATTATAACAAAATATATTCAATCTACTCACTTAACGTGCTTGTTTTGAATATAATTTGCAAAATAAATTTTTTTATTGTATACATTCACTTTTTCTACATCCTACATGTATTTGTTAAATTTAAACTATGTTTGTAAATCTCAGGCCGTGAAGATCTAAACAAAGATCGAAACATTGGCACGTTAAAGAAAACATTTTTCTGAAGCCTTCATCACACCAGAACGCATCTCATGATTTCGAATTATCATGGACTAACGGTCACCAGTCACTACAGACTTCTATTGTATATTCATTTAGTTACATAAAAGTAATTAGCAATTTTTAAATTAGAGTTATTTTAAATTAATTTAATCAACTGTTGATTACGTAAGAATGATAATTCCATTTGCATTTATTTTTGACCTCTTTGATCCTGAATGTCTAGCCCATTGGACAAGATCCCGAGGGTCGGCGTATTGCCAGATTTAACATGGCCACAGACCACAAGTTATTAAATGGCATTTTACAAATTACCAGTCCTATTATTCACCCTGTTATCAGTCCCCATAGAGCTTTACCGGATGTTAAATCAAATGAAAAATTGCAGGTTTTTTTGTTGACATTTTGATTAATCGCCGCCAGTTTCTTTAATCTTTCGTTTTTTAATCATGATCAATCATACTTTATTCCTTCCTCCGTGTAAAACAATAACGAATCAGGAATTTAGACCGAATGGGGATTATACATTTAAGGAAAATAAGAGGCAGACATTCCGCTTGGGCCGAATTAATTAATACTCCGCAATTTATACGGCAAACATTCCATTTTCGAGGCTGAATACTTTCTGCTGACAATATTCTAAAATTGTTCAAATGCCCGGTTCAAACCGTGACTTAAATCTCATCAAACATTTATGGAATGGGACTTGTACATTAAATCGAGAATTCTATAGAAGAGGGCGTACCAGTTATAATTAAATTACCTACAAAGTTGCAAACAGCGTCATTATTCTCATAACAATCTGATAGTACATTAATACAATTTAAGAGTATTACATTTCAATTAAAACCAGAATAAATATAAACAAATCAGGGTAAACGTATTTTCTTAAAAAAAAAAAAAATCGAAATTACTAATGGTTTGCATACTAATGCTTTGTATTCACGCGTCAATAATGTCTATCAAAAGAAAATAAATACTTTAAAAATTAGATAAATCCTTAGTTCTCTTAAGATATATACTCAAAGACAAAAAAAACCAGACTCTCCAGTTTCGCTGTTTATTTCAAATTATATTCATCGTTGTTAGTAATTAAAACATACCTATTTTAATGTAAACCAATTTAAACGAGATGAACGAGAAGCTGGTTTTTTTAATGGTGCTCAATTTGAACGTGCGAAAGCGGGAATTTAACACAAGTAAATATTGCAATGGTAAATACTGTAAAAAATTAATAATAAATTAGTGATTAAAGATAAAATATGAAAAATTGGAATAATATCTTAATATTATTATAAAAACAAAGACAAATAAAATATTTATTTGGTTGTTTAACATTATTCATGTGCATATTTGAAATGGGTGGTAGATCAAAATCGATTATAGTATTAATGTATTTAACTCCATGTTCAATTTTACATTTTTTAATTTCAAATTTCTCAAACCAATCTCGTTCTCTCCCTTTGTTGAAACTATGTGACACTGTTGTATTTCTATTTGAATTGAAATTATGTTTTGTTTCTTTTAGACAGTCCTTAATTTCCGAAAATTTGTTCGATTTAAGAAGTGTTATTTTACTCTCTTTTTAATTTCTTTACCGTTTTGTCCTGTATATTTAATCTCATACTTATTACATTTGCGGTGGTAAACCCCGCTTTTTGCCAAGTTGTCTTTAGGTTTCGACAGGATGTTTTTAAGTGAACCCGTTCTTCTAAAAGGTATTATCTTGTTTAAAAATTTTATATATATAATACAAAAATATAATAATTTAATATTATTAAAGTATTATTCTAATTCTTTATCTTTTATCTCTAATCACTAATTTATAATTAATTTCTTACAGTATTAACCGTTATAATGTTTACTTGCGTTGTAATTCCGGCTTTTCGCAAGTTCAAATCGAGTGTCATTAAAAAACCTGCTTCTCATTGGAACGTCGCGTTGACGTGGGTACGGCGTACAGACGTGGTTGTAGAAATCCTTCAACCTGACGATGAGCCTAAAAGCTCGAAATCCGGAATGTTGGAAAACAATTTATTGAGAGTAGGAACTATCATTTTTAACAAAGGATTGTACACGTCACTCACTCCGTCATTCACCATTTCTATTAATAGAATGGTTCTTCCATAATTCTGCCCTCTTCATGATGAGTGATTTGAGTGAACGCCAAATTCTACGATTAATAATATTTATTTCTATCAAGCTTTGGTTTCGTACAATGATTTTCCTATAAACTACCTTAATGGAATGGCCATGTTTCGTTCCTGCCTTTTTTCAAACTTTTTTCCAGGCCTACCACCACAACAAGTGTTGGGCAATAAAGAAACAGTAAACTCCTCTTTTAAACAAGAGTTATATTTGTCTAAATATTATGATGTAATGTACGATAGAGTTCAAAAGTTTAGTAAGTTTTAGTTAAGACACCTTCTAAGTAACCTATGCTTACAACGAATAGAGAAATATTTCCTAGAAACATTTTAAAATAGTCATGTACACATCGGGGTTAACAGGTATCACGCAGATTAACTAGGTCAATGTGGCTTTGGTTGATGCCTCATCAGAGTAAATGATATACATGAAAGTTATGCTAACAGCACATATCCTACCAACGTGTAAATAATTGGGAAACTACCCTCGCTATCCAGGTTGCCAACAATTTTTTTTTCTTATGTTTATTCCTTTTTTTGGGGTCTTCAAGATCAATATCTTGATCATGCGTTTGGAGATTCTGTTCAGTTAAGAACTTATGCCGGTGTTTTCATCGATATACCAATCGATAAGAGTTAAGTATCGAATATTTTCTTTCGATACGATGTGCTTTTGGTATTGTAACGATTACGTTTTGTAGTGTTGGTAAAAATTCTCGAATAGATTGTTCATCGAGTGTTCAAGCAATATTGAATTTTGATTTTCCTTTCATCAACCTGGAAGTTGACTTAAGTACTGTCTTTAGATCAATTTTTCAAAACTAGATAACGATAAATATCAAGTTAGTTGAAATGTGTTGACAGCTTTTCCTTGTTCTTACCCCCACTGTATTAAAAAGTATTTAAAAATATGGAAAAAACTGCAAATTTTAGTTTATCTTAACGCATGACCGACAGAGTATTCATATGTGTAAGAACTCGTCAGTGTTTAATTACTTTTGTGAGTAGTATCGAACATTTCCTTCGATACCAGTATCGAGTTCTGGTATAGAATATTTTTTGTTATCGCATGTCACTAGAGATACAGAGAAACACAAAAAAATGGTCCACTTGGTCCTCATCGGCTATTACAATTTTTTTTTAAATTTATACCTATTGAGTGTTCAGAAATCGTGAGATGCGGTGTGGGGTGGTGTAAGTTCAGAAAGACTTTTTTTTTTATCATGCCAACGTTTCGATCTCTATTGGGATCATCTTCAGGGACTTGTGTTGTCTTCTTCTTTATTCTCGTGTAGAAATATGAGTGGTGATCAGTGACGTTATTCTATGATTATTCAGAAATCGTGAGATGCGGTCTGGTGTGATGTAGGTTTCAGAAAAACGTAAAGAAAATGTTTTCTGAAATCTAAATCTCACCAGACTGCATCTCACGATTTCTGAATAATCAGCGAATAACTATCACTAATCACCAGCCATTTATACCTATCCTTATTTATTTTGGTCATGGCTTATATTGGTACTTGTTTATTATTTACTAACATTTTCATTTGAAAAAGAAAGAGAATAATTTCGTTCAATTAATAAATCTAAATATTTTCTCATTTAAAATAATATTTAGTCGGCTATTAATGCAACGTTATTTACTTTCTTTTGAATTAAATTCACGTCTATCCATTTTAGGGGTCAGAGAATATCAGTTAAATTATTTTTGAACGTGAATAGACAAGTGGGACATGCAACGATAAAAAAAGTCCCAATAAACGTGCACGCAGCCAACAGTGAGCACTTTGCCGCAATAGGAATTGATTCGTGACTTCAGGTCGGCTTTTGAATGAAGTAACGCCCCACGAACTGAGAAGCCTGAAAAGAGCGAATTTACAAATTTATACACCAAAAGAGCAGCTTTTCTCTGTACATTCTCTCTACATTTGTTTAGGTTTGTTTTTAATTTACCATAAAAATGAATATATTACAATTAAAAAAGAAAGAAAAATTTTTTTACGGCACAGTACATTTCATGTCTTATGATTAATTAATTTTTGTTTTACACTTGTCATGTTGTCAGCGATCGAATGTTACTCGGATAGTATGGTGTCTGAATTGCCGTACGTTCAATCATTGAAACCCTTCTATAAAAGGGTTGATGGACCCCATCACTGAATTCGTCGAGAAATTGAAACGCGTTTGACAGACCTAAACAGATATGAGAGCATACCCAACAGACTGAAAATGGCTAAACTAAAGATTCATCACGCCGCAGTCCTCAAAAAGAAATTTCATCAGGTTGAAAATGTAGACATTACTAAAATTAGTTTCTTCTATTTTTTTTTTCTTGAATTAGTGTTTTATTAGTGATTAACCGCATCCACCATTGGCAATCACTACATGAACGATTAATCAGTGCATCAATGGAGATTTTTCGTTTACTCAAGTGTGGACACAATTCCCAACGTTCGTTCCACCCCGTTAAAGTTCGTGGTCCGATTGCCGAATTAACCTTTTTCAATCAATTAATCTTTACGTACTGATGAGACAAAAAATCAGTGTTTCGAATTTGAAAAATGGCAAAAAGGAGGGAAAATTCGAAAGGTGGGTTGAGATGGGAAGTTGATGTTGATCGTAATCTCGGTACCTCAATTGGCAGGGCATTTAGACGAAGGTCGTGGGTTCGAATTGTACTCGTGACACTGATTTTTTTTATCACGCCAATCACGCGGATAAAGTTTCAAATCACTCAGCAAATTAACATGGAAATCTTTGTACGTTCATTCTTCCCGTTCCTACTTTCGCGATTTCCTTTTGTGGGCAAGACCAAAAGCAGACAAAGTGAGCAGATCGCCGAGGTCAACGTAGTCCAAGTGCAAACTGTCGCTTGTTCAATTACGGTTGTTCAGTGCGATTCGTAGGAAAATTCGATAGAGAAATGGATCATTTCGGTGGAGCAACAGAAGCGACGTGCAAATTTCGAAGCATGGATTTCTTTCTGCTTCGGTCAGTTCGTGGGGTACTTTACCATTTTGACCCAGATGGCGAGGTCAACACTAAGCTCTACCCAATTTCCAAGTTGTCTTATGTGAATTTTTTTCATAAAAACTTTTTTAGTTGTTCGTCGTTCACAACGGAAGGCCTACAGCAAACTTCCCTGTCTTCGAGATGAAAATCTCTGAAAACACCGAGCTATACGCTAATGCTTCCGTCCCCCCAAACTGTATTGATATTATGCGCGATATTAGTGGCACTTCATCTAAGTTAAATTCGTACCATTTACACGAAAATATAGTTTGGACATAATTACCTTCGCAATCCTCTTATAAAATTCAATATAGACTAAAATTGTTATAAATTAATTAATCTTTTTACGTAAGGTTTTGGTTGAAATGAAAAACTTAGTGTCACAAGCGGGATTCGAACCCACGACCCTCGGCTCAATTCGCCGCTGCTCTAACCACTTGAGCTATTAAGCAGTGGCGTATCGAGCCGAAGATCGTGGGTTCGAATCCCGCTCGTGACACAGACGTTTTCATTTCAACCTAAAAATATTAAGTAATTGAAAGAAGTAATTTGGTCAATAGACCACTAAATAAATATAACAGATTTTATAAACTAAAATGTTTTATATAAAAGATAACAGTTAAAATTTATTATAATACATAAATTAGATTTGAGGCATTGTTTACATGACAAGCACATGCTAAAATAAAAAATATTTTAAAACTTGCATTAATTTTGCAAAAACCAAATATTTGAGTCATGAACTGATTAATGATTTGACTGTAATTCTAACTAATCTAGTGTGGAATAACAGAATGGTGTTTTTGCTTCCAGAGTAGATTTCGGGAAATGTGCGGATGCGGTTCTCAACCACCGAATCAAATTATTAGACGGAACAGAGAGAGTTGACATAGTTGTAACATAGTTCACCTAGGTGCGGTTTCAGACTATGAACATGCTCGGATAGGGCTATCGTCCAGTTCAAGAACCTGGAACGCGTTAAGGAGCTGAAACTCTTCCATTATTGTAGATCTTTACATTCTGAGCCAGGGGCGAACGAAAGGCAAGTTAAGAGTTATACTAAAAGTTTCAACTCGGTTAGTGCCTTGCCCCCGAAACTTTTATACTTCTTGTCGAGAGGTCGCTAACATCCGGGCGGCTTTTCTTCCAGCCGTTTAATGCAGGCTGTTAACTGGAGCGAACTTTACACCGGACGCTAGATCAGCCGTTCTCCAGCGAAAAGGAACATTTATGACGGCAGTCGGAAGTTTATAGCGGGGTGACGCCGCGCCTGAGGAAAAGCGCATGTCCGCCCCGACGTCGACCCCATCCGAAACCTCAGTAGACCACGTGAATTCGTCCAGCCCTGTTCGTGTTTTTTGCGTTCTACCCACGAGATACTTCGTCACAGGTAGAATATTGAAAACGAACAAAAATTCTACGAAATTAACTAATAAAAATATTTAATCACCATACAAACAATTCGATATATATGTTTTTATTTACTAACGACCAACAACTCAGTTTACTATTTCTTAAACAAACAAAAGAAAAAAATAAACTAAAAATTTAATAGGACAATTTATTTTATACCAATGCTAACGGAACACTAACAATAAAATGTTGAAAAACATTAGCATTCATATACTTATATCTGAACAGTTAAAAAATTCGTTCTTATTTTTTACCTGCCAACATCTACTTATCTTCTTTTAAAATTCACTAACGAAATTTCCATAATCGAATCTTTCTTAAATAACCATTTAACAAATAAAAATCTATTCTTTACTAATGTTCGTATTTGTCCTTGTTGGCCCAGGCAATGATGTTAAAAAATAAATTTAGGACGAATCATTACATATATTTATTTATTGAAAATCAATAATGGTAATGGAAAAAGTAAGAAATGATTTATTGATATAACGTACCTACTGCCTTTGCTATCAAACTAGGTCAATTTAAAAAAAAAATCTGTTCATTACGAAATTTCCCATAGAAATTAAATAATGATATCCGGTAGTAATGGCATATTTAAAAAAAAACACTTTAACACGGTTTGTTATATTTATTATTGCAAAACGTTGATAGTCAAAGTTAAAACAGAGTAAAAAAATCAAATGTTTTATTGTTATTTTATAACTAACGCTTTTTCAATCAATCTAGTTGAATTAAATAAAACCTAGTCATTACAAAATTTCAGATAGATATAAAACAATGACACCGGTAGTAGTAGTATAACAAAAAAACATTTTTAGCAAGTTTTATATATTTATTATTGAAAAACGTTAATAGTCATAGACAAACCATACAGTAAAAATGAAATTTTAAAATTACGTAACTAACGATTTTGAAATCAAAGTAGTTGAAGTAACCTTTTCATTAGAAAATTTTAGATAGGAATAAAACAATGGTATACAGTAATATAAGTACGATAAAAGTACAGCTTTCTACATTTATTATTGCAAAACGTTATATGATTTATTCCTTTAAGAAGCCAATAATTTTTTTCTATCCTACTAGTTGATTTAAATAACAAAAGGTCATTACAAAATTAATTCTATAATAAAATAATGCTACTAGTACTAATAACCCAGTAAAAAATAAATTTACGATAATTTGATATATGTATTCGTTAATTACAAAATTATAATAGATAAAAGAAGAAACAAAAAATTATCTTGGATGTAGGAAGAAATTTATTTTTTATCTTATTATTTATTATATACCACAGACAGAGACCACCGAAAAACCAATTTCATAAAAATATTTACTACTGTTTTACATGGATTTTAGCGTTCTGCTCGTTGATTTTCTTCGTTTTTTTTTTAATTAAAAGCCAAGCAAAAAAATCTATTCAGTTTGATGGAATACTAAAGTATGATTCATGTACATTTATAACAAATATTTTTTATGAATGTTTTTGAAGGTCTACGTCTGTGGAATAGGATAAATCCAAGAAAATGAGATGTAGTTAGTGACTCTGGGAATTGAACTAGAAATAAGCTTATATTTTATTGAACGCAAGGAAATAACACTTAAAGAACAACTTGAACTACTGAAACATGATTTCGACACAGAAAACACGCATTAACGTCTCCCTTCAACAACTTATTCTCAACTAAGTCCTTCTTCCCGCCTACCGCTCGGAGCCTCTCAGGACACTTCTGACATAAACAAGAAAAACAACATGAAAAAATAACCATATGATCAATTTATGACAATATACATCGTTTGTGTCAATTGAGAAAGTAGGACACTGACATATTTACTTATTCGAAACTGAAAATTATCATTAGATTTAGGTAATAAGTTCTTTGGTTATCAAATTATTTTTATTGCAGGAAATAACCAAATAAGAAGAGGATATCGACAGGTCATATCACTCCCAGCGCATGCGGTTTTAAACCTTAGACTGATTAATTCTTAAGTATATTTTTACTTATTTCACGCCATTCACTAAATGATGGTAGCGTCTTCGAAATTCTCCTACCACAATCTGTACATTCCAACTAATCAAATTGAATTCTCAATTCTCAATATTCTACTCTCCCGCTCATACTCGCTCTAATAGATACTTATTCACTATCAATATACATAAAAGAAAACACGAAAACGAGATATCTTGGAGAATATGTGTACCGAGAGCAATTAATTATAGCAGTAATTAATAGCTAAAATATGGAAATTGTATTAGTTTTCATTATTTTAAACTTTACTTTAAAAAAATAACAATCATTAACATAAGTTGATATTATACAGTCCCCCCTCCACAAAAAAAATTCACTATCTCCAAAACGAATCGATTAATTTCAGAGTATATGCATTATTTATGGGCCGACTAACATCAATTCATCGCCGACCCTCGCTTTATGCGATTTTTTTCTTCGCCCATCTTTGACACTGCCTGTAATATTTTTTTCTCCAGTTTTCTTAGCTTGCTAACATCTCGAAGGAACCCTTTGATTGTCAAATTGCTATTAAGAGAACCAGAAACAGATTTTACGCCTCCTACCTCTCCCAAAAACACCACTAGCAATGGGAGTGGTACTGGCTATCAACTCCCCTAATAAAACATGAACACATTAAAACAACAAATTAACACAAACACAACATTCGGTAAAAACATAGCACCCGATATTCCTCGGTTCGGGATTATAAGCTACCCGTTGCTTTCACGCTAATAAATTACATTCATTTCAATACCCTACATAAACATAGAAGTCTGGTCTCATTCTTCTTCGTGTACTCGATATCCCTCACGGCATATTTAAACCCTCCAATCACGCTAATAAATTACTTTTTCTCTCTAGACAACACTCTGAAACACCAAAGTACTCGGCATTCCTTATAGTGGGGAGTTTCTGGTATAATTGTTCAAAAAGTGTGAAGAATACTGAGCATTACATTTGAAAAAAAAAAATGATCAACAGGTACACTTTCCGCGACAACATATTAAAATTCTAATAGAACCAGCAGAATGCAACGTGAAAAATTACTTTTGGAACCGTACTTGGTTTTAGAATAAAACAGGCTGCGTAAAAGAAAGTGATATTTTAAATAAAAGCTCACACGGATGACTAATCACACAAAGATAGAATATATAAATATAGATCTATACAGTTAAAAATATTTATGATTCGATTAGCCGATGATCTTTAGGCGCTGCAATCCGCGCAGGACAAAATTCTTCCCTTCCACACTAAATATTCTACAATCTATTATTATGCTTTACACACTGACAAATGTTTTACACAACGGGCACCGGCGAGGTCTGTTTTAACAGCTAAAACGCCGCGCCTGACCGAATTATTAGGGCATCCGATTTGTATTTTCCGTTCTAACGGTTCCTAGGTTCCATGAATGAAAACTGCATAGAAAAGAGGTTTGAACTTTCGTCCGTGACACCCAGCGGGAAGTTAGGTAGTTAATTCCTCCAGTATGGCAGGAGTTACTTAATTTAATCAAGCTTAATCTTATCAGTGAATTATTTATTAAATCGTTGAATGTTATTTTCGTATAACTGTATTTTTTCTATCATGCATCAACCAGAATTTATGTGGTGAAACAGCCAAAATGTTTTGCAAGATTGGAACATTTTTGAACATACAAATAAATTCCTAAATATATATTTACTCATTTATGTTTAAACACTATATAATAATAAGAAGAAATATAAAATGTGCCATTTGAATGTTAATGCTCGTGTGCATATTTTACTTGACCATTTTGACGTCATTATAATTGTTGAGATTATTATAATTGCTCTAAATAGTCTTATGTTAACTGCAAAAGTCATTTGCACTCCGCAGTAAGCGAACGGTATGTCATGCCTTGAATTCACATTTCCACGTTTCCGCTCCGAATGCATCAAACGTCGCGTGAAAATATTCTGCTCGACGTACGGCTGTTAAGGTTATAATCCATTACATAAAAGGTTTGCGTACACTGAATCTCAGCGTAAAGATTTAGACAAGAAGTATAACAACGAGTGGAGAAGAGTCGTATCTTATACATATAACGTTAAAAGAGGAAGCCGGACAGGAATAACGTTGGATGTTGTGAGGAGAGGGAAGAAAATGCAATTTGCCCCATAAAAATCCAGCTTTATTTTAGATAAATGTAATAAAGTAGTTTTTTCTTTCTTGATATAACAAACAAAAAACCCTATGTGATAAATAACTTTATCCAGTTATCCCTTTTGTTTAAGATTCTGATATTTATAAAATAGTGTCTATGAGAAGAGGTAAATTAGAAGAAAACCTTTTTCTGTATAGTTTTAACGACAAAGTCGCGATGAATCTTGCTATTGCATTTGTCCCGGAGAATAACTTGAAAACGTACTTACTCTAAGCTAACGCGCTAACGCAGACCCTAGGGAAATAATGTTCTTGAAGTTCTTCAAGAAACGATATTTCCCAGTCAGTGTTGGATTAAGAGGAAATAATGTGGTAGCTACGTTTCTAATAACATCATTAAAATTAATGATAGCTAAACAACAGTCGGTATTGGTTATAAATTAAAATAAACCACTTCCAGTCATACAGAAGGGCTTAACGCCCAAAACCCGTCGGTTGTCGTACATGATAGTGCAAAACGATTACAATATATTTTTCGAGAAGAAGTAAAAAGCCATGTCGGAATTCGACCCAGTGCTGTTTGTCGTGCTGTTTAATACGCATTTTTATGTGTAGAGATTAGTGACCGTTAATCGATAATCATTCAGATATCGTGAGATGCGTCTGGTGTGATGTAGGTCGCAGAAAAACATTTTCTTTATCGTGCCCGATCTTTATGGCACGACAAAGAAAATGATTTTCTGCGCCTACATCACACCAGACCGCATCTCACGATGTCTGAATAATTACTCATTTTTATACGTCTTGAATAGTTCTACTCTTAGAAATTTAATCACCACAGGTATGGTAATAATATAAATTTCTTCGAGTTGCTTACGATTAGGATTGTGGTCTGAAAAAAATCCCTTCTTTTTGCACCAATGCCGATCTTTTCGTCTTCTTCAGGTCATACAATATTGCACATTAATTTCCATACATATGCATAGGTATAACGACGATTCTTGACAACTTAAAGGTAATTAATCACATTGCTCAATTATTAAACATGTTCGTCAGACAATAACAAAACTTCCAACTATGCTAGTTTTCAACAATTTAAATTGTAAAATATAATATAAATAATAAAACAACTACATTTAACAAGTACATATGTATGTATATGGCACTCTTAACACGACACACAAGAACGGCACAATTCCGCACAAAACAAACTCTTTGAGCCCTGAAGATGGTTTCAATGAAGATCGAAACGTCGGTACGATAAAGAAAATGTTTTTCTAAAACCTACGTCATAACAGATCGATCTCCGAATAATCATCAACTAACGTTCCCTAATATATATATATATATATATATATATATATATATTTGTGAACGTCTCACAGATTTGATTAGGGAACGTTAAT
>CM077102.1:14386743-14403065 GCA_039619505.1 Cimex hemipterus
TATATATATATATATATATATGTGGGGGGGGGCGCGTGAGGTGATTAGGGAACGTTAATATATATATATATATATATATATATATATATACTTATCACTGGACGGTAACTAGACTTATTTGGAGTTGGAAGGTTTATTATTGTTTGACAAACCTGTTTAATAAGTTAACATTTTGAGTGAGTACCTGTAAGTTGTCAAGCATTTGAGAATTTGAGATACACCTATGTTCATCTATGAAAATTAATGTACTAATGTTTTCTGTGCACCCTGAAGAAGATGAAATACATCACCGAATGTTCAGCATTTATGCAGAAATGTCGAATTTTTTCTGACAATAACTATTAGAAAGTCTGGCCGATTGCATAGAGGATAAATGCTTCTATTAAATCACTCTTACAGATTTCATTAAAAAAAAAAAAAAAAAAGGAAAAAAACTTTTATTTTTGACTTGATTTAATTTTACAAAAACTAATCATACGTAAGATCAAACGGAAATGAAAATGTTTGTTATCAAATTACAAAATAAAACTTGTTCTGAGGAAAACGTCTTTGTAGAAATTTCTAAATATCAAAAAGAAGAATTTAAATATTTATACCCAAAGAATTTTCATACAGCCGAGGATTTCGATCGTCCTGTAGTGTCTAAAGGTCTTCTACAGCTCCTTAATTCAAATTAGAGTGGATTATTCATTTCAGTATTCGGTTGAGAAATTCCGAATTAAATTAATTTTAATTCGCCCTGAACCTCCATGAATCTTTATACTAGATTAGCCTCACGAATAAAACTGCTTTTAACATTCGTCTAATCCGATTAATTTAACGACGTTGAATAATATTTTTGAGGAGACGGTTGGTTGACTTACAATAACAAAAAAAAACTTTCTTCATAATTTACCGATATTAACATTGAGAATCATGTTCGGCGAGGTTTCCCTAGATCGGCTTTTGTCTAATGTCGCACAATAGCTTCCAACACAATGAATTTCGCCTATAATGTAACAATAATATATTGCTAAAGACGTTGGGAAGATAAGGCACCAATACCTTTTTAAAGATTGCCTATGTAGATCGGTTATGATTAATGACCATGATATATACTAATAATTCATTGTGTTAAAATTTTTCAATATTTAATTTGTCAAAGCAGCATTTTGCAGTGATAATCCCAACGTATAAATTTCATAAATTCTGATTGATGATTTTATAAGAATTTTCGACAGTGAACAACATAATTACTTTAAATAATGGATTATATTCATATTGTAAATGATGGATGACCGGACTATTTTGAAATGACAATATGATACTCTGTCCAGTACAATTAATTTATAGAACGAACCACTGATATAGTCATAATTGTAAAAGTATTTTACGAATTTTAGCTGCCAAAGTTTCAAAGTTGTTTTTTAATGAGAGTATTCTAACTACGAGGTTGTATGAACCTACGAAGTTCCGGTATTTTTAGAGAAGAAAGTGTATTTTATTATATCTTGAATTTGAATACAAAACACTTAAGCGATGAGTGCCGTGGAGCCATTCAGCTACCGAGGCACCTAGGGGTATGCATGTCTCGTATCAAGAATATGATTATTATTATCAGTTTTCTTCGGAAAATATTTAATTTTGAAAAGTATGTAATTTGTCATTTCGGTCGAAGGTAGGCTTAATACTCAATTACCCGTATTACGGATGTGTGAGCAGAAACCTTTCTAAAACACGTTTTCTATCTGATTTTCCATTAAATTTCTATAGGTTATAACCATTATCGTTAAAAATACGACGTAGGCCCACTAGGCCACCTTCTTTTTCCGTAAATATTTAATACATAATTGCGTAAAAAAAAGCGAACAGTAACAGTTAAATTTTTATTGTTGATGTAAAATTCGTGGTCAAGAGGTGTCAGAGTTAGTCGTTTACTCTGTCATTATGTTTGTCATTTGTGGAAAATCATGATAATCAATTTACCAATCGCATGGCTGTCGCCAGGTAGGTTTTGTACGGACTGTTCGATTGGAAACGATACTAAATTATTGGGTTTGACGAAAATATCACTTTTTAATGGAATTTGAACGGGGCTTTTGCATGGCAGAGGATGATTAAATCTTTGTAGATTTGTGACTTCCCACCTAGAAATGCGTGTCCATTGTTGTCATTTAAACATTCAAGAAAGGTTAGACCAGCTCCCATGATAAGGCCGAACAGGCTAGGTGCGGACGTTAAAGATCCTCTTCTCTTTTCGATGAGTACTCGGGAGCGTCGCCTTCCTAAACCAGTTCTCGTTAGGCTTGTCCGTGTGTCTAAAAAGATTAAAGTACCTTTCACATGTGGTAAAGTAATAATTAAGTAGTAAGTAATAATTAGTATTTTTCCATTTGTGAGTAACTGCTTTTAAGTTCATAAAACAACTTGTAGAGGTCTGTGAACACGATTTGAGGAACTTCGACCCAGGGCCAGTCCAACCCTCCTTACGGCTTCACCGAAGCGAATCCAGAGGGATCGCGTTTGCAATCGAAACACGTCGTAAATTTATCTGAATATTCTGGCATTGAAGGATCATTCCAGCCAAAGGATGCCACACGTTAGTATGGAACACAGCAGCGTATCCGAGGGTGAGACGTTCCCTACGCAGTTCGAGAGGCAAGAACAGATGCTGGCCAAGGGGATGGTCCTGAACGCTCCCAAGATTGCTGATAATAAAGTATTTCGAGCTTTCTCAGACGCGTTTTACGGGCCGAAGAATAGGCCATACATCTCTAAAAGATCCTCGAACAGAACAGCGAGTCGAACATTTTTATAAAAGTCTGCTTAACAGCTCCCCACATAAGGTGATCAACGAACTTTAACAGTGCCAGGGTTTTCCCTCTATGGCTACTATCTCAATTTCTCATCAAAGGGAAGACCCTCATTGTCTCAACGTACCGTACAGTACGCCCCCCCCAGGCAAAGTCGAAAAGGACTATGTGCCCTTTACAATCGGCCGAGGAGGAAGCACATCGTTTTCAACATTGAGAAAGCAAATCCGGTTTCTTTGGCTCTCGTAAACACTACGTCTATCGCCGATTTCATCCTACCGCCGACCTCGTGAATGATAGAAGCAGAGGTCGTCGACAAAGAGAGGGGGGTGTCCTTATCTGCCGAGGGATATAGGGATGTATTATTTATAAAAAAATTTAATTAGTTTCTAAGGGTTCCATCTTTCCATAAAATATGGTGGCCATTTTGTGTTTTATTTTCGGAGTAAAATTTAGGTTTTTTCATTAAGTTGATATTTGGTGTTTAATCTGACGCTATTAGTAGTTGGGTCTATTGATTTGATTTGATGTTTTTTTTTAAAGGCTGGCTACTACATTGGTCAACTATTGCTTTACTGTTTTTCTTCTTTTATTATCAGATAAATTACATCGTTAACCGTCTTTCATCCAATGCTAACCTCTCTTTACCTCAGGATCTACTTTATTGTGAGTAAAATAACAACCACAGACACACATAAAACAGAAACAATTTGACCCCAGAGTATTACTTACTTATGGAAGTAACTCGGGACACTTGCATTCGCGCTAATAAATTACATCACGGGGGATCGGTGGGCGTACGGTCACTTTAAGGTAAACGTCCCGTCATACCCCCTTGATAAAAACACTATACTAAAAAATAATAAGTACGTATTTATTTATTTTTTTGGAAAGCGTCATTGGTTCAATATAAATTCATCCGGGCGAACTAAAAAGGGTACTATGTACTACATTTTCTGTTCCGTTTAGTATATCAATTACAGCATATAACTGCTCACTTATGCGATGTGGTGTGTCCCAATGATTGAAAATTTTCTATTAAGCTCACCGTGGTGATAAATCAATTGTTTGATCGTTGCAACCCAACGCTGATCATGCTGAATCTCGTCGGACTGACCAAAATAGTAATGGCAAATCAGGATCATCATACACGAATAAACAAGAATACTGTTGAGATAGTTTTATATATCCAAAACCTAGATAATGAAAAAAAAAAAATAGTTCGAACAATTTGCCAATTTTTTAGGTATAGAAATTTAATTACATTTCCAATTCACACTGCACATTCATTTAATAATCTTACGCAAATTTTCCATAATGCAAATTTTTGGCGGATTGGCAATTGACGTAATTACTACCCCTGACAGTTCATAAAAGTGTTACGATAATAAATTAAACATGTCAGAGAAGCTACAAAGCTGCGATACTTTTATCGATTCACCGTCAACCGATCCTCGATTTTCCGCACCATTTTCATTTTAAATTTCAACCTCGATCATGGACCCGCGGGATGTCGCTGTGGTAAACCGGCCTTACGACTTAACTCGTGTCCTTATCTCAGACTTTCAACTTGTTTTTTAGAACTTCATAGAGATTAATGGGGGAATAAGTGTCAAAGAACAAAGAAACCTCACTTTTTCCCCATCTGCGGACCCTTTTCACTGGCTATTTCTGCCCCAATGGAGCCGCAAATTTCCAATGGGAAAGTAAATAAATATCATTTTATTACAATAAATTATATTGAAATTTGTCATTGTTTCTAATTATATATGCAACTCTTCCGTTTTCTTTTTTTCCCCAAAATTTACTTTCATTTATTAAAAAGTAGTGTTTACCAGGCAATTATTATTGAAAATTAATCAAACTTAATCTTAAATATTTGTACTGTTTTAAAATCTTGTTAAAAATCGTTTTTTTACACGGTAAAACCCAGCATCTAAAACATGGGTTTTGAATGTGAAATATAATAATTCATACATTATAATCAAAAGATTTCTCTGTATCAAAGATTCCTATAGGTCTTTAAAGGTTTCCTTAAATAGCTTTAAAAAAATCAATGAACCGTTTTTCAACTTTTCCCTCATCTAACACACTACCCCAAACTCGCCCTTTTAAATTTAGTAAAGTTTAAAATTAAATATACATTAAAATAAATTGAAACCTAAATAGCTTATTATTTTTATTGATATTTGGATTTCAATATTGCTTTGAGCTGGTCTTTGAAAAAAAAAATTGTTTAACGAAAATTCTTTTAATATTTTAATACAGGCTACAACTACGATTGCAATAGCAATATTTACGGCGAGAGATAAGTAAGAAATAATTAATAATGCAATGGAAAGACTTTCATACTAGTAGAAAATCGGAGGCATGTTAAACGACAGCTAACATTATTTTATAGCAAAATATACCGCGGGAGATGGTTGAAAAAAAAACATGAGTTTTATGCTTAATTAAGTCTTGACTAAATACAACTATGTCCGGGCGAACCGAGTGGTTAGCGTGACTGACTTGGCGTGTGATGGGTTCGATTCCAACGGCCACTGGAACAAACAAAAACAGAACAAAATGATGTACGGCTTACATTCTTCAAAGTGAACATGTTGAACATTAATTATTAACTATTTTTCTAAATTTTTCGATTGAGACGAAAATCGAAGTCACGATAGCTCAAGTGGTAGAGCAGCGGCGTATCTGCCCGAAGATCGTGGGTTCGAATCCCGCTTGTTATACTGACCTTTTTTGCCTCTACTAAAAACCTTGATTAATTGAAAGATGAAAGCAGACCACGAAAATAAGTGAATTATAAACAACATTACCGTTGTTCCAATTAATTATTCTTTTTATCTACGGTTTTTGGTTGAAATGAAAAAATCTCAGGTAAAAAGAATAATTAATATGGTCAATTTGACCACTAAGCAAATATGCTTGTGTAAGCTTTTCCTACACATCGAGTTAAAATATATATATGTGTGTGTGTGTATTTTTTAAATTTTTTACGAGGGTTCGCAATAGCTGAGGTCATATAAACCCCCAGGGTGCCGGTGTTTTTTTGAAAAAAAAAACCATTTGTAAGTCTGTAAGACTAATAGTAAACCTTGCCGCCACCGATGCCCCCTTTTCTATTTTTATTAAGTTTTTATTTATTTTTTTAAATATTTTTATTTCTTTATATTTATATATACCACCACCAAGGTACCAAATTTGTGTATATATTTTATAGGTACAAAAATTTGTTTACAAGGGTTTTTTCAGAGTGCAAAATGGAAACATCGATTGTGCTTCTTGTTAAAAAAATATTATGTACTTTGCTAAGAAGCAAAAAGAAAAAATCTGAAATTTAATGCATTTATATATTGTGGCCAAACGAATTTTTCTTTTTTTCGTGGTATTTATTTTGATTTTTAGAATTAATCAATTGATGCAACAAGTAAAAGAGAGACATAGACATAATCCAGCGTGTTCCACATGATAGAATTCACTCAGCAGTGAAATTTCCTTACATTGAAGAGATCTCTCGGCTACAACCGATTAAAACGACGTGTGGGATTTTCAGGAATGTTGGGACAAGAAACTATTGGCGAAGTGGAAAAGGTGTTTTTGTACGGGGACTTTAAAATATCGATTACAAATCGGTTTGCGGGTGGTTAGGTTTGAAACATTGAAGGGAGAGTATAATTTTTTATTGGATTGGATTTCTTAGGAATTTGGTTTTATTATTTAACGCCAAACGGTAGTAAGGTGTAAGTTAGAAATATGGTCAAGCAATGGAAGTAGTTGGTAGCGTGGGTATAGCAGAGTCTGAGGTTGGGATAGATTTTTATTGGAATATAATAGAAAATTTTCGGATTGCTAAGTTGGGTGGATTTGGTTGTGTTTTATTTCCATTCTTTATTTTCTTGACGTGACCAAGACTGGACATGGCTTAAATGGAATTGGGTGAAATGTCTAACTAGGGAAGGATCGGGATTAGATAATGTAGGGCTGCTTCGTCGGCAAATTAACATGTAACAAGTAAAATGTAATGCTTTTTGACTTAGTATGACCAAGAAAAGTCTCATTGAATTGTGTGTTCCTCATCTTTAGCTTCTCGTTGTACATTCCTTTGTCAAGCGTCAGGGAGCGTCGGTGGCCGCAACGGTTTAGGCGTTGACACGGCGCTCATCACTGTAAAGTAAAGGTCCCGGGTTCGAATCCGACATACTTACAAGCATATTTCGTTCATCACGATTTTGAAACTGTTAGCAACAATTCACAAGGGTAAAGTTGAGATGGGAAGTTATTACAGAAACGATAAAAGGCGGTTAAACACCGACGATCTGCAGTTTGCCCAATGGTGGACTAACGCGCTGCAGTTTTCCGTGCATTTTGTCAATTTCTTGGCAATATTTCTCTGTTGTGATAGTTTCACCATATTTCAGAAAATTATAGGGAACATCTCCAGGTGTAAAGTTGTAAACAGTCGCCATAACCCCCAAATAACAACTTTCAATTAATTAATCTTTATGCAAGGTGTTGGTGGTATGGAAAAGTTAGTTATTTTCGAACCCACGACCTTCGAATAACTTCTCTTTAAATAAATAATAATGAGGGAAAAATCGTAAGGTGGGGTTGAGATGGGAAATTAGCCTGACTGTATCGAAATCACGATAGCTCAAGTAGCGCTCGAGCAGTTGCGTATCGAGCCTAAGGTCGTTGGTTCAAATCCCTCTTGTGACACTGACATTTTCATTTCACCCAATACCTTGGGCGGTCGGTGGCCACAACGGTTTAGGCGTTGATATGGTTGATAAGGTTGATCATACTTATAAATGAGCTTTTCTCAAAAACACCGGCACACAATATGTCCTCTGCTGATGCGAACCCTATTCAAAAAAACATAAAGATTAATAGTTAATTTATTAATTGTCAGTTAATTAACTAATTATTATTTACTGACTAAACTAATTAATGAATGAATCTACACTTAATCTACTAATTAATTTATTAATTACATAAATTTTAATTAATTGAAAGAAGTTATCTGGTAAATCGGACATCGAAATATAATGGATAATTCACATGGTTAAAAAATATGAACTATTTTCAGTAATAAAACATTTCGTTCCAAACGTAATTTCTAGTCTACAAACCATGTTTATTTTAAGGTAAAAAAATGTTACGATCAGTAAACTTAGCAAAAGATATTACTGTTCACTATCAACTCTGTTCGAAGAGATCCATTTTTTTTTTTTTTTACGAGGGTTCGCAACAGCAGAGGTTATGTTAACCCTCAGGGTGCCGGTGTTTTTGAAAAATAGCCCATTTGTAAGTATGTCGGGTTCGAATAGAGGGCCGGTGGATTCGTACCCTCGTACCCGGGACCTTTACCTTACAGTGATGAGCGCCGTGTAAACCTTCGGCCACCGACGCCCCTTTTCATATTGGTTTGCGCGTCTTTTTTTTTTTTTTTTTTTTTTTTTTTTTCCTTTTCCTTTTAAATTGATATTATTCCTGTGTTTTCAGCACAAAATTTTAATAGTTAAGAAACAAATGATATCAAGATAAATTTCTATAAGCTGTGTAGATAGTACATATGTTATTTTTTCAAAATTCAGCTGCAAGCTTTGTTGGCTTACCTGGATTAGTATTAGAGTTGATTACAACCTTTATTTCTTAAGTGTACAAAAAGTAGCCCGTTTTAAACTAGGGGACAGAATGGATGGTCCAAAAGGTCTCGGACGATGTACCATATTTTACACACGTTTCATGCCAAAATAAACGAATTTTTCTTTACGAGGATAATAACAGAAATTAATGCTCGTTTCCTACTACGCTCGTCAAAACGAATCTTTTTAATCATTTGTTAGTAGAGTAATATTTTATTGAAAGGAAGGTTTAAAAGGATGGATTCTTCCAAGCGTTCATTCAAAATGCCTCCTAACAACATCAGCAAAACCCTTTTGAATGTCATGCTATTCAAAAGATCTTTCAATTTATTGTATCTTTTACTGCGATACAATATTTACATTCTATTGTCGATCTGAAATAATTACATCACCCGAATCGTCTACAATTTACTTTTGGTTAACAATTATATTCCTAAAAAAATTCGTAGTTTTTGTGTTAGTTAAATTATTAGTGCCCTCGGAAAATGTATTCACTTTTTTTTTCTACAATTCTACAAAATGGAAAAATGTCATATTTAATAGAACGGAAACAAAACCTGAAAAAAATGTAAAATGTTATAGATATTTAACACACGAACGATAAATTAAATAAAAACCTTTAATATACCTTAAATTATGCAAAGAAAGAGCAATCTGCTGAAAACTTTCAGGACAACTGATTGTCATTGCACTATAATAAATCTGTAAATAATAACCATCGGTTGTTAGATGAAACTACACCGAGAGGCAAAAAGTAGCCACCCAAATTATTGTTCAATGACTACTTGCAAACCTTATAATTTGTATATTTTCTTGTTAACAGGACATTTTTAAAGAAAAATATTCCATTCAGTAAGGAAAGTTTTTTTTTCTTTTGCCTTGATCATCGTTTTTTGTCCCTCAATATTTATGTTGAAAGGGTGATGGGGAGGAATATTGAGTATTCCATCTCCCTACTCGATGATGAGTGAGTGATTTTAAGTCAAAACTTTATTCGATGTCGAATACCCGCCAAAATATATCTGAAAAAAATAAATACAAACGACCAGTTTACATATATTTTTAAATGTGCGAAATAATTGTTCCTATTATTGTGCTTTAGTTTTTTCTTTTCTTTTTACATCCACGGTTGTGTGGATATGTTTAAATGGGAAAAAGCGTTGCGATTTGATTATTATTTCTTAATAAAAATTGATAGGGTATTTGTAAAAAAAAGTGTGATTCCACTGATAAGGAAATGATATGTGAAAAGAAAGTTTGTAGAGTCTGGTTAACGTATATCAAGAAGCGCGCGAGCGGGTACGTATGCGTTCAGTGGGCTCCCAGTCATGTAAGTTGAACTAAACATTTCTGTCTAGTATAGAGTTACGTGGTCAGGAATATTTTGGGCAAAAGCCAAAACGAACATCTGGTGGCTCAAAGATAAAAGACCTTAAAATCTTATTTAGTGTTAGTACAAAACTTTGGAATAAAGAATATCTATTGCTAAAAAACCATTTTTGATTTGATGCACAAAAGAAAATTGTGCTTTATTTATTTGTGTTTTTTATATACCTAATAAAGAAGTTTAAAAATACAATTGAAAATTATAGATCACGTTTAGTGTTTTGTACTGTATTTGAACAGAAACGTTTGCATTTCAATTTCCATTTATTTTAACATTCAATATATTTTTTCCCTTCACCAAACCTAATTTTTCACATGACAGTAGCACACAATTTTTCCGGTTAAAAAACCTCTTAAAATCCCCGCCTTTTGACCCGGCGATACTCTGATAGGTCAAAGAGAGGAAAAATCAAAAATGTAAAATAAACCCAACCACGGCCGCGCGAAAGGTTTTGTTGATTGCCGTTCACTATTTCATAACATTCCGGATTGAGAGGCTTGGAGGAGATTTATAGTGTATTTGTACCAATCCCCTTATCAAACACCCATGAAAAACCCTTAGTATCAATTTAGTCGATACCGACAGAGGGAGAAAATGTGTAACATTACTAACTTAAACAATGTAATTTGTAAAGGGGTTATGTGCTGTTTTAATCACCACTCAACATTATATTTCATATTTTACTCTACAGAAATTTTCTTACTTTAACTATTAAAATAATCACAGTTTACGAATTTACGAACTTACATACAAAATTTATTAAATACAATACGTAAGAAATTTTTGTTCTACGGATATATAAAAATTGACTAGTTACTGGTATGTCGAGATTTTTAAAAATAATCGTCAAGTTTTTTTGGGTCGAGTGTCAACCGATTTTCAGCTTTTGTCAGACTAACGACATTAAATTTTGATGGATCGATTTTTTTAAGTAGTGCAAAATAGGTTTTGATTTTAAGCCTGTTATTTACACGTATTAATGCTTTTTAAAACACAGTAATTGTTAGTTTTTTTTTTAATTTATCCAAATATGTGTGTGGTGGTTAGTGACCGTTAATCGATAATTATTCAGATATTGTGAGACGCGGTCTGGTATGATGGAGGTTTCAGAAAAATATTTTCTTTATCCTGCCAACGTTTCGATCTTTATTGAGATCATCTTCAGGGCCTGGGATTTACAAACGTTGTTTAAATTTAAAAAATACAAGTAGGATATGAAAAAAATTAAATTTATACAATTCAAAAACTTTGTTTTTATTCAATCAAAGTATCTAAATAAAAGTATAAATAAAAATTAATCACTGTTTTCGTCGTCCCCGCTCGGCCAATTAATATACCACAATTAATTACAGTTTTTAGCTGAGATGAAAAAAAGTTAATGGCACGAGAGGGATTCGAACCCACGACCTTACACAATCCGCTGCTCTACAGGTAATTGGATGAAGGTGATATATTCCTCAAAAGCGTCACGAAGAAATCGAGTTTTTTTTCCTTTCCTTCGTATTGACCCTATCTTTTATTTCATAATACAATGTTCACTTATTAACAATAATATTAATAATTAGTTATTTTCATTTTTCTGACAAACCATGGAATTCATGGTACAAACGTTGTTTAAATTTAAAAATACATTTAGGATGTGGAAAATGTTCATTTATACAATACAAAAAATAAATTTTATTCAATTTTGATTTTGACCACCAATTGAACTATGGTTCCACAAGTTTGAACGATAAAATGATGTTTTTTGCCTTCTTAACCCCCCCCCCCCAAAAAAGGGACATTATTGAAATTTATTGACTGATGTTCAAGTGCAGATAAATAAAAATTTTAGCATTTTTCTGTGCGTCATCTACATCTACATAAACTGCATCAAAGGGATATTTTTAATTTATTCTTATCCTCGTAATATTAAATCCGTTCTAAGAATAGAAAAAACAAATCAAGAACAAACAAATTTTAATCCTCAGTTTTACTATGTGCTTTATTTAAGAATAGTATAAAATGAAGATTAGTCGTTTTGTAAACAAACGCCTTATCTCGTCATTTCTCCATTTTTAATCTAGTTGTAATATCTTTAACCATACTTCAAATATGTTGTGCCAATAAATATCAACAACATCGTAATGTTAATTTGGTTAATTGAATTTAAATTGAATTATATATTAAACGCTATTGAGCAATGTTCATTGAGTTGTTTGGCCGAACAAGCATTAACACATATTGAGTATTAACAGGCCCTGTGAACGTACAGGGAACTTTCCATTCTGCAATCGGCATCGCATCATCTATTATGACGTCAATTAATTCAAATATTAAATCGGTAGGCAATCATGTAAACTTAATCATTTAACTTTTTAGGCCTTTCTTGAATACATTTAATCGAAAAATATTGGCAGAAGATAATTGCATAAGTGATAAGGATTTTTATTCATTTATAGCTATTAAAACAAAGAATCCTGAGAGAAAATATAAGTACCAATTTTTTAATGCAAAATCACAAACATCAAAAGAAAATTAAGTACATTTCACTGTGCTTTCATACATTTATTTAATTTATTAATCCACTAGGCTTTTTCCAGTTAACCTGACATAATTTTGGAGAAAATTAAGCAGCATATAAGCAACGAAGCATAAACATATAAAGAATTCGGCAGATCCTTCGGGACTCCGAGCCATATAGACACTTTAAAATTGAATCAATAGTAAAGATAAAATTTATTAAATTCACTAATTTCGTGGCCCTTTTGACCAATTCAATTAATTAAGGTTTATAGTTGAGATAAAAAAGTCAGTGTCACGATTGGGATCCGAACCCACGATTTCGGCTAGATACGCCGCTGCTCTATCACTTGAGCGTACCACGTGAAATCACAATAGAGCAGCGGCGTTTCTAGCCGAAGGTGGTGGGTTCGAATCCCACTCGTGACCTACTACGTGACCTAACTCTTTGTATCTCGATTAAAAACGTTTGAGTAGGTTGTGGCCGACAGATCTCTGAATGATCGACTCAATGTGAGGGAGTTTCACTCCTGAGTGAATTCTCCTATGATGTGTAACCCTGCTAGATTGTCTGTATGTCTCTTATCTCATTTACCAGTAGCAAAAATCATAATTAATACTAATAAAAAAAAATCGCTCCGTCTCAATATAATAATAATGCATTGAATATCTGTTTGAAATCGCTGATTGATTCTTTTCGGTTATTAGTAACGTAAATAATATTTTTTTAGTAGGATGTTTCCTCATGTTTGGATTTTGCACTGTGAAAAATCCTTGTAAACAAATTTTGTAAGTATCAAAACAATATTTTTTCAAATGCTTCCCATTTCTTTTTCTGACTCGGCGGGTGGGACATGTTTACATAAACATATTTACTTGATAATTGACCATATTAATTATTCCACTTGATTAGTCTTTTTCATATCAACCAAAAACCGTAGATAAGAATAATTAATTGGATCAACGGTAATTTTGTTCATAATTCACTATTTTTCGTGGTCCGCTTGACCAATTAATATCTTTAAATTAAGGCTTTTAGGTGAGATAAAAATGTCAGAGTCACGAGCAGGATCCGAACCCACGACTTCGGCTAGATACGCCGCTACTCTACCACTTGAGCGTACCACGTGAGGTCGGGATGGACCAGCGGCGTTCCAAGCCGTAGGTCGTGGGTACGAATCCCGCTCGTGACACTGACTTTTTGTATCGTGACTAAAATTATTTATATAATCAAAATGGCTTAACAAAATAAACAACTCATTGATATAACAATTATGAGTCTTATTTGGACATACCACATCAAACTTATAGTTCAATAAAACGTTCAAACCTCCACATATACAATCCTTACTTTGAAAAATCCTTCCAACCAGTGTCAATGCTGCTTTCTAATCCCTCTCATCTTCCACAATGCCTCAATTTCCAACATGTCCTTAAAGTAGTTAAAAACTGGTACAAGAAGTTTCACAAACAATTAACCCATCACGCAAACTCTTTTGATCTTTTCCTTTAGGAACTTTTCCTCCCGCATCCTTCGAAATAATCCTCCCCGACGGCCGAAGCGTCAATTGCTTCATGACCTCATTTGTCAGTGAATAACAGCGAAAATTTTATAATGTTAAATACAGGGTGGATTAGGAACTGCGAAACGATATTTTTTGGACAATAGTAGAATACAGCCAGAACGGGTGTGTTTTCTCTGTTTAATATAGATTTATACCGAACCTTGTGGCAAGTTATAGGAAGACCTACACGTCAAGTAGACAACCAAGACTTCAGATAAGTCGAACGGGTTTGAGGTGACAGATAGCCAGAATCTAATTAGCCTAGTGGCCAGATACGACAAAGCGCCCTTTTTATCATTGTAGCCAAACGCATCAGCCCTTAGACCAATTAAACTAATTAAACAATTTGTATAAAACCCCTTGTATCCACTACGAGAGGCTCAATCTTACAGTTGCGTTCTGTCCGTTATACTGTCGGTTCCACTGTTGTTATCTTTTACCATAAAACATCCTTTTTTAAAAAGTCTCTTCCGTAAAACGGTTATTTAAATGCCATTCAATCGGATTTTGATAATTGTTACTAATTTGTTCGCAGTTTTGACTCGTTTTTCGGAACAAACAAAAAATTTCCTATTGGACTACACTATGTTTTTCCTTGGTGCACGCTTAAATGTCATTTATAAAAGAGGAAACGTAAAATTTATCAGAAATCCGGAATTTTCAGAGTAATTAAAACCGCTCTTTAACAAATAATATAAGAGACTGTCGAATTTCTTCATTTAATAACCTTCCTAATAGTGATTGATAGATCTTTCCGAGGAGAAAACAAGCTTTAAAAGTTAAAAAAAATGTGGTCTCGATTAAGGAAAAGGGGTGGTAGTAGTTCATTACGTCCCATTTATATTCTTTCTTTTCGTTTAGAAGAAATGCACGTTAAACAAAATAATAATGTATTCAAGATTAAATTTGTTTGATATGATTTCCCCTGTTCCTGATGCACAACCTTTTTCGTTTTTGATTAGCTCCCTGAGTTTTAACGTCTGCCTAAATTTTTTGTGCTGCAGGGATTATTCTTCTGTTTAAGTCTTATTTGCTGTTCAACAGTACGTTACAGGATTCTTGTTTGACAAAAACTCAACCGAAGAAGCCTATACTGAAGTCTACAAGTGCTGATAGGGCGGATGGTAACATCGCACGACCACCGATGTCCCCGATCTCAAACCTATGGACGTCTTCCTCTTAAAGATTGGTTCTTCCTTCCAAACTAGTAGTCCCTTCAAAAAGGTTATAAAAAGTATAGATTTTTGTGATTTTATTGTATCTGAGATTGTTTGAAAATGAGAGCCAGACAAATTTTTGAATATGCGACAGACTAATAATGAGTAGTTCCTCCTTTTTGTCTTTTTTATGTATAGTCATCCGTTCATTTTGTTTTGTTTTACCATCGAATTTATTTAAAAGCAACAATTGACACAGGTGTAAATAAATAAAGAATATAAAAAAAATGTTAAAGGTAAATGTTAATATAAGATTGAGACCATGGCGGCTGACAATGACCTCAACAATATTTATTAAACAAATAATAATATAAAACATGCCTTTTGTGCTTTGTCTCATCAGAAATTAATTCTGAGGCGGCGGTGGGTAGTCTGACGCATTTTACTGAATTAACCTAACTTGTTTGATTGCCAGTTTTGTGTGGCCCATTTGGTTTATCCTATTAAAACAACTATTTAATGTTTTTATAAACCTATTTTTTATATTCGTGTATTCCTGGGAAGAAATTTTAAAGTTGTGAGCGTCATATCAAAACAATTCATGTACTACTTTAATTTTTGCGAAGATGTGTCAAAATGTGAATAAAATTTACGTGGACAGGGCGTGAACTTCTAATTTTAAACGTGTTTAGATTTTTTATTTCCAGCTTTTTTTATATTATAAATCCAGAATTTTAATAAACGTTATTAAACTAAACGACAGGCCCTCATTTCAGATAAGGCCAATTTAAACATACGCCTACAAAATGAGTGATGGGACATTTCATGAATCTGCTTTATCAAGTCATGGAAAATTACTCCATTACTTATCACATGATATGCGGTTATTTTTTTCCCGGATTTGTTTTCGAAAATTTCCCTGAACTTTTTTTTTTCAGTTGTAAAAATGTAACAGTATTAACGATTCTGAATTATAAGGCCCAAAGCGAGTTGGGTAAACAGTTCAGCAAGCCTCTGATATACGAAAGTTAGTAAATAATATCTTCTGATTTTAAGCCAGTTTTCACTATTGCAAATTTGAGAATTCTAAATATTTTTTTATACAATTACTAAGAATATATATATTTTATTAGCTTTAATTCTGCGGTAAGATAAACGATGATAAAAATATTTATCAATATATGAAGAAAAACTATTAAAAAAACGCGGTTTACGTTTTATTATGTATGTAATAATAAATAACTATATATATATACATATATATATATATG
>CM077102.1:14421380-14436816 GCA_039619505.1 Cimex hemipterus
TGTGTGTGTGTGTGTGTGTGTGTGTGTGTGTGTGTGTGTGTGTGTGTAACTACAAACATAGATGTCTGGTCATATTCACTCCCCTAGTGTACTCGATATTCCTCTGGGCGAGATTATAAGCAACTCCTTCCTTTTTCAACTATCTCAACAAATTAAACGTAGTATTTGTTGTTCGGTAGTATTAATCTCTAAATTAATTACAACTAAATCAATACGAAATCTCTCTCACGATCAACAAAATAAAATGTACATACACAAACAGTTGACGGTAGAAAAAGGTAGAAAAAGTAATACAAAATCCGCCGTACCAGATTAATGTATGTGCCCATACTATTTTCATATTATTATCAATTAAACATCCATGTGCGCCGGGATTCGAACCCAGAACCACTGGCGCGCCAACCTTAAACACTCGGCTGTCGCAGCCTCGTTTGCTTGATTGTAAGTAGATATAATAAATATGTTAGGTATTACATTGGAATATAATTACTTAAAAGTTGACCATCAAACAATTGTATTTTATTTATTATTTATTTAGGATTTTTTTAAAGAAAAATTTTCAACAGTTTATTGTCGACTTGAACATTCACCATTATAATATTTTCTTCCGGGAAAGTTAATAAGTTAAATTAAGACTGCATAATAAATAATGCTTAATTACATATTTGTCGGTAATTAAAAAAAAAAAAATTAAATGGAATTGTTTTTAAATTTAGTTCGTCAAATGCTTATATTTGATATTTTTTAGGTCAACGATAATCGTTAACGAGGGTTGGTTCAGGTCGGAAACAACTGTTTGAGCTTGATCCGAACTTTCGACAGTGTAATGTAGCCTGCGAAACTTAATAAGTTAAATTATAATAATGATGTCCTACCCTCTAAAAATCAATGTTTTACATACAGCTGTTACCCAAGGACAATGACATCCTCTTGGACCTCCTTTTCCACTTTCACTATTTATTTAAAACTATATTTTTGATAAATATGTTGTTGTTATAAATTGTTTAAAAAAGTAGATGCGATTTCAAAACGAGCCGTTTTGTCAGTTTTTGCATATGTTAATATGAGCAATGGACAAAACGCAGAAATGATCATATTCATACTATACTCTTAGAGAATAATGTTAATAAAGTATTCATTTTCAAACATTTTCAATCGGTACCATGCAAAAAAGCAATTTTGATATCATACGAATAAGTTATTAAAATGAAATTAGCTATAAATTATAAAGTCGTGGGAGCGTATTTATGATGGGGAATTAATATGCTTGTAAGAAAATAAGTTAAAAGCAATTTAACATGAAAAAGTACTTATATTACAAACAAATAAGAAGATATAAAAGGTTACTTAATATAAAGAAACTAAGGAGGAAATCGAATATTTTCTTATCACTAAAAATTAGTTTAAATAATTAGATATAAAGTCTTTTTTCGGTATCTTTTTTCATCTGACAAGATGGAAAGTATCGAGTAACGAACCATGTTGAATGAGCACCACCCGACAAGAAATCTTCACAAGTATTTTTTATCTTTGATCACATCATACACTTTTATTTTTTATTTATTATTCGACTGACGGTAATTCCAAATCCAGCGTGGTACCGCCTCAGGCCTCCGCCGTCCTACTCTTCTGCCTCCTCAATCGTTGGAACTGCCTTATAGATTGTGCATGCCCCTTTGGCGGCCTATATGAAATAACGTTTCATAAAATAAAATAATAAGCTTTTTTATTGGTTTATAAGCTGTACATTATTGAAACGGAGAAAAAAATATATTGATTTTTTTTAGCTTTTTCTTCTTCTTTTTCCTTCTCTTTGTTCCTCTTCACCTTCTTCTTCAATGTATAGTCATGTATACACCTGCCCTACTTAGAGCGAAGACCTCTCTCATTTCCCATTAACAATCCAAACCTGATTTAAGTTTTAAAATTGTTACATCTCGTAGTCGTACCTCGCATATTTCCAGGATATATATGTCTTTTTCATTCATTCCATTTTCTAACTACATCATTTTATCTTCGTTTCTTAACGTTCTTACATTTAATGTTCCAATTTTCCAATTTTTAAATTGTGTTTGTTGTTGACTTTGAGTGTGGAAGTGGGAGGATGTGGTCTCAGTTTTCCTCGGCAACCAGTCGCTCGGGGAAACTATTCTATCCTTACAATTTTTTAATTATTTGAGTGTTGTTTCTATTTTCAGTTCCGGGTCTTTCCTTAGAAGCTGTGTTGTCCATTCGTTGCTAAGTGAGTTTATCTACTGTTCACGTAGATAGGCCTTGAATTTTGATTCCCACTTTTTTGGCCTACGAATTTCATATATTTTTTCTTTGTTACGTTTTGCCTGGTTGGGGTTGGTGAGATCGTTATTTCGGGTTTTCTTTTGTTACTATTAAATTTACTATTTGCATTTTAAATTCACTCATTTGCAAACTATTATATCTACTAAAGTACTCACTCTTTTACCATTTTGATTTACTCTTTTTCGAATCAATTTCATCCTTTTAAAAAAATTACTAATTCACTCTATAAATTTATATATATAATATTTTTATTACATTTACTTGATATTTACAACTACAAGCGATATATTAAATAAATATGTATTTGAGGCTCTTGTAGGAGAAGTTGTCCAGAGGTAACACTCCTTCACACTGATATATTTTTTAGTCTTCACTCAATGAGAACGTCTCGGGGCCACATTCGCTTTAATCGTCTTGGAGGATTTTTCGGTCGGGTTGGAAGTGATAAATGTCGTACGAATAGATTACTGCGTGTGTTCAGTGATTGATGAACTTTTTTATAGCGGCTTTTGATCAGCTCACGTACAAACGGGATGTGTAGCTCGTTATGAATAGATTAATTGGAAACGTAAAAACGAGAATTTATAATTTGAATTTATTGGAAACTTTGGAACTTGAATCCTTGGTCGAGCCCCACACTTCCAACCGTACGCCCAGAGAGGTCTAATCGTTGTTTTATAAATTAAGAATTTGTTTTCAATGTTTAATTTTGATCGCGAGTCAAATAGTCTTTTTAACAATTTATAACGTCGGTTTGTTTGCTGCCTTTCTAATCTTGTACAATTCAATTCCAATTCAGTCGTTTATCCTTGAAACGTGCAAGATAACCCACAAGGTCAGTGGTAGGCAATGAAATTCCATTTATCTATTTATTTATTCATCCCAGGACAGACATTTTTATGTAAGGTAAAATTTATCTATACGTTTTTCGTTGGGTTTATCTTTATTAACAAATAAAACAAATATGAAAAAAAATTTAAAAAAACGAACCCATACTAGGTCATTCATTAGGCATCATGATGAAGAAGATACTAGCCAGCAGGAGAGCTACAATTCCTAAAGTTAAGGAAATTAAAGAATCCAAGAAGGAACCTTGGATGCTCTTCTCAATTCCTATAAGAGTAAAAATGCCAGAAATTAAAAAAGAAGTTACCTCCCCCTTATGAATAAAAAGCTAAGTTCCTGGCCCTCAAAGAATAATACATTGAAGAAACCTTAGGAACCTACACAGACGGTTCGAAGGTCAGTGAGGAGTCCGACAGCGCAGTATGCTGGGAAAAATACGCTAAAAGTATCTTTGCCTCAAAGCTGACCGCCGTATCTTCCGCGCTGAGTGAAACCGAACCGTTTGGGAGCACCAACTATGTCATATGCACTGACTCAGTGAGGTCACTTTTTATTTTTTTTAATGGCTTTATGTGCATATTAGGACATATTAATACTATGCGTATTAGTTTCTTTGGGGGGGGGAGAAGGATAACGTGAAAAAAAGCTCAGAGGCGACGACGGAAATTGAACCCACGACCGCGGGATATAAGAGCCGAGATCTCTGACGCTAACCACTCGGCGGTGGTCAGTCGATCAAACCGTGGGCCATGGATAGTATGAGCAAAACAAAGAGAATAATGTTGACCCGACCTCGAATATGGCACACTAGACAAACTCATGATCATGTCTTGGCGAGAAAAATCCCCCCCATGTGATGCCCATTGTACGACACAAAAATAAACGTAAAACATTTACTAACCGAATGCGAACTATTGCCGCCGCACAGAAGATAGTGTGGCCTTTCCTAGAGTTTGAAAGAGATTTCACAACAACGAGCAATGACAACAGCAAAAAAGTAATCGAATATCTGAAGGAAATAAATGCATATGGTTCCCTTTAATGCTTCTCAAAACGGGGTTTCGTTTTCGAAAGACCGCGGGCTTAAATAACAAGTCGGACCTCTACAGTTCGGTACTTAGTTCATTGTTGATACTACTCACTCGTTCATTCACAAGTTCTATGAATTAGTTCAATGAAAAAGCGGCAAAAGTATCGATTTTGCTCGTCTCTACAGTTGATATGGGCGGCTGTTCCTTCCTCCACATTACATATCTGGAAATGCGATCTTCGTCATGTATGCCCACGTTAGATTCCAATGCCCGGTTAATAGTTCTATCACACTTCTGAGTTTGGCCCTCTCTAATTATTTCTATTGCATCCAGCATGAAATTCTGACTTTAAATGAGTCTGTGGAAAAAAGTATTGACACAAGTGCCAGCGCTACTTCGTTTGATGAAATGTTTTCTTATACAAAGCTGTCGCAGCTCAATATCCTCCTAAGTCGAAAGTTGATCCACGAATTCAAACTTCTTCTATGTTTAATAAACCGAAACTTTCCAAAATTAATATAAATATATTTTCCGGAGATTTTCAAGAGTGGCCGAACTTTTTCTCATTGTTTACATCCCTGTTGCACGAGAATAAATCGTTGTCGGATTCGAAAAAGCTTCACTATTTATATTCCTTTCTCCGCGAGGAATCTCTGTTGATATGGAATCGCCGAACCGTGAGTTACCATATTCTCGTTGATTATTAAAACCCTTTTTTTCACAGCTTATAATTCTCCCCTTTACTTTGAATTTAATGTTTACTATAAATAGGTAAAGATGAAAAATATGATAAATAATCCATTATGTTTACTGGTCTATGGACCAAATTACTCATTTAAATTGATTATTCTTTTTATGCAAGGGTTTGGTTGAGTCGTTGAGACGAACAATTTAATATCACGATTGAGCAGAAAATCGTGGGTTCGAATCCCGATCTTGACACTAACTTTTTCATTTCAACCAAAAACCCTACGTAAAATATTAATTATTTGAAAAAAGTCATTCGGTCAATAGGCCACTGATTATTTTTAATGTTTTTCCACTAATTGCACTGTCAAAACTTTCTGAAGGACCAGAAATAATTAATCTGTGTTCTAAAACATGAAATTGACATTTCTGGAACGGTAAATATTTATTGGGCGAAGAAAAAAATAATAGTAATACGGTAAACAATTATTTTTACTGGTCTATTCACCATTTTCTTTTATGTAAGGTCTTGGATGAGATGAAACAGTATCACAATATGTCAAGTACTAAGAGCAGCGGGGTACCGAGCCGAAGTTCGTGGGTTCGAATGCCAACTTTTTCATCTCAACCCAAGATCTTGCATAAAAAGAATAACTATAAATAATGTTAGAATATAGTTTGAAATCCTATTAAATAAAATAGGCCTATTTTATATGCACGAATTTTTTTTGATATATTAATAAAATTAAAAAATACGTAAATAACTTTTAAAAATTTGTATAAATAAAATTAAAAAATGTATAAATAAAACCTGATATTATTTGAACAAACAAAAAGTGACCTTGACGTTGTAAACATTGGTTTTTAATTATGTGGCTACAATAAAACAAATTATTATTATTGTTACGTTCGTAACGTAACATGATACAATGCCACCTATATTAATAAGCGATGGGTGATTCAAAATTAAGAGAGCCGAGCGTAGGGTTAGGTGAGAACAAGAGAGTGAGTCCCAGAGTGTGCGCGAGACGGATCACTACGGCCTGGCCGGATTATAGAATAAAAAAAAAAAAAGAAGAAATCAACGAAGGCGGTTGCGGACCCACTCATCTGCAGAGAAGGTGCTCCCTCCACACGCCCAGAAGCGGGGATTTTAATCGCCTGGAAAGAAGCAGATCTGGACACTATTTCGCAGGAAAGTTTAGTTTTAAGGAAGTTTAGTTTTTAAGGAGAGTTTAGTTTTAGATTTTAAGATTAATGTTTTAGTGTTCTATTGAAATAAATGTGTTTGGTTCTCTGTTTCCTTATGTAAATATTCTGTTCTTTTTTTATGCTAATTTTACAGTTAGTGAATTTTCTTTGTTTTATTTTTTATTATTATTATTTTGTTTTCCTTTACGGTTCGCTGTTTTCGTGCATATAAACAGCGTGGCGCCCATTTTATTTATTTATTTTAAAATTTAGTATTAAGTAACCCCGCCCGTCTCCACGGAGCGAAGCCGGCGAATTATCGGCGTAAGATTATAAATACAATTCCACCTACTAAATATTTAGAAGATTTTTTTTTGTTATATGTATGAAACCCGGAAGAAAAAATAATATAAATAGATTTTTTTATTTAAAAATGTGTTCATTAATAAAAAAGAATACTACAGTCCAACTTGCCCGTTTTTGCTGTGCCAAAACTCGGTAAAATCAAATTTCTGCAGTTATCATAAATTTTCCGGTTAGAGTTATTATTATCTTCCCAATATTTGATGGGTTCTTATTGAAGAAATGTAATCATGAATGTATAGGAACAATTCATTTCTCGTGCTCACTCCGTTCCTTTTTGCCACTTACCAATATTACTATAGTGATTTTACAAACCATAATTTTCCCCTGTGAGAATAGAATCACTATCCATGCTGACAGAGCCTCTTTGGCTAATGCAAAAAAAAAAATGGCCGAAGTGCAATGCGTGTTAACAAAAGCAGATTTCTTTGTCTGTTTTATGTATAATTTTTTTAAAAATCATCAACGAATTGAGTCAAAAGTTTATGTCAAAAGATTGCAGGATAGAAGTAAAATATTGATAAATTTTCTGTCACTAGTTGGAATATTTTACATGAAGGTTTTTTAAAATTTCAACGAATTCAGTAACATACGATGACTAGACTGGAATCAGGAAAGTATTGGCGTTCCCTCGGCTCGTGTTGAAATAGCATGGGTGAACAGTTTTCACGTCGGTCTATCGTTGTATCCCCCCGCTCACCTATTTGGAGCTGTCACAGAAAAGAAATTCGAGATTAGATTAAACCAATAAAATCCGCTCTTCGGGAAACTCGAATAAGTTACAGTGTCCGTTAATGGAACTCGTTCGGAAAATGTGTTGAAACAGAGTCCGGGAATTTCGACTTTATTAGATAGTGACAGTCGCTGAGCACGTTTCTGGAAGCTATGGCCTCGAGGGGTTCGCCGAGTAATGAGCAACTAGACTGCAATCAACAGGACTTACCTCTCCACTACCTATGTACTACCAAGTTCAAAACAGTTCCCTCAAATTCACACGAATGTCCCTTACATTACTTCATTGTCACCTACCTCACATGTAGTGTTGCTTTAATTTTTCTCATGAATAGCATTAAACATTATTCCTTTATAACATAATAAATTGAAATGGTAAGTAGTAAATATCAATTAAAACTGGTTGTAATTACCTCTTAATTGAAAAATCCAAAATTTCTTTTGAAATGAATAAGTAAAATAAAACAACAAAAATGAGCATGTATGTATTTCTACTAATGCAATTGTACCATACAAAAATGCCTTATGTACTTACAAATCGTTTATTTATTTTGGTGAAACAGAAACACCTAAACTCTCATTATTTATATGACTTTTGCTGTCTCCTGTTGGAAAACCCCAGTTAAGAAAAAAATTAAAATAATACGAATGTGAAAAAAAACCAAAATTATCGTCAACACAAATCAACAATTACACGTAACTAACTAGAAAGAAAGAATGATAGATTGAAGGAAGAGAACCTGAGAGAGAGAGAGAGAGAGAGAGAGAGAGAGAGAGAGAGAGAGAGAGAGGAGAATGAGCAAAAGTAACAGAAAAAAATAGTAAATACAGTAATGGAAAACTATCCACAACCCTGAATGAACATCTAAAAGTGAAAAAAGGAGTGACCGGCCGACATCATATTAGACATGCCAATTGATATAACAACTCCTATATTCAGTATAGACAATAGAGAAAAAATAAATGTCAAAAAAGGAAAGACAGGAATAAATGAACCCCCTAGAGCCAATACTTTTTGGTACGCTGATTGTACAAATACTGAGGATAGCATGACTATAGTGAATGAAAATTACAAAATACAAAATTATTAAAATTACATACATCAAATTAAAAATTGAAAAGTACAAATGAATCCAGTCCTGAAGTGACTATAAATTGGGAAAGGTATGGTATTTCTTATAGAAAACCATAGGAATTAAACACTTGGTCAGAAAAATAAAAAGGCTTGGGACGCATTCAAGGAAGTTAGCCGTGCTGTCTGACACTCAGCCAGCACTCAGAGCTGTGACGTTTTGTGAAAAGTCAGACTATGTCAACCAGCATAAAATCAGTGACAATAAGTTCTGACCCCTGTGTTTCTGGGCATTCAGGACACAGGTGTAATGGTGGCATACTTATGGGCAATACGGTAGCCTGTATGAATACTTCTGGCGGCGAACCGACTGTGGTCCAATTGACAAACAAAAAGAAAAAAAAATATTATGAGACATAATTTTAATTGGGCAAACTCAAGGAAAGGGAGTCATAAAGACGGCTCACGCAAATTATGCAAGAGAATTATACAACCGAAATAAAACACGGATTCTGCAAAGTCGCCAGTCCCTGTTACCTAAGGAAGTAATTATAATGGCATATTTATAAGAGAAAGAGACCACAGAACATTTTCTGGTGGGGGGGTCTATCCTGATCCACAATTTTCACTACTACAAATTAGCCTGATGGTCGTCATTATCCTAAAACTGTCTAGGGAACTCTAACTAAATCAGGGGCGGGGGCAAATTGATCTAATTAGGTCAAAAGGCTCTAGTGCCATCTCTTCTATGCATAAATGAAATAAAACCTCATGGATTAAATTTCTTACAAAATAAGCATATTACTACATTCAGAATACACATTTTTGATAAATAGTTTAATTGCATCGCGTACAAAGTTTTTTTTTCACGGTCAAAAACTAACACTATGATCACTATTGCACTCGTGTTACAATGGCTAACAGAAACCAGCCAACGCAGGCACTCAATATTAAGAATTAAAAAGCGAAAATATCTCGAGGTCAACGTCGCTAAAATTGGAAGGTTGTGGGGATAAGAAAGCGAAAAGAGGGCTCGAACATTAAGGTTGGAGTGGGTCATGAGGTTGATATGTAAAGATTTTAGGCAAAAATTGATCAGTTCGTTGACAAAAGGAATTTTATGTAGTGTGCAAATTGAGGTTTTTATGTGTAGAAGTTAGTGACATTACCTGTAAGGAGTTTTGATGGAAAAGATTGTGTTTCGTAGCCGCCGGCGGGAGAAAGTATTGGATATCTACTTCCCATGTCCGGCGCTACCTGGGATAGTTGCGAATGTTGCTTAATGGATAAACATTTAATAATTAATAATGAATTTTAATTTAAAAATTAATTTTATTCATTGACAATTTATGATAGAAATATGGAAACTAAAATCTGGCCAGAAACAAACGAAGTTAACAAGAAGAAGTATAGATTTATGGAGAGAGATAAGTTGATACACAAAATGACAATGTTGAAAAGTCGAAGAATTTTTCGACGTTCGTATGTCTTGTTGTCGACTCATGAGTAAAGACCAGACTATAAGTTCTTGCTTACCTTGAATGGAGTCTGGGAGCCACTCGCCGGACGAAAGGTGCATTCGTTCGTACCCGTCGGAAACCAGAGAGAGACTGAAGGCAGCTGATGTACGTTCGTACGTACAGGTCGGAAACCAGGCAGTGACTCGCTGAAGACGGCTATTGTAAGTTCGTGCGTACAGATTGAAACCCAGGGAGTGACTCGCTGAAGACAGCTATTGTACGTTCGTTAGTATCGGTTAAACCCAGGGAGCGACTCGCTGCAGGCAGCTATTGTACGTTCGTGCGTACAGGTTGAAACCCAGGGAGTGACTCGCTGAAGACAGCTATTGTACGTTCGTTAGTATAGGTTAAACCCAGGGAGCGACTCGCTGCAGGCAGCTATTGTACGTTCGTGCGTACAGGTTGAAACCCAGGGAGTGATTCACTGAAGACAGCTATTGTAAGTTCGTGCGTACAGATTGAAACCCAGGGAGTGACTCGCTGCGGACAGCTATTGTACGTTCGTGAGTATAGGTTAAACTCAGGGAGCTGAAGACATCTGTTGTATGTTGTACAAGTCGAAAACCCGGCAGTGACTCACTGATTTTATGATGTCTTGCTGAAAATGACCTTTTTCTCCCTCCAGCGTCTTGATCCGACAAATTTTCCGGTTTCACAATTCTTTAAAATCATAAATGTAAAATGAAAAGATTTTCCAACTAACCATTAATAAATAAAAATGTTTCATTGGCGTAAACAGCTTGGACGTGCTGCATATTAAACGGCTTGGCAAAACCATTGAGTTCCCCCACTGAATGTCCAACGTGTTCTCAGTAATGTGTTCAGTTAGGGGGTTGTTCAAGTTCTGTTATGTTTAAGCCTGTTGTGCCTTGTGTGGGTATTCCATTTTACTGTGTAATCCTGACTACCAGTGCAAGTCGGTAGGGCCTAGATGTTGAACTCCAGTGAAGGGGGAAGTCATCGCAGTTATCCAAGTGTTTTCTTAAGTTATCTCTTAAGTCTTGTGTAGATATTCTACATCAGACTGCAGCCTAGATATCGTTCCAAGCATCTAACTTTATTGGAAGTCCGAAGTACCATTTTGTACAATACAGAGTAAGACTATTATTTTCAACGTTTCATTCAGTCTTGTCCTCCAATTTTTGCACCCGCCTTTGACAAAATCAAAGTGTTGGATGTTGGAGTCGGTTTAGTAGGACTCAGAAGACAAATTTGTCACCCGCAGGACTTCAGTGTAAATGATATGAGGGACTAAGAATGCTTCCTTGTGAGACGCTGCCTTGTAATGTCTGACACTACCTCACACAGGTGGTGCTTAAGAACTGTTATGTTTTGAAAAAATGCATAGTTTCCAGGCCCTAGGTAAAGCAGCAAAACATTTGTCACCTTTCTACCGACTTTAATCTATTTTGTCAACATAATTTTGCAGCTGTTCCAATTGTTTGCACAATAAAATTTGGGATTTATCAGATGTACAAACAAAAATTCATATTTAAATTGTCAACTTTGCCTATATTTATCTACTGATCGATATTGATTCATATTATGAACAATTAAAACAATACACATTAAACCAATATGCTCGGCATATTTAACAGATGAATCAATTACACTTTTCCATTTACTGAGTAATCCATCACGTAAAATTTCAAATTAATTGCTGAAACTGTTGATATTTTGGAACAGGCCTTTATTGATTAGGTTGTCGAAGGACGAGACTTGAAAAAAACTAGAAACGATATTGAGCTAGGAAAAGCAATAGTTGCTCATCCGAGACTCATAATTTCATAATTATATCATTTCAGCCCTCTTTCAAATTAGTTTGCGTACGTTTAATTTGCAATCACCACTTGGAATGAAACGCAAGTAATCAATTACGATCTTTTTTAACACTGTTTAAATTATATAGACTATTGTTTGCCAAATACCATAACTGATTGCAGACTGATTCAACAACCGCGCAACCACGACCGATATAGATCGGTTATTAATGAACCTCTGTGACTTTCTAGGCCATCGTGGTTACAATTAGCTGTTAACTTTATTGTTAAGCTACATCATTATCTCATTATGAAATGCTATTAGCTAACTAAACCTTACCTGTATGATACTAATATGATAAGGTGTTCTTGTAGAATTTTTTATTCCTTTTTTTAACGTTAGGAGGTACACCTGCAACCTAAATTGATCTTTTCTTCAATCCCTGTAATTACAGCCAACCTTCGATAATGCACTTTTTCCTATAAGACAAAGCAGTCCATAGTGCCACTTTGCGCATATCTGGTGTGAGCCTTACCGAGCCGTACCGTATGGTATGGTATAGTATGGTGGAAAAGGTACTAGGAAGTGGGGTTTGTGTGCCCCAGGCACTGCAGCCTTCTGGCTTATTGTACCTTCCTAGTTCCTTGGTTTAGTCAATAGACTCGATCATTTTGCTGAGAAGTATCAAGTCGTTGACTGTTATTGCTTCAAAGTGGTTCTCTGAGTCGTTTTTATACGTTAGATAGAACCTGCATTGAGCCGTTGCTTCGCATTCGAAGATAATATGAGTGGCTGTTTCCTCCTCCTCATTACATAGTCTACAAATGGGGTGCCAAATATGCCCATGTTATGTAGATGTTTTCTCAGATGCCAGTGGCCGGTTAGTAGTCCTACCACTCCTCTGAGATTTGCCCTCTCCAGTTGTAGCAATGTTTTTGCCAGTTTTGGTGAAGGTTGTTTTATCATGAGTTTACTGTGTCTAGCTCTGATAGAGTTTATCCACTTTTTTCTTTGGTTTATTTGGATCCATTCTGCGATGGAGGATTCTATGTTTGTTTTCGATATCCCAAGGATAGACTCGGGGCCTATGTACGGTCTTGCGGATCCTCCTCTGGCCAGTCTGTCTGCTTCTTCATTACCCAAAATTCCCCTGTGCCCTGGCACCCGGGATACCGTTACCTTGTTGTGTTTCCCCAGGTTTTGGAGATTTTGGATGCATTCACTGACTAATTTTGATGTAATCCTTGTACATGCCAGTGCTTTAATAGCTGCTTGGCTGTCTGATCTTATGAGGATTTTTCTGTCAGTGTAACCTCTTTTAAGATGTTCCAGAGCACAAGCATTGATAAGCATGTATTTCTGCTTGAAAGACCGAGGTGTACTTCCCTAATGAGTTTGATTGCTCATATTTTGGGCTTGTGCAGAAAACACCTGATCCGGTCCCTTTATTTGTTTTGGAGCCATCCGTATACCATATCATTGTATCCGATGTTCTCCTGTGTTTTTCCTCTCCTTTATAGTCTGTTGAAATTTTGTAGGAGGTTGTGAAGATTGTTTCCGGGACCATGTAGTCAGTCCACATTTCTAGTAATGGGTGTCTGATTTTGTTAATTATGGTTGTGTGCCCGAATTATTTGGTTCCTTTCCAATTTACTTGTTTTTGGAGCCTGAATGAGCTTTTCCTAGCCTCTCCCTGTATGAATATTTCTAGTGGACGTAGGTTTAGCAAGGTTTCTAGTGCATTTGTAGGGGTTGTTTTCATCGCCCCTGTGATACATAGGTTTGCTAGTCTTTGTAAGCTGCCTAATGTTTGGGTAGCTAGTTTTTGTTGAGCTTTGTTCCACCAGATTAATGATCCATAGAGCTGTTCCGTAACTGGGCTAATGCTTCACATTCACACAAAATATGTGGCGATGACGTTGGTACCTCATAATAGAATCTGTTTCTTTCTCTATTCTTCCTATCTTTAGTTGATAGTTAAGACGGCAGTGCCGGTGTAGAGTTTTTCTTTCTCTAGCCATTTTTTCAGTTGTAACTTAGCACACACTCCTGCGCACCTAGTTGTAAATTTGGCTGTGTAAACAGGCTGCCCCCTTTGGCTACTTGGCGTGTTTTTTCTTCTATGCTTACACTTACGGGAACCCACCTTAAGATAAGGTTTTGTTTGTCTAGAGTCATGGGCCCTCCCAGACAAGTATGAATTTAAACGCAAATATTTAGTACCTTTGTGGTCTGAGAGTATAAATCTGTAGAACTTTGGTATTTTTCATTATTACCTGTTGTGCCCAGAGTTGGGTAACATGGACTTCTTCTTGGAACGATGTTGGGGTTAGTACAAGAGGCCTTTACTAGAGCATATTTCGGCTGTTTAACCCTACACCTATTTCCTGTGCCAGTTTTGTGTGTACCATATTTGGGCCCCTTCATGAAACTTGGGGCCAACTTTCTTTCAAATTTTTGTATATTCTACATCAACCTGACAGGGTCTGACAAAGTTGAGTTTTCTTTCATTTTGTCAAGAACTGTTAATAACCTCATTTATTTTGATTATTTCAAGAATTTTGGCTCTTCCTTAACCGATCTGTATTTCCTTGGATCTCAGAAGTCAGGTAACAATCTGGTAAGACACCTTTTGTGTTCGAGTGATGTTTCATTGTTGTATGCATAGCCCCAGTTAAATTGAGTCACGGCAGTCTTTGCACACTTTGTAGTTTCGTCTGTGTCTACTTGTTGTGTTTTAAGGGTGTTAATCATTAGTACAATTATCCCTTATTCTTTGTTATTTTAAACCAACTGCTTTTTATTTTTAGACAATTTTGTTTAGGTAGCTTGATGTGGTGATTGGTGTATTTCCTCCAGACAGTTCTGACATGGTCGTTATTCTTTCTCGTTCCGGACCTTTCTTACAGCGTTAATTCTAATTATCTAACTAGGTAACCCAGTAGAAAACTTGGAATTTGTAATTCTAAAACAATAGTCGATAAACTAATTCCTGTTATACGGGGGGGGGGTGTTTTTGGTCTCATAGACACGAGGTCAAATCAATTTACAACATATTTTTCATACTATTATTAATTAAAAGCCATGGGACGGTCTCCCGGAATCGAGAGGAACTAGCATTGCAGGTACGTGTTGGACGCCCTAATTACTCTATCACCGCCGTCCCTTTATAATTGGATCATTGAGAAAATGCATACATTGTATTAATCAGATGGTATCAACTTCTATAGTACACCCATTTTATTCGGAAACGATTATATTAGCAAAAATTGTTTTATATAATGCACAATTTAATTTTGGCTAGGAAACACTGGTGGTTAACTTCTCGTCTAGCTGATGAATAAACCCTAATTTTGCTATTTTAAATTAGAATCTCATATTTTTATTGTGTGGTTCGATTCGAGATTTCATTTTATGCCACTTATGCTGAAAAGAAAATTTCGATAGGATGGACTATTTTTGAGCTATGTCCGACGGAAGACGCGTGAGGTGGGTGGCAAAATGGCCCTCCCCATTTATTTCGAAAAACGATTAGTATTTGCAGGTTAATTTAGGGTAGGTGTAATCACAGAATAGGATCAGGATCATGGGGGATGGACCTAGTTTATATTAATTTTGAAAAAGGGACTTTTCTATCATCATAGAATCCATTTTATTTTTTTGAACTCTCATCTGCTACTACGTATTGTTCCAGATTTGACATTTATTAAAACGTATGGATTGGTATAAAAAAACTGAAATAATATATTAGCGTGATTAGGTTTTCATTTTTAAAGCAAATAAAGGAACTTTTTATTAATTAAAATATCGTTATTTGCATTGATCAAAGGTTATTTTTTAAAATTTGATAATTTCTTCAACCGTCCTGGGACAAATTAAAATGAATATTTTATTTTACTAGGAAAAATTTATATATATATATATATATATATATA
>CM077102.1:14437216-14484500 GCA_039619505.1 Cimex hemipterus
ATATATATATATATATATAATTATTATTATTATTATTATTATTATTTCAGAAAAACATTTTCTTTATCGTGCCAACGTTTTGATCTTTTTTGCGATCATCATCAGGGCTCAAAGTGTTTGTCTTCTGTGTAATAGTGACGTATCGAGGGTGTATATATGACTTCATAACATTTGTCATATCTCGTAAGGTTGTTTGAATTTGTTTTAGTTTTACTGTTGTAAATGCTAATTTTTGTATATCTTAATTGCACCTTCAAATATATTCATAGTGCTGTTGTTTGTATCGTTCTACGAATCATTCTTTAATCCTTTCAGAACCGCCTAAAACCGGCTAGATAATGACGCAGATAAACTTAGATCATGAGTTATTCATTGCTTTTTCTTCTAGGTATTCTCGATATATTCCTTTGTTTAGCATTGCAGAATATGAAGTCGATTAAGCCAACTTCTTTCCGAACTTTAACGATTATTGCATTCGCTAACGACCCGACACGAACCAAGAATAAGGTGTATTCATTTTGCAAATAGAAGGTAATTTTCATCTTTTCTATTACTTAACCGATTAATATCTCACGGTACAGTGCCGAACGTTTTCTTTCCAATAAAACACGAAATTTGAACATTACCGTTCGAAAAAAAACCTTCAGCATGCACTTCTCGAACGGGAAAGTTAGCAGAAAAAAACAAGAACCCTCGCACCAGGACAGGCGGTCGGAACTTTGGAATGAGATTTATTCAATATGAAAAGTTTTTTATTGGATATTAAAAGGGGGGAGTATAGGTCTGGCCAATAGAAAGCTTTACAACGAGATCGTTACACTTGATCACTTGGATTCACGCCTTATTCTCTAAGCAGTTGGTCTTAAGAAAACATTATATTTTGACAAATTACTGTTTTTTTATAACATTTTATAAAATTTTTATATCAGTTAATTCCAGTTATGCCAGGAATGAATTAATAAATATATAAATTTTGAGGCAATTTTTTTTATACTAGCTTACTTAATGATTGTTTATGTTTATAACTATATTACTTACGCGGACGATACGGCAATTTTGTCGTATAAATTTAATCCTACCCAAGCTACCTGCAATATCCAAGAACACCTTGAGCTCGTCGAAGGTTGGTACAAAAAGTGGAGGACGAGATTAAACGGAGAATAGTGCATCAAATATACCTTCAATTTGAAAAAGAATCTTGCCCTCCACTAACATCAACAATGAAGAGATCCGATCAAGTCAAATGCTAGGATTATACCTTGATAGCCGACGTGGAATCCCCACACAAGAATTAAAAGATAACAACTCAACAGAAGACTTGGACAATTACGAAGACTACTAGGACCAAAATCGGGGTTGACCATCAGCACTAAACTGACCCGTATAAAAGACTTTACTTCGACCACTTTGGACATACGGTGTGGAACAGTGGGGTTCCGCCAAACCATTCAATATCCATCGTATCCCAAACCTTCCATCCAAAAGTTCTCAGCCAAATCGTCAAAGCGCCTTTTTATGTTTCTAACCTCACTATCAACAAAGACCTCAACGTGTCTTTTGCCCACGAATTGTCCCGATTCAAAAATTTCAAACCAATATATCAATCCATCCTAACCCCACTGCTTGAGCCCTCTCTTGTCAACCCGAGAATCCTCATGATGGCTGCGAGACCTCCTTGCCCTTTAATCCATTAAAATGAGTGCCAGCACTGGCTGGCTTCTCATGGCATGCGTCCTCCGGATGTAGCTGGCATCAGTGTTAGTGCTGTGACCGAACGGTGAACAATACAATTGTGATCACATTTGTATTATGTACTTATAGGGTACAAATAAATAAATAAATTCAAAAAGATATATATGTTTATAACTAACTTGTACAACATCCGTTTCCTTCTAAACGCCATACCTCTAATGAAGTGCGATACAAATCGATATGAGTAAAATATCAAATATTTTCTTTCGGTACCGAGTACGGTTGGATAGAAGAACCGAATCGTGTACGTTTTCTAATATCGGTAAAAATACTCAAATAATAGTTCATAGAATTTTCAAGTAATATTGAATTGCAATTTTTTCTACCGAATGTTGCAACGAAGAGAATTATAATTACTTATTGTTTATACGGCATAATTTATATAAAGGGAAGTTGAATTTCTCTGGCTTTCTTTTCATAGTTAAAAGATCAATTTATTAAATTCCTTCAATAACTTAACAACTGAAGTTGTATAGACCGCAGTGATAGTGAAAATGTTATTAGTAAAATTAAATTGCCGTTGTTCAAAGGAGAGAGGGCGAGAAAATTACATTATTCTGGGACTAGAGTCCCCTAAGAATAACAATAAGGTCACAAAATGTTACAAATCTGGCACTTAAATAATGATGGCTTGACGTTAACATAAAGTGTAACAGGTTTAACTAAATCACATAATATAAAACATTAAAACAATATAAAAAATAGAAATAATATTGGCAATAATAGGAATTTAGAAAAGTAATAAATATACAGTTTTTTTTATCTTATGCGAACATAATCGCAGTCTTATTTCATTTAATTATTCGTTTTATTTAAGGTTTTCATCTGAAAGAAAAAGTGAATGCCACGGGTGGGATTCGAACCCACAACCTTCATCTCAATACACCGCTGCTCCAATTACTTGACATATCGTGATTAAGACCATGGGTTCGAATCCCGCTCGTGACACTAACTTTTTCATCTCAAACAAGACCTTACGCAAAACGAATAATTAATTTGGTCAATTAGACCACTAAACATAAATGGAATTATAATCAGAAACTGTACACTTAAAAGTTAAAAAAATGAAGATAACCAGCTTTCCAACGTAGGAAAATTCAATTAGTTATTCCTTTTATGTAAGGTCGTGGTTAATACGAAAAGTTAGTGTCACGAGCGGGATTCGAACCCATGGCCTTAATCACGATAAGTCAAGTAATTGGAGACGAAGGTTGTGGGTTCGAATCCCGCCCGTGGCACTGACTTCGTCATCTTAACCAAGACCTTACACAAAAAGAAAAAAGTAATTAGTCAGTGAGACTACTAAACAAAAATAGTGGCCTGTGATACCAACCTATATGAGTAAAGAAGTCTAGTATTTTCTTTCGAATTTTCAGTTCGAAACATACCTTTCACCAACTGGGAGTTAACTAGATACTGTTAACAGCGCTTATTAGCGGCATATGTCAACAAAATTAATCGATATTTCGAATTGGTTGTGGGAATCTCTGCTTATAACTTTGGTAACTCATGATCCTTACCCGTAGTATCGTGCTGAATCTGAGCACTTTTAATTTCAGTATTTTTTTATAAATTGATGTCGTCTTCAAATACCTAAAAAGTGTTCGCATTCTTTCTGATAGGTGGATACGTAATCATCTCTCCTCTAAAGTAAGGCAGAGGTTATCGGACTCTTGAATCTTCGGCATCTTGTAAACTGTTGCGAGAATTCGTCCAATCTTTTCAAACATATGCAAAGAAAACTCCCGTTGATCGAAAATTTAGTTGAAATGGATTGACAGCTTTTCCTTGTCCTTATTTACTTACTCGCTGTATGAAATACACACAATAAAATATGAAAAAAACTGCAAATTTTACTCGTGTTTTACCCACAGTGTCGATAGTGAGTAAATTGATCATTTATATATGAGTAAGTACGCGTTAGTATTTAATAAATTCTGACGATACTTGAGTAGTAGCGAATATTCCTTTCAATACCAGTATCCAGTATCGAATATTTTCTGGTATCGCATGTCACTATACTAAAATTTTCTATCATTATATAAATTCATTTTTTAATCTAAACTTTTTTAGCATTGTATAAACTCAATTTTTTCATACCCTACATGTATTTTAAAATTTAAGGAATGTTTATACATTCCACGCTCTGATGATGAGATCATAAACAGATCGAAACGTTGGCACGATATAGAAAACATTTTTCTAAAACCTTCGTTACGCCAGACCGCATCACACGAATAATCACTGAATAACAGTCACTAAATATGACGCATTAGAAATTACATTTAGGTTGAGAATATTTAGTTTTAGTGAATTTCAATATTTAATTGTCCAATAAGATGATGTATTCCTTAACGAATAATGTACGTAAAATTCCATGAATATGCATCAATAATCAAGGAGGCTATCCTTTTTGTACAATTGAACTAAAATGTCTCTCGTGTCCAAATTTGATTATTAATCTTAATAACTGTTTTTCTTTAATACACACCATAAGGATCCCACCGAAAATTGTCTGCATTTATTTTATATCTAATATGATTATAAATTTAAGTAATTAAGTTATTTTTGAAATATTAGTTTTTTAAGATGAACTTATAATTGAATGTACTAACAATTTTCAACATTTACTGACAAGGTATCGCATACTTTATACTTTATCAAAGTTTCCCAAGTCGAAGTTGTTAAACTAATGTACATTTATTTTAGAATTTGAGATCCTTTCTTAGAGAAAATGTATGTTTAATTTTCTGTCATTATAATGCATTAGGAAGAATCAAATTACTCGTGAATTCAACTAATCATCATCACAAACGACATTAGCTACTTTTTCTTATAAGTTTTTTTTTTCTTGAGAGGAAAAGACAGTTCAATGAAAGAAACCCCACTTCGATAATTCACCAAAGTAGAGTTTGACTAGTCTTCAACTTTCAGCTAACAAAGGGTAAAACCAAAATTAAGTTTTCAACTGTTTTATTCCTACTTGTTCTTATATCCTTTCTTTTTTGATATTGGCTCTCTGATGATTTTTGAAACTCACAATTCAAAGTTAGTACAGTCTGAAACATTCAAAAAGGAAAATTATTAGCCTTTCGGTTCAAAACGGCGCTTTTCGACTCTGCATGATGATTAATTTAAGGTGAGTCATTCCCAATTTCCCTCCGCCAGCCTTGTTTATGAATAAAGTGTTGTGTTCCAAGTACGTCGTTAAGACAGCGAGATGTCACAATAACTTCTAGTGAAAACATGTCGCTCTTGCTAAGCCCCTTTAAGCCTCAAACCCGGTTTATTTTCTCAACGTAAAATTAGCAGGGAAGAATAATTTCAGAACATTAACGTTTATTCCATTATGCATTAGCCACAAGAAAACAATACAATTGAATTATACATTAATCAGAGTCTAATTAGTTTCTCGGTTTCGTCTTCTTCACTCCAAATACTAAAAATAAATGGGCGAGTAAAGTTCGAGAAACCAGACTTCACACTTTTTTTAGCACAAATTTATTCTTCCTAAATTAAGCTTGAGTTAGCAAATGGCATATAATTGTAATTATTTGTATTTATTTATTACATATGTGTAGCACACATCGAATGGGATTCTTAGAGTTATAAGTATTTAAATAATTAATAAAAACCTAGATTTACAAAGATATAAACACTTATATACGGTACTGGGGATTGGGGAGTGATGCTCTTGACATTATCTACAAAGGGGATCCTCCTTCTCATCCTGTCATCCTGTCGTGTGCCGCTCCAGTTTGGCTCGGAAATCTAAAAAAGCAGTACAATGTTAAAAAATTAATAAGTGTACAACGCAGGGCAATGGAGGATTGTTAAAGGTTTCAGAACCATTTCATTTGAAGTTGTATGCATTCTGGTCGACATTCTGCCTATTGACGTTTACTTTTAAGAAGTCGTCTATCAAAGTCAAATTATGAAAGGAACTACTACATATGTAGAAGCAAACTATGAAATTTATTACCCCTTACTAGTAGATAAATGGCAGCACACGGCAATGTTCCCTGAAATAGATGAAAACCTTGAAACGTCCCATCGTGATATTCAGATTTATACAGGCGGATGCCAAATGAACGGCCAAGGCGGTTGCGCAGTAGTAATTTTCAAAGATTCAATCAGAATTCGAGAAGAACAACAATCAAGTGCACAAGTCGGTGCTCCAACAATCAAGCAAACTTCTGGCTATTCTCAGAGTATTAACGTGGTTGGAGGGACACAATCCAAACCCAGATAAAAGAATATCCACATTATGGACAGATAACCAAGTTTTTAACCCACGTAACCTATTCGGCCTTTCGGGCGTTTTCATTCTTAAGATGAGAGCTGATTACCTTACATACGACAAAATGGTCTTACTGCCGCAGCATGGTGTAGAGGCAGCTAAGCCCCGAAGGGCCAAGACAACCTCGCTCCCCGTTTGCTCATTCCGAGTGGTCGAGCCTTCATTAAGCATCCGACAGTATACCGCGCGCAAAGGACTACCTAAGCCCGGTCTCCCGCGCACTCTCTAGATAGAGAAGACCACTCTAGTAGTGTATGGGGCTTCTCTAGAGTAGAAAAAACCGGACCCGCTCCGGCCGTGGTTTTGTTTAAAGTGAATTTGCTAAGCACCCCCTAGAGGAGACCGCCTATGTGCAAAGCATTCTCGAGTAGGAGCAACGGATTCACTACTCATTCCCATCCGCCACTACTCACGCGTTCATGATGGAAAAACCTCAAACCGCTCTTTGGGCTGGGATTATTTACCAGGATTGCAAGGCTATTGGAGGTAATGTTACCGTTTCCATCCTCTTTCACGCATTCGAGAGATTTTTCAGGATAATCATAGCGTTCTCAACGATTATACGCTGCCGTCCGATCCACCGTGTCCTGTGAGGCCGGGTGTATAACGATGGTAATGCGCAAGTTTCTTGCGAAGTCACTGATAGAACACAGCCTCTTCTCTAAGTACCCACCAGGGATCTCACTTCGGTCTACTACGAGTACATTCAAATTGTAGCAGGCACTGAACCTTGGAACACTTTTGTTAACCCGTCGTGGCTATGATGGCTACGCACCCTCCCCCGTCCCCCTCTGGTGCCCTAACACTAGTGTGTCTCCGATAATCCCGAGAAACAGGTATGGTATCACATAATGTTCTACTGTACATTATTTGATAAGCCCGTATCAGAGCGGTACGTGATGACAACTGGAGGCTCCTGGCCAACAACGTATTCCACATAAGAATACGAACGTTTACAGGGAACACTTTATAATGTTCTTCGGCTCTGTAGACTTTAAGTTACTTTAAGTATACCTGCAAAACTAAGTTAAGTCAATATTAGAATGCAATCTATACACAAGCACTAAAACTGTATCTTATATGTATAAGTACACTTGTTATGAGCATGTACTATAAAAAGGCATGCGATAAATTTAAACAAACACTTATATACGGTAAAGGTATTACTAATAGCAATGAAAAAGCGAGTCGAGGATAGGCCATACCCCGACTGACAAACACGCCTTTCGGTCAAACCTCGCCCAGGTCACTTATTGAAACTTTCTTTTTCTTACACTTGGTCCAGGACTGTTAGGACTTGTCCCCCTATAGGGAGCGAGTGGGTATGGCACCCCCGGTATACAAATAGTCCTTGGAATGAGCGAAGTTATCGAGTTCCCTGTTGGATTTTGAAGAAAAAAGTTTTTTAAAATCTATTTTAAAGTCTAATTATCGTGTAGTCGTATATTTTGTGTGATCGTAGTTGTGTCACGCGCCCAATAGGGCCTAGATCACATAAACTGGAGGGTGTGTTGAGGGGAACGGGATTTCGCCGGCAGGTGCGACAGAACCAATCTTAAATTACAATTTTAAATTAAATTCATTTATTTTATTTTATGCTTTGCGGTGTTATTCATTATACTATTTTATTATCCATGTTAACAATTTTCTATGATAGGTTATTTATTTCGTTAATTAAACTCCGCGGAGAAATATTTTCTTTTGTTTATTTTCATTGGTACAATTTTAGAAACAATTGTACGTTCATGTAGGAAATACGAGTAAAAAGCCTAAATAAATAAATGAGATGGCCGATGGCTCAAATCGCCTCGGAGGCTGAAATGAATAATAAAAACATTAAAAAGTACCTTGAATTATAGCCACAAAAAACAGTAGAATAAAATATAAATCAGAAAATAATATTAATATTTTAATTAGTAACTTTACCAATCAGTTCTGCCTAGGTTGGGCTGTCTGAGATGCGTTTCGGCAGTTGGCTATCTTTAGTGGGTTTGTAGGATTTCTGCAAAGTCTCTTTTATAATTTCATGCGCGGTTGGGTGAGTATACCAGTGTTTTCTTTGTTTGTCGGGGTCTTTGGTGAATTAAGTCCTTTTTTTGCGGTCGGTCTTTGAAGATCCCCTGTCCTATTTCTGGTTGATTCGTTGATTGTCGTAAAGGGAGTAAAACATGTAATATATCGTTAATTCGTGCGTTTTATCAACGTGGTAATTGTCAATGTTTTGTCTCAGAAGTTTGATAACTGTGTTCGTGGTCTTTAAAGTTTTTTAAATTCTTAATTTTTTAAACAGATTTGTCAGGGTCCTATTTCTTTCCCTGTGTATGCGAATTGGGTCCATTTAGCGACTGTTATTTTGCTGTCTTTTTTTGGGTGTGTGCGCGTTTTGTTAAAGAGGGGAACATTCCCGATGCAACGTTATGTGCCGCTACTCGACGCCTCGTCGCCTTTTGGTAGGGTGTGGCGTGTGCACATTTATGCGATATCAAGTGAACGCCACGGAAAGTCATGACGACTAAAAATCCTGAAGATAAGCTGTCTACAACGCATTTATAGAGACTGGACTACAATGGAAAGTGGAACTTTGATGGGCACAGTGCAAAATCCAACCATTGTTGACAGTACAACAAAAAATGCCGTTTTCGATGTATTTGCATCATACACACCAACTGACATCCCTTATGTCCGAGACATTGTCAAATCCTGAGTACATATATTCTATTTAAGTCCTCACCATAGTCCAATAATTTATAATCTTTTCTGTCTTACCCTTAATACTACTAATATGACCAAATGGTATCAGATGGATTAAATTGCTTAAATGGTTGGGTAACTGGTTTTGGTATGGTGTGCACATCTGTTCGACGTCTAGCGCACGCCACGGACAGTCGCACAGCGTGTATCATAGTGCAACAATTGCAACGCCTCTTTTGCTCTTAATGCTTTATGATGAGCACGGCCATGCTTGCCCGTGCATTAACCAAAATTAGTTAAATTTTACGAGCAAAACCGTGTAATGAATTGATAATTAAATTTAATAAGCACAACCATGTAACACATTGTTATTTAAATTTAATTGTTTTCAATAAAGTTATTTCGGTGTTTTGATAAATTTTCTCCCTAACCATTATAATTAAATCAGTTTTTTATAAAAACTCATTGATTTTTGATCTCTTTTAATCTGGTAAAATGGTATTCTGGTGTTTTGATCAATTTTCTGTTGAATCATTAAAATTAATTTTTTTTTAATAAAAACTAATAATAAATTCTAATGTTATCGTTTAATTTAGTTTACATTAAAATAAATATGTTATAATTAATATAACGACGATAGTATATATATTTTTAAATAAAAACATGAGTGTCCGATTCTTTTGACCTCGACTGTACTCGATGCAACCCAACGAACATCTGCACAGTGGGGATCGCAGAGCGAGAGTAGGGTAGCGTCGCGTGGCATCGGGCATGCACGGGGGTAATACATTCGTATGGAAAATTGGACTTGGATTTGCGTCGGGTAGCATCGGGTAGCGTCGCATAGCGTTGCATCGGGTTCCCGCTTTCTTGTTTCCGTTATTCGGTGCAATTGATATCGTTATACTGAATAATTATATATTAATGATTATATTGGTCTTAATTCGTTTTTACATTTCCGTTTTGTCAAGTTGTACTGTTTTTTCTCCGTCATATATGATAGTTTATTTATGCTGCCATTTTGTGTCTGTAGAAGAAGTGTGCTTTTTTTACAAGTGAGTTGTATTTAACAATATTAATAATTATTTAAATGATGGTAAAACCGAAGGAAGTGAAAATCAATTGTAATTTTATAACACCTTTAATGGGCCTCGTAACTTTTACTTCAACTTTAAATTTGGAATAAGATTTATGTACCTGAAGATTTCGGATCTGATTTGTTTAAGTATTCAATTTCGTAAATCTGAATAAACCTGCATGTCGTCTTAGTGCAGAGGTAATATTTCAAATTGAGTAGACAGTTTTATACCCGATGGTTCGTTATCTTTAAAGAAATTCCATTTCGCTCAGATATAAACTGAATAGTAAGAGGCTTAATGGACCGACCAACTTCTCTTTAAAATCTTATGAATCCCTTTTTTTATCAATTTAAATTCTGTAACGAGATTTCACAAATATAAAAGGCACAACAAATGGCTTTCTGTTATATTTATTGTTAAAGAAGCAGTTTGAATAATAAAATCACAAGTATTACACTGCAATTCTTCTTTTCAAACTTACTTTTTAACGTGATCTCGTTAAAAATTATCCGACCACCAGTCAACTAAAAAAATTAATAAAAAAATTGATAGTTTTACTTTTGTTTTGAATTAATTATTTTTATTTAATCTTTTTATGTAAGGGGTGTTTCGGTGGAAATGAAAAAGTTAGAACACGAGCTGGATTCCAACACACCATCGTCCGCTCAATAAACCGCTGCTCTAACGAATTGAGCTATCGTGACGTTGTAAGAGTAACGGCATATTGTGCTGAAGGACGTGGGTTCGAATTCCATTTGTGACACTAACCTTTTCATAAAAAGATTACTTAATTGAAAGAAGTAATTTAATCAATAGACCACTAAATAAAATTGATTGTTTTTAATGTTTTTTCCCCACTAGTTGCACAATCAGAACTGTCTTCAAGACCACAAACCATTTGTTTTCGCAAAATATGAAATTGACATTTCTAGTACGGTAAAAATTTATTGGGAGAAGTTACAAATTGTGCCAATGTTGCAATGTCGTCGAGAAATATTCTATTTTGAAACTTATGTACGTTATGTTCACTCACGAAAATAAATTTGTATCAATTCCATCGAAATCATTTTAAAAATATTTTTCATTGATTTTCTATTGTTCAATTTTTTAAACTACACTGAAAGACAAACCAACTGGATAGTCGTATTGTAATGATTATTTTAAACAGTATTATTTTGATCGTTATGTTAATTACAACTTATTTAAATGTAAAGGAAATTAATCGAGATGAGAAATTTGTGGCTTCTAATTTTTTTAAAAATATGATAGAAGCAAATTCATCAAACCATCGGAAAATTAAGTCGTGTACAATAGAATAATTTAAAAAATTACACTAAAATAATAAATAATAAATTTTACTTTATTATCTGAATTTGCAGAATATAAACTTACCTATCATAACACTTTCACACAAAACTAATAACACAAGCATAGCACTAGTTGGTAAAAACTAATAATAAATTGTTTAAAATGAATATTTTTATCTGGATTGTATTTTTTCCCAATGAACAAGCGTTGTAATTTACCCAGACTCTGAAGATGACCCGAATAAAGTTCGAAACGTTGTCGAAAAATGAAAAAGGCGTTTATCTAAATTACCTATTTATTGATCACTCTTCACGAATTCGACAAATTATAAATGTTTGTCATCCTTTCTATTGAACAGGACGCTGTTTGAACGATATAATACTTAATTTTACCTCTGTACATTCAATTCGCTAAAATGAATGTCAAAAATTGATTAAATTTTTAATTTTAGGCAAAATTTTAGTTGTGAATAATTTTAAAGCTTGTTAACCACGTTGGTCGTCACCAGCTCTCGCCTTGTTTATTAATATTTTTCTAGTATTCTAGGGAGTTAAAACCTTAGGGATGCAATTTTTAATGTATTTGGCTTTATGTTTTATTTATACAATATTTTCAATATAGATAAATTCATAAATACGGTCCTGATGAAAAGGAATGTTATTTCGTAACAGCTCCTCGAAGGGTTTTAGATTTTTATTCAAATTCGTTATATCCCGTATCTTTTATATACAATTACGATATTAAGGCTGAAATCTGTTACATGAAAAATGCAGTTTCAAATATGACTTTTATCTTTAATAAAAGGTTTTCAAAACTGAATAACACGCAATGAAAACATAACTCATAACTATTTACTATGTTTAATGGTTACTAAATATGCTATTTGAATTTTAAAAATAAAAAAGGCTCGATAGTATCAAAGTAGTTGTGGACACGAATATTTTCCACTCGATTTTCCAACAGGCGCTGTGCAAATGAAACTTGAAAAGTAATTTTAACTTTTTATTATTTGCCGATTGAGATTAATACACAGATATAATAAAAGTGGTAATAAAGTCTATATTTATGAAAATATTTTATTATTTTATTATTTTATTGACGGATTGGACGAACCATGAATGTCATTAATTTTTTATCTACACTTTAGAAATATCAATGGAATGAGCACGCCACAAATTTCAGACAGGCATTATACTAGTACTAGTATTATTTACAAAAATTAAAGATGTGCGCTAACAACGACATTCATACCTGTAACAGTCGAAAATCAACCGATGGACTTCTCTTTATTCATGTATCAAAAAGTTGTTCCAAGTTTCACCACCCTTTGCCATTAAAAATTCATTTTCCAATTCGAAGTTTGAGGAAGGAAAGCGTGGTTGGATCGAAATTTATTTATTTAGAGCCATCACGATTAAATCGGTTTTGGGAGTTGTGGATCGGCCAATAATTAAGTATAGGCTTCGACTTACAATTGTACCTTTCAATCTATTGTTGATAACTCTTGCTTACATTCAAAATATTTACAATCCGCGTTTTCCGTCTAAATTAATCATAATTTCAATCCATAATAATTAGTGGTCTGGTGGACCAAATTTTTTCTTTCAATTAATTGTTGTCTTTTTAATGTAAGGTCTTGGTTGAAATGAAAAAATTAGCGTCAAGAGAAGGAGGTCGTTGGTTCGAATCCCGCTTTTAACATTAACTTTTTCACCTCAACCAAGACCATACATAAAAACGATAATTAATTGAAATAGATTTGTCATTAAATTTGCACAAGATAGCAAATTCTTTATGTTTATTACTTTTCTAAATTCCAATTATTTCTAATATTATTTTTTATATTTGACGTGACACTATCTGTTTCATTTCAATCAAGACCTTACATAAAAAGAATAATTAATTAAAATAAATAATTTCAATATTGAGTTGGCTTTGATTTTAACCACATTGCTTAAAGTAAATCTTCAGAAAATCGGATTATAAAGTTGAAGGTTTTTTAACCAAAAACAAATTTATTTTTATTTGCAACAAAATAAAATTATCCTTCAATCAATAATAAAAGGATATGAAAATAATGTTTAATTGTAATTTTAAATGTATTTAAATTTTACCAAGAGGAAGCATTTTGGAAGGAAAATTATTCCGGATTTTAGAATTACCTTTTAGGTTAAACAAGAAAAAAGAATCTATCACTGTGACAAACATAACATGTGTATGTTAGAATATGTAAGCGCCTTATACAAATTTACGATTAAATTCTTCTTTTTTTTCAATTTTAATTTTTCATCCATAGTTCTTGTTTTATATTGGTTCATAAAGATGGCCGAACAATTTATATAATGTTATTCCAAGGAATGCAAATTTCCCAATTTAACTATTATCTAAATTTGAGTGGTACTAATGACCGTTAATTAATGATTATTTGGAGACCGTCAGATGCAGCCTAGTGTGATGGGGGTTTTACAAAATATTTTCTTTATCGTAACAACATTTCGATCATTATTGGGATCAATTTCAAGGCCTAGGAATTACGAAAATTGTTTGAATTGAAAAACAAAATAACTCATACCATGCTTTATACAATGCTATAAAATTTTAGATTCAATACTTTGATTGAATCTAAAATTTTCTAACATTGTATAAATTCACTTTTACCATTCTAACTTGTACATATAAAACGATGTTTATACACCCCAGGCCCTGAAGATGATCTCAATAAAGATCGAAACGTAGGCAAGATAAAGAAAATGGTTTTTTAAACTACGTCACACCAGACTCCACTCACGAAATCCAAATATTAATAAAAATAAAAAATATTACTACTGCTAGGTGTCCCGAACGAGGGGTCAAGCATCTTTGAAACAACATTTATGTAGAGATGTCGGGATTCGAACCCAAAACAGACCATGTCGAAAATATGGATCGCACGTCCTTAACCACTCGGTCTACTCTGTCCCTAATTATTTATTTATTAAGCATTACTTTATTTCTGATGAATTGGCATCGAGTCTGTCTTCACTCGCAGGTTTCGATGTCACTTATACGCGCTTTGGCTTTATGCCAGCTTCAGTGAGGAATATATAATATACGAATATATTACGTATATATATAATATTTATTTGATGAAAGTTATATTCAGTTTATCGCTCGCAGCCATTGTTACAATATGGAGCAGTCATTTATTAAATTATATTAATTTTTATTAATAATTATTGAGTCTGTCTAAATTTGCAGGTTTTGATGCCGCTCAAACCAGTTTTGTGCTATCTTCAGTGAGGAATTTTTTTGATACTATAAAATTTTCATATTGTTTAACTTCCATTATTGTGGAAATTATGATAATAATAATAATAATAATAATCATTGAATGATTCTAATGAAAAAAGATTACGTGTTTTTCGTAGTTGATTTTATGTAAAAAAAAAAAAGAACCAATTAGTATATTTTTATAACATTTCATCTCATTGTAGGCGCCCACCACGCCAGGGGTAATTTGCAGAAGGGAATCAAAAATTAGGCGACGATTTTGTAAATTTTCCTATTTCCCAAACGCTGATAAGAAAAAAATGTTCCATTCGGCCAGAAACGGAGAGCGATTATTATCTGTAAATATTATCGTGTTGGGCAATTTATAAATTACTTCTATGAAGTTATCCGTATTGCACGCTATAATCTCAATTAATTATCTACATGCAGCTTTACACTGCGCACCAATCGATTAACAAATAGAACAAATTATATCCAATGATTTACTCGTTTCATTAAATTAATTATATTGCATTTTTACATCAACAAGTGTTATCATTAATAATTGAATGTACAATTGAAAAAAACAAAAAAAAAACGAATCTAAATATGTGGTCAATAATCTTCATATTTTATTTTTTGAAATAAAGTTTTAAAACCAGAAAAATAGACGGCTAGATGACTGATCAATTCATCAATCTGTGGATTAAAAAGTTAATTAATTATTAAATATAAAGTATATTGCGTTACAAAATGTAGCTTTATAATTGGAAATTATTGTTTGTTTTAACTTATAACGGATTCTTGTTGAAAAACATTTTGAAATTAAACATGCATTTTTTCCTTAAATATTATTGCAGTCTTGGCTATTCAAACAAACTGGTTATACTAGAAACGTTTAGCGTTTGCCAGGTTAAAGTTGCAATTTGAAAATAGATAAATTACTTTGATTATTGTTTGAGCCAAGTTTTTACCTAATAGGAACCATGAAAGTGTAAAACAGGGATTGAAATGATTGCCAGTTAAAACGGGCTCTTCTGGCAGACGGAGATAATGTTCGCATACTTCAAAGAATAATATAAAATATAATTTTTAAAAATAAAAGTATAAAGTAGTTTCGTTTCAGATTTTGACAAAGGGTTGAAATAAGACCGTGGAAATTCTTTTGAGATCAAACGAACCCCTTCAACGGATCCTCTTATTTGGGCTTGATAACATTCACTCATATAAACTCAACGTTTTTGTTTTTTTAACGCATGTTACAAACCCATTTCTTTACGATTTTAAATAAAAAATTATTTAAAAAATTCTGTTTTAAAATTAAAATTTAATTAGTTTTCGTTAGGTAAAAATTATTTCATATATTGAATAATATTAACTGTAAATTTTAATTTTCCCGTTCATTAATCTGACAACGATGAGCATAATTAATTTAAAATATCTAATTAAACAGTCGTTTTTAGATTTCAATGGTAAATTTTTTTCAACAAAAACGAACGGTTTATTTGTTCTTGTTCAGATTTGATGAATATTTTTATAATTAAGCAGATCTTTTTACTCTTTGTTCCGTACAAATTATTTTTTGCGCGGTATTTTACAATATCCGTTTTATGCGTAAATCATTTATCCGTAGTATAAATCACAATATTACTCTAAATCAAGCTTATGATTTAGATCATCATTGATACAGTGTTTAGTCGGATTCATCATTTCCGATTGGGACGTGAAGCACTTCCACTGCCATTAACATGTGGCATGAACAGGCAGTATTTAATCTGATTTATCGTCTCTTCGTAGATTACTCTAAGAGGTTTAGTTTAAACGGTTATTATACGATAGCTTTATAACTAAATTACATTTACAAAATATTTAATAGATATTGAAGTTTTAATTTGCCTGCGTCACCAAAGATTATTTCGGAATCAATACAATTTAGTTACACCGCTTCAATTGACTTTGTGACGAATCGGCTTGTTGCCTTCATCGGATATGGCAAAATTAATGAAAAACCAGATATTCCCTGTATACAGTAATATTTGAAGCCCTAAAAGATAATTACAGACATGCCAGATCCGTTTTTACTGACGGACCCGAAAGGGCAGTGGGTATGGAATGTACCATGTATATGGAAGAACAAATAAAAAAGATTGCCACTCCATTCGACGGCGAGCATGTATACGGGGGCACTAATCGCCAAATCGCTAGCGATGTGCATAGTCAAAAATCGGCTAAAAGCTAAGAAGAACCTGTGGTCCCTCTAAACAATTTAAAAGGCTCAACGAAGTTGGGAAAAAGGTGCTGGCATGAGTTTTCCGAATGGGGTTAGCTGGAAAAGATGCAGACAGTTGATCTAAACATGCCGCTGGAAGACCCCACGATACTTTCCAACCTGAATTCCCAGTGGAGGTACAACTATTAATTTCCAATACAGTAAAGTGAGAATGGAAAAACTCACTAAGTCAAGTCGCTGTTCCAACGAGAACGCACGCAAAAAAGAAAATACCATACTGATAAGACTACCCCTAGCTGCCCATATACGAAATAGCATAAAGGATGAGGACATTTGACATTGATAAGCATAGTTTGATATCGACGGACCTGTGCTTAGTTTGGGGCACGGCGGCAGCATAGATGCTGTGCCAGTACCTGAAGGCTGTACGTTTTAAATGTTATTCTGTTTGTGTTGTGTTTGAGTCAATTTAGAATGAATGTCATTGATTAACTTGATAGGAGTGGGTGTTTAACAGGATTATCGTGAACTCTGGGGTGAGTGTGTAAAGTCAGTAAATGTAATTTATTAGCATGAAAGAAAGTTTATTTATCTCCGCCCGAAGACCGTCGTGCATTGTAGGAATTGAACGGTCACCAGACAGTCCGTGACCGGTGTCGTAGTCTGAAGTGGTGCATTTCCGCATCTTGGTACTGTTGTCGGTGGTTCTTGGATGGAGCATATGGACTGTCAAATTGAAGTCCTAGTGCCCTGCGGGGTGTTGCTTCGTCGTGGCCGGTTACGGTTCGGGGATGTTGGGGTTCCCGAAAGGTGTTCGTACATTAGGTTCCCAAATACTCTGTCTTCCTTAAAAGGACAATGTGGATTTTTAACGTCGGCACCTGGCCGATTAGGCCTTATCGGACGTTTTGATACTCAAGATGAGAGCTGACGCATTTCTGCATAAGACAGAAGGCTGTTAGTGCTGCAGCGTTGGTGTAGAGGCAGCTCAGCCGCGACGGGCCACGAGGAACCTCCATGCTTGCCCATTCCGAGTGGTCGTCTCCGCATTGAGCATCGAACCGTATGCCTCGCGCGAAGGGCTACCTAGGCCAAAATACATCAGTCTGGTTTCCCGCGCACTTCCTATATAAAGAAGGCCACTCTATCTCCCAGAGTATTGAGGCTGCCCTAGCGAATAAACGTCCGGATACGCAGAGACCGCGGTTTTGTTTAAAGTGGAATTTCTAACCACCCCCTAGAGAAGACTGCCTTTGGTAAAGGTCGCCATTCGTGTACACTTCGAGTAGACGCAAACGACCACTTTCCATTCCCATCCGCCACTTCTCATATATTCAAGGGACTCCGTCAGCGTAGAATAAGCGTCCTCAACGCTATACGCTTCGGTGGGCCGATCCTTTGTTTCCCGTGATGCAGGGTCACGATCACTGGACGATGGTCATTGTTCGGGCGTCATAGATAAAAGAACAGCCCCTTCGCTAAGTTCCATCCAGGGGTGTGGAGTGGTGTAGGTACATGATAAGAGGCGAGCATTTTAGGGTTATGACTTAGTTTGCCTATCAAAACAGAGAGTAGGTAACAGATCGGACAGCAGGTTGAGAAATAAGCGTAATAAGGTGAAAGACCTAAAAAAAAGTAAAACCAGGAAGACCGCCAGCGATGACCTTAGCTGTTTGTCGGCCGCTAATCCTCTCATAGTAATTTCATTTCTACATCTATTGTAGTGAAACTGGGATAGACAAATTTGTCTTTGGACTAAAACCTCTCTCCTAACTTTTAATCGTTCCATCTATAGACTATGTTTATATTAAATTTTCTAATACACATAAAGCACAAACAAAAAGTGTGCTGTTCAAACAAAAAATATTACCACGCTGTCAATGATCATAGCTCATAATTAAAAAAAAGAATTATAAACGTATTTTAAATAAACACGATTGCAATTGCGATTGTTACGCAAATAATATTGAAGAGCGGACGAGCGGCCTAGTTGAACAGATGCGATTTATATCCTTCTGGAATAACGAGAATGCAAATAACATTTAATTGGTTTTACAAAATCTAATTACAGACCGCACAAAATATAATATAAAGCAATTGTAATTACCAAAAGATTGAATATTTATATAATCTGTAGATGGTTGAAATATTGTTTATTTATTTTGTCTATCTCTCATGTAGAAAAAGTGCATGTAAATATTAAGAAAACTTTGTTCATACCTTCGAAGATAAACGATGAATTGAAATGTTCATTGCTACACATTTTTTAACTGTTAATTTAATATAAAATAAACGACTAAACTATTAACATATCCGGTCAAAGCTGAGAAAGAGAGGTAAAATTAGAAAGAAACTTGCTTCAAAAATCAATCTTCCCCATACTGAAGTACTGTCGGTCAATAGAAGTAAACTTTAATATTGCAACCATAACCTGTCGATCTTCACAAATGTACAGTTTCCAACTTGGGCGCCTTAACGACTTCTCGTTACAAAAGTGAGAAGTCCCATAAATTTAATAAAAGAAGAAAAAGACCTCAGGACAAAAGTTCTATGACAAGTGACAAAAGTTGCGTTCTAATGAACTTTACCTTACACCGACTAGTAGCCAGTTATAAATGGTATAAATCCGAAGTAGTAATTTTTGGTGCCAAGTGAATATCATTAAGTGTCATCCACAGTTGTATGTTTGAAGACAGGACAAAGTGGTGATTTGTTTCTTCAAAACTCGTTTAATAATTAATTAATAATTCAATTTATTATGATATTAAATTTTAAAAAATTCTTTAGATTTGAAGGTTGGAAGATTTACAATTAAAATAAATTAATATAATATTAATAATTGCAAAATTTAAGCATTTTTGAAACAATTGTTCTGTGATCACATTTTCATCCGTCAGTTCGATCCTATTCAGAAAAAATTATTGTTAATTTTAAAAATTATCGCAGTATATTCACATAAAAAATTTCTATGAACAATTAAAGAAAAATTAAGTCTTATTCCTGACAAATTCTATAGACAAAAGTGTACTTCATTTTGAATTAATTTATGTTGTGTTAATTTATCAATCATATCTTGACATATATGACATGCTTTGAATAATATAACATTACCCTGTACCTAATTGGCCATCTATGACAGATTTAAAAATATAAAATATCTTCAAAAAATGTTCAAACATAGATACCCTCGAAGACCGGACAATTGTATGCATTTGTTTGTTTTCCATAATAACGATATATCAAGATTAACAACATTACTCCAATATTAGCAATTTGTTTACCTTTTCATTATGTTAATACTCCTTACAACTTATATCTTACACGCTTTAGGTTTAAAATAAAGACCGAGAGACAGACATTGTATATTTAGAAACGTACAGATATTTTTGGTCTCAGTTCGATCTACTCGAGTTTCATGGATTTTCATAAATCCCGCCAAATTGCTACCTCTAACACAGGATCAACAGATAACGAATTGTAAATGTGTGTGTCTATATATATCTAAATATATATATAGAAGGATAAATGTAACTATTGTTATTGTAAATGTTATTATTTTAAATGTAATTATTGTTAAAATGACTTAGTAAAAATAAACAAATGTAAATAAAGAATTGGCTACTTGCTTTGTGGAAGTTTGTGGAAGCAGAGGATTGGAACTGTGCGAAGAACTTCATTCGTATAGCATTTTCTTTATCGACTGGACCTTCATTTCGGGGAGACCAGTATTCTTGGAGGGTGAAAAAAAAATTGCCTTAATTTCAACTTAACCAACCTTATGTACTTCGAGACCTCGTAGTCAACGTCGTCCGGATTTTAACGTCATTTTGTATTGGTATTACGAGAAATCGGATGCTGTTAATTAAGACCAACCAAAAAACAAACAAACTTGTAATTGATGTATTAATGTAATGTTGTAATATTTATTCAGGCTCTGATGATGGTCTTATAAAGGCCGAAATCTTGGCAAATGATAACAGAGTCTACCTTCTTTACCTGGCCAGAACCTGACCCTAACCATAATAATCGTCGTGGTCAATTTCTTCTTCATCGACATTTCAAATAAAGAAAATCAGTTCAATTTCATTCTATCCAGAGCCAATTTGTCGATTGTGTTATTTGGTTTTTAAATTGTTTTCTTTTGTGAAACAATAAATTTGAGTGCTTTTGTTCTTCTTAAATTCTTAAATTTAGAAGATTTCGCCCAGGAAGATGTTAACCAACGTCGGCTTGAATTGCCAAAGTTTTAGGTGTGCCGCGCTCTACCATCCACGACTGTCTACAGCGGTTTAGGCCCACCGGAAGTCTCAATCAAAAAGAGGGTAGCGATCGATCGCGATATAAACGGGAAGAGACGATCATTTTATTGTTCTTACCACAGTACGGAACGATCATTTTAACGGCTTCCTTGATAGTCAACTCGAAACAATCCATAATGGAGTGTGCTTTAAAACATCAGTAGGCTTCGTGAGAATAGCCTAGCTCAAGCCTCATTTAGCTCTCTACAACAGGAGCTTTACTGAAGGTATACTTCATTTATTAAATTCACCAGCTTTCGTGGTCAGCTTGACCAATTAATATATTTCACTTAATTAAGGTTTTCAGTTGTGATAAAAAATTCAATGGCACTAGCGGGATTCGAACGCACTATCTTCGACTAGATATGCCGGTGTTCTAACACTTGAGCTAGGTGACCTCGATCCACTCGGACACTAACTTCCCATCTGCATCACACCTTTTGAATTTTCCCTTATTTTTGCCATTTTTCAACTGTCGTGTAATCTATTTGATTCTCGGCGACAAATGAAATGGCCACAGAAAACTTTGCTGAAGTATATTTCATTTTAAACTCATTAAATTCCTTAGTTTCGTGGACCGCTTGACCAATTAATTCTTACAATTAATTAAGGTTTGAGAGAAAATTATCGTGGGTTCGAATCCCGCTCGTGCCATTGAATTTTTTTATCTCAATTGAAAACCTTAATTAATTGTAAGATACTGGACAACATTGATTGCTCAAAGGCAGAAACAGCTCGATTAGTATTGAGGTTTATCAAAATGAATTGGCTCAGTTGTATAAAAAACTTACGAGATACGATGGCTCAGTCTTTCCCGTATGCTCGATCGTACTAAATAGGACAATGAGAATCTTTCACGTCCGCACCTAGCCTATTCGGCCTTATCGAATGTTTTGATTCTCAAGATGAGAGCTAATGTACCTCCCCACAAGACAGAAGGGTGTTACTGCCGCAGCATTGGTGTAGAGGCAGCTCAGCCCCGAAAGGCCAAGACAACCTCGCCCCCCCCCTTTGCTCATTACGAGTAGACGGGCCTGCATTAAGCATCAGACCGTATGCCGTGCGCAAAGGGCTACTTAAGTCGAAATACATCAGCCCGGTCTCCGCTGCACTACCTAGATAGAGAAGGCTACTCTATCTCCCAGACTATTGGGACTTTCGTAGCGTAGAAACAACCGGATCCGCTTCGGCCGCGTTTTGTTTAAAGTGGATTTGGTAACCACACCTTAGAGAAGGCCGCCTACGGTAAAACCGTCCAATTGAGCTCAGCCTTCACCTACGTGCATAGCATATTCTAGTAGGAGCAACCGATTCACTACCCGTTCCCATCCGCCACTACTCACGAATTCGAGGTATTTTTCGGGGGATATGATAGAACAGCTTCAAACCGCTCATTGAGGCCGGAATTCAGTTTCACAAAAGCAAATCCTCTTGATTATTTACCAGGATTATAATACTTCCGAAGCCGGTGGAGGGAGGTAATGCTCGTAATTAAGAGTACAACCAGGTATTAATAATTATTTGTGTATCGTGAGATACTGTCTGGTGTGGCGTAGGTTTAGAAAATCATTTTCTTTATCGTGCCAACGTTTCGATGTTTATTGAGATCATCTTCAGGATAGGACCCAACCATCAAATTTAAGACCCCCACCATAAATGAACCACATGCTTCCGTCGTTTGCCTGCATTGGTGAACTATCAGAAAAGTAGTTGTACAATTCTTAAACAGAAAAGTTTTAAAGAAGCTTTTAGGTTCTTCACTTTGAAATGTCCTCTCAAAACCTAAAGACAAGGTTGACAACATGGCAAAAAGCAGGGTTTACCAACTTAATTGTAATGATTGGGACATTAATATATTAATATAAGCGGTAGAGTAGTTCAAACCAGAGTTCAAAAACATTTGCCTAAATAGAACAAATTTTCAGTATTTAAACAGAAATTAAAATTGAAATTTAAACACAAAAGTATTACATAATTTCAATAACGGGAGGTTTGGGGAGATTGGTTGTAGAAATTTTAAATTGAATATGGAGATAAATGAATTATTAATGTAATAGATAATATTAGAAGTTCAAAATAATCAAATTAATTCATTTATTTGTAATTAATTTTATCATTAATTTACTTAACTATTATTGTGGTACCATTTTAATTTTTAATTAAATAATATAGAAAACTTAATTTACTAATTTAATACCAACGATCACTATCATCATAGGGATCAACGTGATCACTCCTACAATTCACGAGGATACAACCTCATGATAAGCTACAAGCTTGAAATCCTGATCGGGAAAACCACTAACTGTACTGAGCAAGAATCGGTTTTGATTTTTTTTTTTTTTTTATGGAAGGCACATTGTCAACATTTTTTATGTACCAATGTTGCCAACTATATGATTTATGATTAACATTACAACAAACTTTTTTTATAAATCAAAAGTAATAATAGTTCACAAACACGTAGGCCGTTTCATTTTAATTTGTGTTAGTCTGTTTCAAGTTTAAAAAAAAAATCTAAACGTCTTCAATGATTTGAAGTGCAAAGTAATTAAAAAGTAAATAAATTTCCACCTGGTTTCCCTTTGTAAAACAATTAACTAATTGCAAGACTGTTTCATGACGTAGCTTTGAAAAACGGAATCACCCTAGATTTGAATCGAGCGTCCGTTTAATTGATATTCGCAGGCTTTTAATTAAATTGGAACGCTGCCTTTAAGTACTTCACAATCCTTTATAGCTTATTCGACTGATCGCAAACCGCGCACGGTTACGGCTGAATCGTGTCTACGTCTCATTATATTGTTTTAATTGAGTAGGTTCCGGCCTAATTTGCCGGAAAGAAGGCTAAAGATAAATTTGACCGGGACGTTAGACCAAGGAGAACAATTATGCATAGCTTTCTTTCCTCGGGTTGGGAATTGTAGAATAGAATATAGAGTAAACCTTCCTTGGCCGTTAGCGAACCGATTCAATTATAGTCAAATTGCTTTGAGCGCCAGCCAATAAATGGACTGTTCACAGCAATTTGATCAAAATTGATCGCCTCTGGTCCGCCTGTACTCGCTATTGGTCTGCTGATAAACTTGTTTGAGCTTGCTTGCACTGAACATGGCAGTAAACCTGCTTGCGGTCGAAATTTTACCGAAAGTTTGTTCTACAAAAAAAAACCTAAACATATTAAGTTATAAATCTATCAACGTTTTTGTAGTCAATTGACCATGTTGCTTCTTTCAAACAATTAATTATTCTTTCTAACGTCTTGGTTGAGATAAATGAAGTCAGTGTCACGAGGGGAATTCGAACCCACGACCTTCGGCTAAATATGGATACCACTTGAAGAGCTACCTTGACTTCGATCCTCTCGGACACCAACTCTTTATCTCAACCTACAACCGTACGAATTTTTTTAATCATTTTGACATGTCGTGTAACCGGAGTGCATTCTCACCGACTTACGAAGTGGCCACGTGGAGCAGTTTCGTGAAGTTCCACTTCTTTTACTTTTTGAATATTAATCCATTTAAGTTTTCGATTGACCGTTACTTCTTCCAAACAATTAATTATTCTTTGTCAGGTCTTGGTTGAGATAAAAAAGCGATAGAGAGTTGGTGTCCGAGTCGATCGAAGTCACGTAGGTCAAGTGGTAGAGCATTGGCATATTTAGCTGAAGGTCGTAGGTTCGAATCCCGCAAAAAGAATAATTAATATTTTATTATTGTTTAGTTATTGCTATAAAATTGCATTCTTAATTAATGTAAGCATTTTACTTTTTCAAAAATATCGAAAAGTTTATAAAATTCATTTCAATGATCAAAGCTATATTATTTTTTCCACTTACGCAGTTAAAGTAATTACATTTTTAATTTTTTTATTAAATTTGGATAAATTTTTGAAAAATTGTTCCTTTCAAAATAATTCGCTTATAAATATAAATCGTAATATAAATCATGTATTAAGTATTAGAAGTGAAATACTTTTTTGCAACTCATCTGTTTTAATCTTTTAGATGTCTTCGTTAAATCCCAAATCACATCCCAACTATGTACACTGAATAATCTCTCATCCGACCACAGACCTGTTTTATTAACTATCGAGACCTATCCCATTTCAATTGCCCCGAGAGCTACATTACCACACGGTCCAGTACATTGAAAATACACGATCCAATAAAAACTGCACTCGAACAATTGACATCAATAATTTAATCTATACATACAAAAAACATTGTCGGCACATTAAAGAACTCCTTCGAATTAGATACCTCGTAAGACGAAAGAGACAAACTGGTAACGAATGGCAAAGAACTATATATCTTTTAGACAAACGAAAATGAATAAACTAACACATCAATTGACAATGGAAATACAAGCTTATCCCTCCGACCGATTCAGTCTCTTTACTAAATCACTAACAACAGATAATAAATCGAACTGGGAGGCAGCTGAAATTCTCTTATCTTACCGCAAAATATCTAACGCGCTTCGTCAAGTCGACAACAATTGAGCCAAGTCAGACGAGGAGAAAGCGAATGCTTTTGCCTTTTACCTGATCAAAGTGCTCACAAGCCAACATCATAGACCATATTTATAGACAACTTATCGGAGACTGTGGGGTGAATAGTGACCGGTAGTCGATTATTCGGAAATCATGAGATACGGTCTGGTGTGACGTAGGTGTCAGAAAAATAATTTCTTTATCGAGCCAACGTTTCGATCTTTTTTGAGATCATCTTCAGGGTTCAATGTGTTTGTTTTTCGTGTAGATGTGACATTTTTGTCTGTCGTGTTGAGAGTACATACTACCTTATAAACTGTTCGGTTGGTATAAACTCGCGGGAAATAACCTCTAATCAGCACTTCACCTGAAGGACACGTGTTGTGAAACGCCAGCTAATGCTGGCACTCAGGTTTGTACTGAGTTCAGCGAGGAGGTTATGGGGGCCATCGTGTTTGAGGCGACATGGATGGTTCTCGGTTTTTGGGATGGGAAGAAGTAGCTTGAGCAGTAGGGATAGGATAACAAAATAAATATATTACTTGAGGGATAATTGGGCAACAGGGGTGTTCACGATGTTTGTAAGATGTTAACTGCAATAGAGAAATGTCCAGAAAGATCGTGAATGCCTCCTTCTTTTTTTAGAAAGTTAAACGTTAATTTTTCCGCAATTCTGCGGGTCGCGATGGATAGAACCGAAAATAAAGCTTTAATTATCTTTGAAGGCTTTCTGTTGTTTGTTTTGGTTTTCTTTTCGGTTAAATTGTAAGATGCCAGAAGTTAATAAAAAAAATTAATCAACTCTTTCATTCTCAAAATGCTATCTATCCTCTCGAAAAGTACTAACAAATGACAAGCTTCAATTCTTTCCGACATACCTAACTTTTATCTTAACGCCGAACAGCCTACTTTATAGCATAGAACAAGTTTGTTTTATGAATGAGAGTTTAAGGACAGGTCAGAAATTCACAAAAGAAATGTATTGATCTGAATTAATTAATGCAGTTTTAAGAATAAAAATATGTCTAAAGAAAAAACATCTGTTAAATTCATGGCTGCCATGTTGGTTTCCTACGCCCTAACGGATAGCAATGTGACTACATATGAAGTTAAATTGGCCCGGGCCTGATAGATCGAGCAATGTCGATTCTTACAAGTCAACGTCTTCATTTTTCTCGATATAACAGGACCTAACAGAGTTAGCAGGGTTAACACAAAGATCGTCAATACCCCTAATTTAGTTACTATTAGTTAGACAAATTATTTTCAATGGTTACCCTCTAATATTTTCGTACTTAAAAACCGGGCATTTTACAAAGTTGTTCAATTTTATTGTAAGAGTAATAACGCAAATATAACCGGCAAGTAATATAAAAGAGCTCAAGGATGGAAATTTATTCCATCTTTTAATATCTTCCAGCTTACTTGCAAAGAGTTTGAACATAACTCATTTTCTTTGAAAGAGGAAAAAGTCAAAAAATCGAATTACCCAATCTCTTTCTCTGCCTCTTTGTTTTTCAAGATATAATGATTAAGCGTCTTTAAACCCAATTCATCTAAGAGTTTTTATGTGTTTTATGTTAGGAAGGCATAACTATTTTCCTCTCGGGATTAAATTAAACAGATTTTTGTTTTAACGTGAAACAAAATGTTAAGAAGAAAATGCAAATAGCATGTATACTAAACTAACCGATTATCTTTAAATCTACAGAGCTCATTTTAAACATTTATCCTAAATATCAAACCACTCTGTGGAATGAAATTGTTTTAATCTTTTCCCCTGAGATATCAAAACGGGCGGCATCTGATTCGTAGGCCCGGCTAAGAAATATCTTGTCGAGTTTGGAACAGGTGGGACATCGCTGTAAGCAACGAGTTGTCCCAACTCCGTTCTCAAGGAAGAAAAGCACCCGCAAAGTCCCCTGGCCACTATCTCTCCCCTTACTTCCAAACTTTGTATTTATTCGCGATAAGCTAATGCCCGTTTCCATATTCTAAATATGGAAAAAGTTACGGGATCCACGGAATGTTCGTTTCATTGTTTGAACCCCATGAGTGTTATGACTTAAACGAACATTTGTGTACGATTTTATAATTTTGAAATGACAATTTTATGTTTTCGTTTATTGGAAAATTGTGAATTTTCCCTAGCTTCCTAAGCCGTTCCTAATAGTTCAATCAAATTAAAATATTGAAAAAATGAAACACTACGATTAATTTTAAACTATGTACTATCGATAATCCTTCAAATTATTTGCATAAATATGATAGCATACTGTAGATTAGAATACTGGCCAAATGAGCAAGACAATCATTAACTTTACACCAATTAGTTTAACCAAGAAACTTCGCCCATTGTGATGTTTTGTGATTGATAGGGCATCATCAATACAATGCCCTATTAGTTTCGGCAAATTCGCCAGATGAAAAAGATTCAAAGAGCACTCAGCATGGTAGATCAATAGTGTTGTAATATCCATTATTCCAATTATCTCAAAATATTTTAATTAAAAACATTTCTGCTTGGCCCGGCTTCTCTTGATAAGGATTTCAACGACACCCATCACACCCACCAGCTCTGCAATCCTGTACTTATTAACTTTTAATACAGAAATTAATTTTCCCGTTTCCGTGTAGGTATTTCTAACCAGTCTCGACCGCACAATCCTGAGGTTGGTTATACGGTGTTCTGAAAAAGCCTTCAAAGAAAACTCAAAAATTACACTAATTGCGAGTTTCCGCAATGAAGTGTTGCGGTTCACAAACCAGGTCAACACGGCGAAAATAAATAAATAACGGGAAACCCTAACTTACAACTCATCATAACAAAAATTCTATGAAAATAAAACAGAAAATGGTATATTAACTAGATTCGACTGTAATATAACTACTACTAATGATAATAAGAATACTAGTACTCGCTTTGGTGGTACATATACTAAAATTGGAACGATACAGAGAAGATTAGACATGGCCCTGCGCAAGGATGACAAGCAAAATCGTGAAGCGTTCCACATTTTTTGGGGTGTTTTATTGTATATAGTATGTCTTATGTGTTGTGTCTGTATGTTTTGTCTGAGTGCATGAATTTATTAGCGTGAATATCGAGGGGTGAGGGTGAAATATAACGTCATCATCACCCCACGAACGATGAAAGCCAGTGAGTGTGTGTTCATTTATAAAAGTACCCCATCGACCCCAATCTAGTTTAGTTTAACTGCGGAGGAATATCAAGTACTCCACCAATCAAACTGAATCAGCGTACTGTATTTAAGTGTATGTGTGTATAGATGGATGGATACCAGGGACTGAGCACTGCAGCTGTACAGCTTATTGTACTATACCCTGGCTCCATTTTTGGGGGAGGGCTCACAACACAAAGTGAACTTGAGCCCCCGTTGTACCAGTGTTCTTCCATGGAAGAAACTCATTTTTGAAGGAGGTTGGGCCCAGGTTCAGGGTCGCTGAGACCCGGTCCCGCCCCTTCCATTGATGAGTGCCGTGTCAATTTCTTTTAATTGCGGCCACCGGTCCCCTTAGGCGTCAGAAAAATTCCAGAGGCGACGGTGGGGATCGAACCCACGACCGCGGAGTCTACTAGCCGAGAGTCTGACGCCTTAACCACTCGGCTACCGCGGCCTCATTTAAGTGTATGAATGTATTTATGTGTATGAATGTAATGTTCGAACGGGTATAGAATATAGATTTAGTTAGGGGATGAAATGACCTAGATGTCGGAAGCCCCAGCTACTACTACTCAATAACGTCAACTTACCGAAATATAAAACATAGAGGCCTTACAAGCTTAACATGTAGAAATGTCCTACCCTAAATAATCTCGCAAACTTTGGAAAATTTAATTTTCTAAGCATATTTTGGGTGACAGGGTATAAAGGAACTTTGGTAATGAACAAGCTGGCAAACTGCCCTTACGAAGATCGGACGAACTCTACAGTTGCCAGACATACCAAATTGCTGGAAAAATCTCGTCCAAACTGGCCAACCAGCTAGATGGTAGTAGTAGAATAAACTCAGGGGGGTGAGGTCATTGGCATTTAAGAAAACAAAAATTCAACATAGGTATTTCCAATGAAGAAGAAGAGGCTGTCATCCATGTTACTTTTGCAAATCATTGGTTAGGTCGAATGGGTTGGATAATTGTAAAGAGCTTTAGCTAAAGATGGTCATTATTATATATCCATTATATTTCTTGTTCCGATTGACCAAATAACTTCTTTCAATTAAATAATCTTTCTTTATGAGATGTATTGGTTGAACTGGGAATCGAATCCCCACCCCCGGTCATGACACCAACTTTTTCATTTCAACCCATATCTTACAGAAAAGCCACAGTAAAATTATTTGATTTCGATTTCAAACGAATGATTTATTAAAAATAAGCCAATGAGAACACTTGTATTTTTGTTTAGATATTTTTCAACATGCATGAACAACTTGAATTTACCAAAAACTGGTGCTGAAAGTGGAAGACAGGACTGAATTATAAAAAAAATTATTGAATGTATATTTACTTTGAAAACTTGAAAAAATACGAAGAAAAGAAACGTTGCATCACAAACAACTATACTGAAGACGTGGCAACTACGAAGAATTTTATAACAGATATCTATTTTTACCGTCAAAATTCTGCTAAATTTACAACACTGCGATTTATTTGGATATACCATAGACTAGTCGGGTTGCACCGAGCGATGGATTATCCCTCAAATCCCACCCAATCAAAAATCCACTGACAAATGGTCGAAGCTTCTTACTACCTCATAAACCTCACTATCCACAGCGACATCAAAATTCCTTTCGAAAACGACCTCAACCGATCCCACTTTCAAAGCGTTCCAGATCATGCTTTCAATCAATCCTAAACCATACACTTTCCCCTTCCTGAAAATCCAGCATGTCTACTTACGGGACAAGTCCTCCACGCCACCAAACCTAATCCCTTATTTTCTCAATTATTTGAACTTTTATATACACGGCCTGTTAAATAATATCATTCCGTTATAGCCAGAAACAATATAAAGTTTTTCTTAAGACCTGGGTAAAACTAAATTAAACATTACTTGCGATTACAAGAAGGACAATAAAGTTTTCAATTTATCGATTTACTAACAATCGTAAATCTACATTTTCCATGAATCAACGTAATATAAACATGCAAACAAATCTTTAATATCTTACTCATCTCTAAAGGGGAGTAAATATTAAGAATTAATGTTTATTTATGTGGGTTGCAAGAAAAAATGTGATTAGATTTGTATTGGATTTAGCATGAAACAATTTTTATATAAACCAAACAAAAAATGAACATACGAGATTAAGTAATAAAGTAAAAAACTCTTGACGTTGAAAATTTATAAAATCTTTTATTAATTAAATGCTTTTTCCTGCTACAATTGAACAATCCATCGAGAAATCGAGAACCATTACTTAATCCAATATATTTTCTACCGTAAATATTATACTGAAAATATTAACAAATAAATAAATAAATAACATATCATCTCAATGAACATGAAAATCGATATAGTAGCAACTGATGTAAAACGATCCTTGAATTTATTCGTATTTTTACTTCAGTTAATTCATTTTTAATTAGTTATTTGCGAGCAGGTCAGTTTCATCGCCGGCCTTCGAATTTTTAGTTAGGACAATTGGTTGTTATGTTGCTCATATCAAAACTAATTGTAAGATTAAAATAATTAGTTTAAAAAACAATAGGAAGAAACATTCGGGTCGTCCGAGAAGCTTCTCCGAGTTAAGGGCACGACTGAACGAAGGCCCTATGAGAATCTGAAACGAAGTGAAAGGATCGTGTTAACTCGGTTGAGGATTGGCCAAACCCATCTGACACACGGACATCTGCTTATGGGTCAAAACCCGCGCAGGTGTCTCGCTCGAAGGGAAGGTTTGTTCAGAGTGTCTCATCTTGTCAAGGAGTGCCGTGCCTCCGTGCCCTACAGGGAGCGAGTAGGCATGAACCCCGATATTCGGGCGAGCAAGTCAGATGTTGGATCCCCTATTCCGCTTTTTAAGAAAAACGAGGGGGGGGTGTTTCCTCACTTGTAAATAGTGTATTAAACGTGAATATCTGTGCACATAAGTGTATCTGTGTTGTGTACGGGTCGTGTATTTATTTGTAATTTATTAATTTGTGTGTTGTACGTGTGTGATCTTTTAGACTGGAGGGCTGATGGCGAAATATGAAGTGCCGGATCGGTCATAACATAATATCACACACACACACACACACACACACACACACACACACACACACACACATTACATATATATATATAAGAAAGAAAAACTGAGAGAGAGAGAAATAGAGAGAGAGACAGAGTGAGAGAGGGAGCGAGAAAGAAAAAAAAATAGAAGCGTTTAGTTTAGGCGGAACAAATTATTTGTTGAACATGACTCGATAATATCGTTGGTTTTAAGATTACCTCTTAGGGTCTGCAGGGTAAACCTGTAGTTAAGTCGTTTCTGATCATTTGCGGTTGCCTATTCTCGATGTTTTGGTTTGTCAAACTCATCTCCGTTTACGAGCCCTTAAAGAGGATATGGCAGTCAAAACAGCCCACTGAGGATTGAGAAAAAACGCGTCAAAAATCAGCAAAGAGACCGTAACCTAAATGGCTCTCCTCCTAATTTGACTAAAACAAAAAAAGAACGAATTGCTTTTAAAAATAAATATATCATTGATACTTTTACAACATTATAACAAAAATACCTAAACTTGAGAAAAGCTTTGGGTTCAGTTTGAATGGGTTTTGGTTATTTTGATCTCCCATCGTCATTAAGCAAAATTTAAAAAAAATATATATTTACCATTCTTTAACGTTACTGTTGATTTTCTGTCGATGTTAAACAAGCTTCCATTCGGGTCTGGGTTCTCAGTTTGTTCTGGAAATTTAAAAGGGGGCTACGGCTCTACACACTTCCTCATCTCTACGTTTTAGCTGCCAACAGGCATTTCATGGTATGCGTCGGATCATCCTCTTTAAAAAATGCGGGCTCAGGATAGCCTTACTGCACTCAATATACACTCAGTTCCAATAATAGTTCACGTACTTCTCCAGAACCTTATTCCTTCGGAAAACGGTTAAAAATGACGAATCATACTTAGTCAAATAGCTAAATATTGATTTTACTCTCTTGTTCCATAAATTATTTCTAAACTGGTGTAAACTTAATTTCGTCATACCTCAAACGGCATCTGATTCCTTGCTCTGTATCTTGATAAGCGACCTAGAATCAGATTTAAATGTTCAAAACTGATCTGACTTTTGCGTTACCTTAACAGGCTAAAAGACAACAAATTTACAATTTCCCTCGGCGGCAGAGTAGTGAAACAAATAAAGACTTACGGTAAAGAACTAAGAAGATCTACTGCAATTACAGTACGTCAATTGAAAGGACAGAACCGTCGACACAGTTTACTTTAACAGCTAGTAAACAACAAATGTAAACTTTTTCATAAACAATTTAAAAGGACAACATCGCGGGAAGAAGGATTATCCCTAGGCAGGGGCAGCTCTCGACGAAAGGCCTTTCTCGAACTCCTAACGCAGAAAGGAAAAGGTCTCTGGCTGAAAAATGTCCATAAATATTCCGCAAACAATTGCCCTTACGCGGGAAACCTTTTTTGTCTTTTTATTTTACTTTTTTCGACTACATAGCGTCCACAGACAGGGTATTTAACTAGGTTGCAGTGAACGATGACCTCTCGTCCAACAGAAACTATCTTTCCAATGTTCAATTAATTAAGGTTTTTAAGTTGAGATAAAAAAGTCAGTTTCACGAGCGGGATTCGAACCCACGACCTTCGGCTAGATAGGCCGCTACTCTACCACTTGAGCTATCGTGACATAGATCCTTACGAGCACTAACTTCCCATCTCAACCCCCACCTTTTGAATTTTTCCTCGATTTTTCAAATGTCTTGTAATCGGATTGGTTTCTCGGTGACATATGAAATGGCCACGGAGATGTACTCCATGTACTTGATTTTAATTCATTTAATTCACTATTTTTCGTGGTCCGCTTGACCAATTACTCATTTTAATTTTTTTTATATCATATTTTGCCTGTTCCTTCTCTGCTCTCACGTTTTTCCTGGAAATAATTTCGATCAGTTTTTGAAAATCCCAAGAACATACAATATCTTATTTGATATCTTTCCATTTATTTTTGCGGCTCTTACAGAAAATAAGAACTTCGACCACAAAATATTCATATAAGATTCAATATAGAACCCAGTATGACATAAGGACTATGTCAATAAACCTGCCAATTTAAGCAGAATCCATACAATACAGACTAGAGTCCTTGACCCATTATCAACGCTGTTCCATGTTTCAAACCGACCATCCATTACGTCCTAAATGTTCACTTTCTAGAACAAGTTGCCAGATCCAGCTGTAAAATACTTCACAATATCCATTCTCACTCCATTACTCACGTACAACTACCAATTAATGTTCGATGCCTAAAACGATAGAAAAGTAACGAGAGAGAAAAAAAAGTTATTTTTTATGTTTAGGAGGCTATCACTGGATAAATTCTCCATTCGATATAGTGTTATTTGTGCCACGTCAAAAATGAAGTCTGTAAATTATTTACCGTACACATGCATTTATTACCCATATTTAAACATTGCAATATTTCGTTAGTTTCTGCTTAATAAAGTCTGTCTTTTATTGATAGTTTGTCATTATTCAATTATAGCGACAATTATTTCATGTTTGCGGAAATTGAAGCACGGGCGAACGAAATACGGCCTACAATCGTTGGATGTAATAGTTGATTGGAAGGTTTTCGAAGTTATAACGAAGAGTAAGGAGTTCAGGGACGACAAACAACTTCTAATAAAACCAATTTTTCCAACAGAAATATAACAGAAGAAAAACAAATCTGTCAAGGTACCTTTCGATCAAATTTGTTTATAATATAAACTTATTGAAGCTATTAGGACATTTCAAATTATAATATCAATTTCGTTTTGAAATAGTGTGAAATTATTATTATTTAAATTATTATTATTATTTATATAATAATGGTGACGTTTAAACATTGAATGGTGTCCCATGAGAAGTTTCGATCGTCTGAATATTCAAAGTACAACGCAATCTTTTCCAATAATCTACAGCAGTCCAGGTTGTGACGACGCTCCAGCAACGACGTGACGGTTTTCTTTTGGTATTCCACAAAAAAATATCAATTTTAAGCTCAATTAACTATCGATTAGTTAAACGGTAAATCGTGGAAACAAAATCTAAGTTCGAGCCAAATTCATTAATAGGGTTGTTAACGAAATTTTATGTAGGTTTGGTGCTTTTTGCATTACACAATTGTCAAAAACAAAAAGTGGTGTCAAAAGCAAAAAAATAAGAGGGGGGAATGCAAAGTGTGTAGGTTGGGATGGATCTTTTTATGTAATTATATCTTTTTATTAATATATTTCAATCATTTTAGGTTTTTAATTGAGATAAAAAAGTCAGTGTCACGAGCGGGATTTGAACCCACGATCATGGGTTAAATACACCGCTGCTCTACCAAGTCAGCTATCGTTCGATCCACCTCCCACCTCAACCCCACCTTTTGGATTTTCTCTCCTTTTTGCCATTTTCCAATTGTTTTCAAAAGTGGTCGTGTAATCTATTATCACTATAAATCAGCGATTGTCCGAGTGGATCGAAATCACGATAGCTCAAGTGGTAGAGCAGCGGCGTATTTAAAAGAAGGTCGTCGGATCGAATCCCGCTCATGACATTGACTTTTTTATCTCAGCCAAAACCTTACATAAAAAGAATATTTAATTGAAAGAAGTAACTTGGTCAATGACCACTAAAACGTAATTAAATTAATTATATACCGATGTTAAAATAGTTTGTGTATGTAACCTAAAATTTAGTTAAATTTAAATCATGTTTTTTTTTATTATTGAAAGATTTACAAAACCGAGTTTTAATACCCATTGATTGGGTTCAATTAAAAGGTCAGCTATAGTTGTAAAAAGGTGACAATTGCCGTGTGTATGAAATTATCGAAAAAGCATGGTTGATCAATTTCAACAATAATATTACACCGACCGTGAAAGACATATGCTGTTCATTGTACATATGTTAGTCGGTCCAACCGGCTGAGTAAACTGCGTGATGAATGGTTATGAACGGTCATGAATAAAACCTAGTGTGACTCGCATTGTCAGGACCCCTACGTCCTTTCAGGCACGCATCACCGCAATGTCCTTTGTTAACGTTTAAATGACCTACTAAATAACTTCCATTTCAAATTTTAGGATCGGCTGCTTTACTTGATTTATCCCTTTGTTTCGACAAATTGTGCCGGCTGAAATGTTAAATATTTATTCTATTGATGTACATTAGGAATGTGTGTTGGCTCTTGTAGTTTTATATGAAAATAATAATTTCGAAGGATCGATCAAATCATTATGAATGGTGTTAAGTTCAAAAAGTACACAAAACTATTATTTGGAGATCGTGAGATGCGGTCTGGTGTGACGTAGGTTTTGAAAGCCATTTGCATTCATGCCAACGCTTCGAGCTTTATTGAGATCATCTTCAGGTCATAAACTTTCTTTAAATTATAAAAATATATGTAGGATGTGAAAAAACGTGAATTTACACAATGCCAGAAATTTTAGACACAATCAAAGCATTTGTACTCTCTCAAACTGTTTGTTTTCTGCGTAGATGTGTGTGTCATGATGAGAGTGCCAATGAGATATTGATGTGTTCTGCTTGATTATGAAAGAGGTGGGGAAGGAGAAAGGGATAGAAAGATTTTATTTATATGAAGAATAGGCTTCTTTGAGGTGAAAGGAGTTGACGATGGGAAAAACGTTGGTAATTGTTCGGCCAAATTATCCCTTCAGGATTATATAAAAAGTAAAAACTATACTATGTAGAAATGTTTGATGCGAGAATGATTTTTTAAAATGTTTTTGTGTAAAATGATGATGATGTATGGTACGGTATTGATATTGAATTCGATTAATGAAATCAGCCATGTTGCGACTGAATTTATATGTATCTGTTCTGTAATTGATGCTGTGTTTTTGTTGATGTATACCATTTCTAAAAAGATACATTTTTTCTATATGCCAAAGTCAAACTTATGTTGGTGTTCAAAATGGTAGGTAGCTAGTGCTGTAGGATTTTGCTTGAGGTTTTTTGCAGTAATTGACATGTTGCTTTAATCGTACTTGTTTTGATTATTTCTAACTGTATGTATTTTGATGTTATGTTAATTATAATTTATTTAAATGTCAACCAAATTAAAAGACATGAGAAATTTTTTAGTTTTAATTAAAAAATGTGATGGTTTGAAGCAAATTCATCAAAACATCGGAATATCATGTAGTTTTTAATAGAATAAATTTTAAATAATAATTTATTTTCTGATTTTCCAGAATATAAATTTACGGATCACAACACTTTCACACAAACCTAATATGACACCGCAAGAATTGCATTAATCATCTAAAAAACTAAAAATGACGTTACGTTTCACCCTCACTTCTCGCCATTCACGCTAATAAATACATGCACTCAGACAAAACATATAGACTCAACACATAAGACATATTATATACAATAAAAACCCAATATCCCCTAAAAAGCGGAACAGGGGACTTAACGCTCGTCGTCAACAAGACTACATGATCTTATCAGACGGTTTGATTTTCAAGACCTGGGAGCAGGCTGACACACCTCCGCATAACACGGGGTTGTGTTACCGCCGCAGGATTTGTGAGAGCCCCCCCCCCCAAGGACTAAGGATATCCTCGCTTTCCGCTTGTCCACTCCGAATGGTCGGGCCCGCGTTGTGTATCTGGTCGTATGCCGCACGCAAATGGCTAGAAGGCCGAAATAAATCAGTCTGCTCTCCCGTGTACTCCCTAGATAGGTAAGGCGACTCTATCTCCCGGAACAGGGGACTGTGAAACTGGCTACCGCGTTTGCGAACTCTTTTTAAGTCCGGTGGCATGCCTACACGCTCTCTGTATGGAACCAAGGCATGACATGCCTCTATTATGTGGGACACATCGAGCAACCTTTCTCCGCATAAAGGGCACCTGCACTGGCTTTGTCCAAAAAGCAGGGGCCCATGTGTCAACCGCATTAGGATGTTATTCCGACGTAAGTTGCCGGAAAATTTAAACAATTGATTTTATAAATTAGGGCAAATTTGTTTGTTGATCGTGTGAGATCATTGTTTAAACCTACATTAAAGTTAATAGAATAGAGAATATGTGATAGGCCGTGAGTGAATTGCATGGAAATGTATGTTTTTATGTCTGTATTTGATTGATTTGATGAAGTATTATTATTAATAGCAGATGGTGTTAGTGTTGTTGTAGTCTTTGATTATTCTGTTTAGGGTAGTGTTTGCTATGTAGAATATGTTTGCGTATTTTTATGTTTGGCCATGTTTATAATTGTAGAAGAGGATGGTGTGATGTAAAGTTGGGGTAGCGATCTGTATTTCTTAGTTTTTGATACTAATTTGTGATTAATTTGCCACCTGGTGGTTTTATTACAAGTGTATCTAAAAATAGTATTGTTGTGTTGTTTTCGATTTCATGTGTAAATTGTAGGCGTGAGTGAAAGCTATTTAATCACTAATAAACGGTCACTACACACATTGATACACAGAACGTTTAAAGTTAATGACTACTGGACTGTTACCAGGAATCTGACCTTTAAAATTAATTAAATATGATTTTGTTTAAATTAATAAATCAAAACGTTTTACGATAAATACGAGAAGTTTTGGATTAAAAACTTAAAAAGAAAGGTCCGTCGTAGTTTCGCAGAATAGCGACTAACCGGGCGTGATATAAGACGAGTATTGGGATTAATGTCGGTTGTAGAGACAATAGTGGAGGCACAGGGGCTTTGTGTTTAGGGTTGGGCACTTAACTATTGTACGTCTATAACCTGGGTTATTAATCACAGGAGCTTAAAAGGATGGGAGTGATCCGACTGACAAACTGGCACGGTTCAAACACAAGTATCAAGTCCGTCATAACTCATACCTAAGCTAATAAACTAAGGCGGCGTCTGTCGTTAAACTTGAACTATTTGTAAGCAAGAAGTTCAAACTGTGACAGATTTCCTAAGGCACTTGGTTTACTGGTTCAACGGGATTTCGACTATTTTAAACAGAAAACCTCCGTTTGAACTCTTGACGATCTTAACAACTAGAGAATGTGTAACTGAAAGTTAGAAAAGTTTTGCATTTCGGTAATATGTAATAAAGCTCGACAACAATAAACATTAGTATTACACGGAAAAAATTGATGAAATGGAAACTCAAGGGAAATTTTTTGTTTTAAAATCTTAGTGATTTTGAGTCCATAAGTCCATAGGCGGTCTTTTTGAATAAAAATATTTTTTATGGTAAGTTTTTGTCATTTCTGACTAATTTTGGTTTCTTTAAAAAAAGGTGTTCTTTATACATTTTCCGTACACTTTTTATGTTATACAAATGATTTTCATGTATATCGAGAGTATTAACATTAAAACTATAATTATTCAGAGACCATAAGATTGCGGTCTAGTGTGATGTAGGTTTAAGAGAAAAAAATTTTTATCGTGCCAACGTTTCGATCTTTATTGAGATCATCTTCAGGGCCTAGGATTTACAAACTTAGTTTACATTTAACAAATACATGTAGAGTGTGGGAAAAAGTTAATTTATACAATGGAAAATATATTTTTTATATTCCACTTATTTCTCCTCACTCAAAGTATTTGTCTTCCGGGTAATTGTGCCGTTCTTTGTTGAATTGAGAGTACCAATTGTATAAATTGTTTTCCAAATCCTACATGTATATGTTAAATGTAAACAATTTTTGTAAATTCCAGGCCCTGAAGATGATCTCAATAAAGATCGAAACGTTGTCACGATAAAGAAAATGCTTTTCTGACACCTACATTACACCGGACCCCATCTCACGATTTCTAAATAACGATCGATTAACGTTCACTAATCACCACACATTAAAATTATACTTAACCAGTATTGATAAGCTTTTAATTAATAATTATCAACACTGCCTTTAAAAATAGTCCATACGCACATGACATGGGCGGGAAAACGGAGAACAATTTTGTTTCCTGTTGTTCTTGGTTGAAAAAAAAAACCAAATTTACTCTCGAACAGATACTTATTTCAATATTTATGATGCCCATGTGGCCAGCTGGAAAATATATTTTCTCTCCGACATGGAATCAACCGAGTAGTTAGATAACGACTTTAATTGGTTACTGGAAAATAAATAAATAGTTACGTAGGATATTCTAAAGCGAATTTTGTTTGATTGTATTTAAATTTTTTAACTTTACTGGAAGCGTCTATAGGTGTTTTTTATATATCTAACATTACTTGTATTAATAGAATACAATTTTTTGTTTAGATATTGATTTAAAAATTATTGGCAAAATATTCAGTTAAATATGGTAGGTATTGGTATCATCAAAATTGTTACTGTTCTACTTAAAACCTAATTTTTTAACCCATTTAAGTTTATATTCGTGATATTCGGTATAAACAGAAATCATTTTCTACTTTTTAATTTATCGTTATCGAAATAGTTATGGATTACCTAAAACATTATTTAATTCACTAGGTTTTCTTGTCCACTTGACCAATTAAGTACCAGTAAGGTTTTTGGTTGAGATAAAAAAATCAGTAACGCGAGCGGGATTCGAACCCACGACCTTCGGCTAAATATACCGCTACTCTACCACTTGAGCTATTGTGACAGAGAGAAGTCGTGGTGACGAATCCCGCTACCGACAATGACTTTTTTATCTCAACTAAAAACCTTAATTAATTAAAACAGTATTTTAAAGTTGTTTCAACTGCTCAAAATAGTCTAGGTTTTCATTTAACCAGCCATGAAAGTTCATATTTTGTCTTATATGTATATTCAAAATGCGACTATTTGACAGAAAAAAGCTTTTGGTTGTTGTAAAAATTAATGTTATTCTGACAGTTATGACTTATTTGACTTAATAATCCACTTATTATTAATGAAATGGCAAAACCATAAATTAATATCACCATGCATTTTTAATATTTGTACATTCCGCATGTGTTACTCCTGTTTGCGTGTTTAAAAAAAAAGTATTCAGTATAAGGTTTACGAGTGAGAAATATATTGGGCTGAGACCTGTTTTTGGATGAATAATGGAGTAGGGGCAGTAAAATATTTAGTTTAAAATGCATATTGCAGCACTTTTTCCTTTTGCAATAAATTTTTATTACGTGTTCTTTTATTAAAATAAAATTTCAAAATGAACTCGAGGCTTTATAGAAAAAAATGTATGTTTATGTTATTGATTTACAAACTTCTTCTATATTTTTTGTATTACGAATTAAAACAATTCGGATTTATTTCGTTTTGCTATTTAAAAATAATTAAAAATAATTAAAAATAATTAAAAATAAGAGTTGAAAAGAAAATAAATATTTCCAAGTAGTATGAGACATCAAATTTACAGTCAATTTTTAATTCGACCGATCAGAAAATCTATTTTAAACTGTACAACAATTAAAAAAACAAGAGGTTTAAATTAAAGAAAATTTTTTTTTATAAAAACAAAACTTTTGTTTATTGTTGTCTATAGGATAACTCCCTCAAAGTTGTGCCTTGATAAAAGTGAGATATGAATATGTATGATAAACCTCCAGGGAAAACTCGAAAATGAAAAAGTGTCAACTTTTTTTAAATTAGTTAACAAATTATGTTGGAAAAAGTGTGGTTTTTTCATATTTTTAACGGCTGGTTTCTCGGCAATTTTCATTTCAACGTCGAAAATTGTATTTAGATGTTTTTCATTAAAGTACCTTTATTTATTCCACTTGTTAAAAATATATTATTTTTTATTTGGAAGTTAATTAACAATTTTGACATTTGACATTGATTAACGTTTCGAAGAAATTTTGGTACAACTCTGTTTTTTAAAAAGTCGGTTGTTATATGGTAGGTTTGTCATTTAACTTAATCAAATTCCAGAATGTTGCACTATATTTTTATCAACCTCACTATACTGGACGTCAACAACAATAACAGCATGAACTGCACACTGACAGACTGAATTCATTTCATAAAACAACAATTTCCAACACGTAAGGTCCCGGAAACTATCTTTACGACCTCCTACAAAATTTCAACAGACTACAAAGGCGAGGAAGAATACAGGAGAACATCGCATACAATGATATGGTATACGGATGGCTCCAAAACAAATGGAGGAACCGGATCAGGTGTTTTCTGTACAAGCCCAAAATATGAGCAATCAAACTCACTAGGGAAGTACACCTCGGTCTTTCAAGCAGAAATACATGCTATCAATGCTTGTACCCTGGAAAATCTTAAAAGAGGTTACACTGACAAAGAAATCCTCATAAGATCAGATAGCCAAGCAGCTATCAAAGCACTGGCATGTACAAGGATTACATCAAAATTAGTCAGTGAATGCATCAAAAATCTCCAAAACCTGGGAAAACACAACAAGGTAACGGTATCCTGGGTGCCAGGGCATAGGGGAATTTTGGGCAATGAAGAAGCAGACACACTGGCCAGAGGAGGATCCACAAGACCATACATAGGCACCAACCCTATCCCTGGGATATCCAAAACAAACGTAGAATCCTCCAGAATGGATCCAAATAAAACAAAGAGAAAAATGGATAAACTCTAGCAGTGCTAGACACAGTAAACTCATGATAAAACAACCATCATCACTACTAACCGGCCACTGGCATCTGAGAAAACATCTATAAAACATGGGCATATATAATAGTGAATAGTGATCCCATTTGCAGACTATGTAATGAGGAGGAGGAAACAGCCACTCATATCATCTTCGAATGCGGAGCAACGGCCTAATGGAGGTTCAATCTGACGCACAAAAGCGACTCAGAGAAGCACATTGAAGCAATAACAGTCAATAACTTGATACTTCTGAGAAAAAGAATCGAGTCTATTGACTAAACCAAGGAACTAGGAAGGTACAATAAGCCAGAAGGCTGCAGTGCCTGGGGCACACAAACCCCACCTCCTAGTACCTTTGCTACCATTCCATTCCAACAGGTATAAGAAAAAGAGATATAACAGTACTAATTTCCTAGGTCTAAATACATCAAAACTAGAGTTTCAAATACAAAGAAAATCATACAAACACGATCAAGAATATAATGAACAGAATGCACACATAAAAACCCAATGACATCACAAATTAACGACCCCACAGAACAAAGGGATATATCAAAAAAATTTACAGTTTAAAATAACAAAAAAAGTAATGATTTTGTTTTGAAATCTTAGAGATTTTGATTCTGTACCTGGTTTCTTTAATGAAAATTTTGTCGATAATTATTTGTTTCTTTAGAATTTTGGTTTTCGTTAAAAATGTCGATTTATTTTTTATTTCTGTACGTAATGTTCTCCTCTTTTCTCAATATTGTTAAATTATAATTAACCAGTAATAATACAAACTTTATTATCAACTAGGTATTTACCTTAGCACTATTAACACTTTCTATGAATCGTCCTGCAATCAGGTTTATATATACGATATCTTTGATATAGAATAAAAACACCCTTGACAAAATATAAAATGAAAATTGAACAAAATAATTTGCATTGATTAGTTGTGGAAGCAGTAAGAGAAAATGTAATGTGGAGAAAGGGATAAAACGGATCTTGTATTATATAGAAACCGGTGGCACATTTTCTCCAGGAGTAAAGAAAATGTGTAAAGTTCATTCGCTCGATCCTTACTTTGATTCATTGTAAACACACTCACTCTTTTATAAACATTTCGCATTGGCACAAATATATTCCGCGAGAGCTAAGCACTATCAATCAGCCGGCTGTCAATATGCTGTGATCTCAGACGACCTGTGCCTTGTTATTGATGAAGTAACACTGAATGAATAACGCCCTTCAATCCTCGCCTGAGGGGAAAACATACGAAATCAGGAACCCTCGTTTTTTTTTGCTGTTTTGGGACTACAGCACGTTTCGATAGAAATTACGTATTCCTCATAGTCCTGCTGCGAAATATCTCACATTTTGAAGGTAAAGAACAATCTGGAACAAGGATTAAGTCTCAACGTATAAGATACAAAAGTTAGGTGATAAATTTTTATTCTAACAATATAACGTCATTAACGTTTTATATCCCCATTAATTTTGTTAGTGCATCTTTAAAACCACTCATTGATATTTCGTTTTCCGATTTCGAATAATAATAAGGATTTTCAATTCTTGAGTATTTAAATTTTCATACATTGATCGTTGGTAATTGATTTCCTGGGGGATTTTTTTTGTATGTGTGTGTGTGTATGTGTAGAGAAGGAGAATTTTTCTCAGAAGTGTGGTATCAAGATCTGCATGAATTATTGAATGATGAAAGGAGGCTTATCCATTTTTGGACGATTTTTAACTTTTTCCCGCTACTACAAATAGAGGTTTTCTGTTTAGATAAAAAGTCAATGGCACGAGCGGGATTCGAACCCACGACCTTCGACTTGATACGCCACTGCTCAACCGCTGGAGTTAGCTATTGTGACCTCGATCCACTCGGACACCAACGTCCCATCTCTATCACACCATTTGAATTTTCCCCCCTTTTCGCCATTTTTCAAGTGCCAAGTGGTAGAGCAGCGGCGTATCAAGCCGAAGATCGTGGGTTCGAATCCAGCTTGCGCCATTAACTTTTTTTTATCTCAACAGAAAACTTTAATTAATTGGTTAATATTAATTGGTCATGCGGACCACGAAACTAGTGAATTGAACTACAAATAGAGCTATGTGTGGTGAAAAAATGGGACATTCTACGCGATTAGATATGGAAAATACAAGCCTTCAAATCTAATTTGAGCTCAAGAAGGAGTCTTTAAGGAAACTACGTTTTTCGTCACACAAAGAATACCTGCAAATGATTTTAAAAAATTAATGATTCCATCATGCCAATACTTTGAGGTGTCATCCCAAGCACCAGACACTATTAAAACGTCTGAGTTTAGTAGCCCACCATTTCTTGCTGAAGAAGAGAAATACTCCTAATATTGTGCTACCGACTGCAGAGTTGTATACATAAAAGATTCCAGTCACTGTAGCAAAAATGAGGGATTTGAAGACCCACAAGCAGTACACCCCACAAATGGCAGTTCACACGTTTTGAATTTCATTTTAAGCTTGGCCTACTTAAAACAAACGAATGAGTTAATATTGTTCTTTTTAGTCTCATATTTTACTTTAATGGTTTTTGAAACTTCGTTTTACAATTTATGTTTAATTGTATTAAATATTTTCGAGGCGGTAACTTCATTACATGCAGAATACCATCACTTCTCCAGAAGAAAGACGGGTTGTCAGTAGAACAGAGAAATTGTCCACACCACAAAATTGGCTGACCTGCTCACAAGCATTGAAGAAAACCTAAAAATACATTTTTAAAAGAGCCTAATTGGGGTCCTGTAATTTATTCAAAATTTTAGAACAGAAATTTCGTCAGAAAAACTCTCCTGTAAAATTTAGTTTTGTGTCAAGTCCCGTACCTGCAATCAGTCATTCACATGTCAGCATCAATTTTGCAAGGTGCCATATATTTTCTTTTCTATTTCGGGACAGCTGCTGTTCTGTTTGGGATATAATCGTGATTGGGTTTTAATTCCATTCTGTTAAATAGAATTTCCCTTTTTTCCCCATTGAGTTGTATTTGCGAGTAGTCTTTTGTCTGCCTGGTTTATACTTCAAATGTTTGTAGTGTGATCTGTACTCAATCGGAAAGTGACATATGAGACAGCTTATGCCGTAAGTGGTGCTGCCGATCTTACTTGAGATAATTACAGGTTCTATAAGATAACATCAGGTATAGAAACGTATTTTACGGCAGAAGGTGTTGCAATCGGAGTTGAAAAATTACTATGGAACTTACTGAAAAGGCACTCTAAATTGGTCAGCTGCCGAGGCATCCAGCCCACTAGTCAATAGTCGTCGCTATAGCTTCCGGCCGTACGGTGAAGCTTTACTTTAACAGACATAAGACTGCTATTGAGTTGACCGTGCTGGTAGATTGGGATGATCGACCCACGTGGATTTTAGAGAACGCCCTCAATAAAATAGGAAATAACTTGTCTGTACTCTAGATTCCAGTTCTAGTTAAATGTGGCTGTCGTTTATGCCATCAATTGTTTGTGTATGTGAGTTGTTCCGAAGGTTCTTTACTTAACACCTAAGACCCGCATTTACGTTAAGCTATTTAGGATCCCAGTGTTTTAAGATATTTCCACAGTTCCAGGCATGAGTTGAGGTGAGCTTGAGGAACATTTTTGTCTTGAATGCATCACTGAAACATTGGTTAAATTTATCAGTTTTCAATCATCAAAGTGTTCTCGCTGTGGGCCTCTTCAAACAATCTGGGTAAGTAATCTGTAACTTCTGTTAAATATAATTTTCTTATGCTGGCCTGCGTTTTACATGCATCGTAGTTATTACATATATTATTATTTTTACGAGGGGCTACATCATAATTATAAACAGAACAACTGGAAATAGTAGAATTTGAAAGAAATTAATCCACTCAGTCCCCTCGTCAAGCTTTCGGGAATCCCCTTCAACCGGGATTTTGAAATTATTTGTAATGATTTAAGCTGATCTCGTAGGGTTGAAGAGCCTCCTTCGGCAACCTTTTGACAAATGAAACCCCCCGTAACAGGATTTTGAAATTATTTATAATGATTTAAGCCAATTCCGTAGGCTTGGAAAGGTTTTTGAGCTTTCTACGTCTCTGAACGAATTATTATTGTTACTTTTGAAATGTTTATTATTTATTTCATGTGTTTTGATGACTAGCATTTGGTGGAAAATACGCACTTTACTTTAGAGAAATTTTGAAACGATTGGCCATCATTTTATTTATCTCTACTTTACTGAACAACTGTTCAATCCTTTCAATGAGGAATGGAACTCGTTTTCTGAAAAAACACTACCATACAGAATAGTGGCAGATGTTATTATTATTTGTCGGATTGCATACATCACAAAAAGTTAAAAAGCTCTACGCCATCACTTACCGCCAACCGAATCAGAAGTGGTTGGAAATTGCGCTTTTAACATTTATTTGACTACAGTTGATTTGAGATTAGCCAACACGGTGAACGATATATTATGCAGTTATCGTACGTCACAACATTATGGATAACATTGTCGTGATGTTTGCCAATAGAGATAACACAACGTGAGTTATACGCGAGCCGGTTTCACGTTGATTCCCTCTATGATTGAACGTTTGATAGTTTTAAATGCACCAGAACAACGTTGACAAGAGTGCCATTTAGTTTCAACTTTTATATAACTTTAATTTATTAAAAATGTTTAATTTTATTGACACTACCACTCCAGAGTATTAAAAGAAAGTAGATGTAATCATTTTTATAAAATAGTTGTAGTTAATGTATTTCAATGTTATTATAAATTATTCGATTCGTTTTCTTAAGAAGGGTAAAAAATAATTTTTAGAATTGAATTATAAGATTACTTTATGTTCGATTTCATGTACTTTAATAGCGACAGTACCCATAATATTACTAAATGCCAAATCCACTTTTGTCGTGAGAGACGTAGCAAACTAAATTAACGTAAAATCTTTATATAAAGCTCAATTTTGTGTAATTAAATTAAGGTGAGACAAAAAACGTATTTATTTTTCTTTAGTTACCTGGTGGCGTTTGTTTAAAGTTATTGTAATAAAAGTTTTAATTTTGAAAAAAAAATCAAAAGTAATTTGGAAGGCGAAATATTTGTGTTTTTT
>CM077102.1:14484510-14501351 GCA_039619505.1 Cimex hemipterus
GCGAAATATTTGTCTTTCTTATTTCCATAAAACCAACTCATATAGTGGACACAAAAATATAAATTTTTTTCCTTTCGAAATACTCTAAATTTTGTTAAGGAATAATAATGATAACTTAAAACCGACTCCACCAGTCTAAAGAAAAATAAAATTGGGTGACATAAAATGGGACGTCGTAAAAAAAGCAAAACCATGGAGTAAAAAATATGTAGTATTCAATTCTATTGGAAACATAAGAAGTATAATTACGTTTTCACCTACTTCAATTGATAATTTGTAAGCGTCCACTAGCAAAAAAGGTTTAAAAAAGTTTTTGAAGAAACATATTTTTTAACATTGGTTTTATAGACCTAAAAAAACACCTGAAGCCAGATGATAAAAAAATGCACCTTAACCATCAACAAAATTGTGTTTAGAACCTAGAACGTAATAACCTCAAATTAGGATTCGTAAAAAATGTAAAACCATAAAGTAAAACACATACATAAACTGGCTTGGTGGCATGATAGTATTATCTTGTTATTGGAATTGATAATTTATGATCGTCTTAGAAAAATCGGTAAATTTGTTTGTCAAGAAACATAGTTGATATGCCTTTCTTCACTTCATTAAATGAATTATTAGTTATAGTGATTTTTTATTAGCAATATCAAAATATGATTCTTTCTTCATAATTGCACTCACGTTTCCCAAAGTGGCAAGGAATGTGATTAGTTCAAAACGCCTCAACGATCTACAGAAAAATGACGAGGAATTACAATAAAATAAAAATAAAACAAAATTAAATTAAAAAAAAAAAAGGTTTAGGTGAACGGGTAACGGTGCCGCATCGGTTTAGGCGTTGACACAGCGCTCATCACTGTAAGATAAAGGTCCCGGGGAAAAGACAGTAATTTAACTAAACCTTGCCTTCCTGAAGGACTTACTGTTCACACCCGGCGTGAAAATACGCCAACTAAGAGCTCTAGTCGTGTGCCTAATTTTAATGAGTTGTTGAATACATATTTATCTGTTCAGCATAATACATATTTAATGCTTATTTCTGAATAACGGATTATTTACAATGGTTAGATGGCTACCCCATTTTACACGGTGCAAAGTTCATTAGTTTTGCAATACCCCTAAGTCATCACGGTTTAGTATAACGCTTGAGCCGTGAAATTGAATAATCGTAAACGATGTTTAATTGGCCTTCTAAATAAAAAACTACATTTTTTATATTTTTACCGTTTAAATAACTAATATCTATAAATTAATTAAACTATTTTTTGAAGACAACAGGCGCTCATCACTGTGAGATAAAGGTCCCGGGTTCGAATGCATACATTACATACTTACAAATGGCCTTTTTTCACTTTTTTCCCGAGTGCTGATATAACCTCGGCTGTTGCGAACCCTCGTCAAAATAAAAAATGTACAAAATATTCTATACAATCAATAGCATAAATAGTATACTTCCATTATCTATGCACGCAAATTGTCATCATGGACATAGCGGTTGAGTTTAAAATATTTTTGACTCCACAAAACTCCGAATACCTTTTTTCAAAGAAAATCAGAAACGTATTTTTTCCTCATATTCTACGCTTTAAACACCAAAAATATTGACAAGTTGACTGATAATTTATGATCGACGTAGGTGGGTAAATTTATTTAACAAGAACAATATTTGATATTCGTTTTTTCACTCCAATAAACTTCTGGTTTTTGGGAATATTAAAATATGTTTTCTTCATAATTTTCGCTTCCGTCTCCAAATTGGCAGGAATTTTTATTAATTCAAAACAACTCAACGGTCTACAAGGAATTTATGTCTTTTTTACCAAACGTAATTGTATAAACGTCGACCTACGGAAATTGTCCTCATCCTCATAACCGATGAGTTTAAAATATTTTTGTAACAAGAATCAAAGTTGACATTTTTTTGTCATCTAAAAATCCTGAATACATCTTTTTATGAAAATCAAAAACTCATATCTTCCTCAAATTCTTCGCTTTAGGCCCTAACAATATAGTTATAGATAAGTTGCAAATGAATCAACATATCTGCAAAAAATTACAATAAAAAATAAATTACGTAAAAAATGTAACACAAAACGTTTGTGAAGTGAAACTTTGATTCAATTTAAAACCCGACGAAGTGTTAAGAAAATACTTTCAGCATTCCAAAGGCGCTATTACGTTTAATTAATAAAATCCAGATATAAATTTATTGTTTTAGTGGAAGTTATAGGGAAAAAAGCATTGCGCCCTGTTAATCCAGCCCAAAACGTTTATTTTCCATTTAGTAAAAATGAATCATATTTAAACAATTGGGCTTAAAACGATACAAATTTTTGTCTACTTTCCTGAAAGGTTCTCTCTATATTATTTTCTTATCCAACGTAGAAAAGACCAAATCATTGTAAGAATATATCTTGAAATAATTGAACAATAACAATTGTCGTATATAATATAAACGTCATTCCACGAATATGTGAGCAATAATATATGTGTAATTTTTTTTAGTTAATGGTTTAAGTATTTCTGCATCAATGTAATAAACTTTATGTTTTATTTTCAGGTTAGTGCCAGGTACTATATATACAATCTGTAAGTATTTTTGTTATAAAATTTTATACCAGTTATTCTTGGAAATTTAGGTTCTGTGTAGGAAGCAGCGCAAGTCAAGAACCAACACTTCCAAGAATATAATTTAAAAAATTAATAATAAAATTATATATATTATGGTAAAGTAAATATATTTAAAAACAGACTAAATGGTTATTTGTACAGTTCTAAATGTGGAAATAGTCAAACAAAAATTGGAAAATCTGTTTTAATCATAATGAGACAAAAATGAACGTAATGACATTAAAAAGTGGCAGCGTATGTATGAAAACCGAATAAAACACCTGAGTCGTTACGTTATAATTATGAAAATTCGCCAATATAATTAACGACAGGAGTTTCACCGCGGCGAAGGTTCTCTTTAACGAACGGTACCATCCTTCACTTCATTATCAGACAAATAATTAGCCGTTATTAATGATGGTTGGGAGGAAGTAGGGATTATAAGTGCAAGAGTTATTTGAGTTGATGAATGTTCTCATTGTAATCTGGTAAATGGGACTTTGCCAACGGTTGAAGAGAACGCATTGAAACTTTAAATCGGTCGCCGGGGAACGTTTCCCAGGAATTTCACCTACAAGATCGGGATTGTAATCCAACATTTTATCGTAGTAAAATTAAATTCACAAAAGATTTAATTATGACAGTTTAATACAAGTTGACATTTCAATTTTTTTAAATCTGCTTAGCTTATTGGATTAGTATTGTACCTAACGATCTGTACCTTTGACCAGGAATTATAATTAATTTATTTAAAAAAAATAACTCATATGTTGGTTATATTTTTATTAAAAGTTATTAATTTAATTCAATAACTGATCGGTTGTTGTTTATATACAATTATGATGGTAATGTGTGGTGATTAGTGGCCGTTAATCGATAATTGTTTAGAAATTATGAGATGCTATCTGATTAGAAATAGGTGTAGAAAAACATTTTCGTTATCGTGCCGACGTTTCGATCTTTATTGAGATCATCTTCAGAGCCTGGGATTTACAAACATTGTTTACATTTATTTAGCAAATACATTTTGGCTGTGGAAAAGTGGATTTAAACAATGCAAACTTATTATTGCATTAAAGCTAGGATCATCTGCAGGAATCAGGTCCATAGGGGGATACATCCTTTTATAAATTTCTGGCATTGCTTTAGAACATATGGTATGGTTGAAAAGATACTAGGATGCGAGGTTTGTATTCCCCAAGCACTGCAGCCCTCTGACTTATTGTACCTTCCTAGTTCCTAAGTTCAATCAATAAACTCAATCCTTTTTCTTAAAAGTAACAGGTCATTGACTGTCATTGCTGCAATTTGGTTCCTTGAGACTTTCCCGTACGCTAGGTTAAACCTCTATTGAGATGTTGCTTCGCATTCGAAGATGATATAAGTGGCTGTTTCTTCCGCCTCATTGCATAATCTGCAAATGGGTTCATCATTGTATGTATGTACGCATGTTGTGTAGATGTTTTCTCAGATACCAGTGACCGGTTAGTATTTCCACCACTCCTCGGTGTTTTGCCCTCTCCAATGGCAGCAGTGTTTTTGCTAATTTTGGTGACGGTTGTTGTTTTAGAACCTATACTACATTTTACTTTATTGATTATGTGTGCTGATTAGTGATCGTTAATCGACAGTTATTCAGAAATCGTGAGATGCTGTCTGGTGTAATGTAGGTTTCACAAAAGCAACAACCACTCCACGCAAGACCGGAACAATTACACATAAGACAAACACTTTGAGTGAGTAGAAATACTTTGATTGAATATATAAAAAAATATATTTTACATTGAATAAATTTACTTTTTCACATCGAAAAGCTATTTGCTAAATGAAAACAATGTTTGTAAATCTCAGGCCCTGAAGTTGATCTCGATAAAGATCGAAACGTCGGCACGATAAAGGTTTTTCTGAAACCTTCATCACACCAAACCGCTCCTCACGATTTCTATATATGACGGTAATGGTATGTTTATTGTTACGGGTTTGAATAGAAAATATGAAATCACCGCCATTATTCCCGAACCAGAAAAAAGGAAAAATGGCAATCATTAACCACTCAATAAATGCACTTAGTCTTCTCCCTAAGGTTTTCGTAAAACTCCTTCAACCTAAGTTCATGTTAACCTTTGAGCTAATATGGCCAACGCAGCCAGACGGTTCAGATCCCTACACTCCTGTCCACATTAATTCCACAGGATTGTTGAACAAAATTAGACACATACAAGAAAAAGAAAGTCTCTACAGGGCTGTTCACTGATATTGAACGAAGTGTGACACCCTGGCTTTTAATAAAACTGAAGCCTCTTGATGACTTCCTGTACTGCTTCGGACATTCTAACCTAACGAATCGAAGATATTAAGTGTGCTTTGGAAAAGCCAATTCATAGACTTTCGCAATTTAATTGGGATAAGCTCAAGTCAGAGCCATTGGGTCTTTTTCGACCTTCTCTTTTCAAACGATGTGCCAACGCTTTTAAAAATAGCCCATGTCGCTCATGGTTTGGCCATATTGACAAAAAAAATTGTCAAAACAGGATACCAGTGAGGAAGCCCACAATTGGGAATGCGCGAGTAGAAGTGAACCCAACGAAATGACAGAGACACTTCACTTACCGTCGACTCGGGTCAAATGAAGTAATTTTGTTACATGGATAACCCGTAACATCTCCTATTTCCGGACCGAAATCTAAGACAAAAAGTATAGGAAACACATTTCAAACACAAACACATATCAAACACGGGTTTGGCATGGAATGTACGAACTGAACCATTCCCCCGACAGCGAATCCATCTTTCTCCACGAGAAGCGGTGCATGAACGTACTATTCCAAAAGCACATCTAGCAATATGGTTTCCCCATGGTCAGCGGCATATGATTCGCAAAGTAAAAAGATGCATACCATTCAGAACCATATATTCCCCTTAGTAACAAAAACTCTACGGTATTTTTGGAACCAACCTATCTAACAACTTGCACATTGTCGAGATTAATTCAACTTTAAGAAAACAAACGACTGAAAAGGAAGGAATTTGTACCATCGTCGTTAAATTAAAATTAAATTTAATTAATCATTTGTAATATTTGTTAAATCTTGCTAATAAATTTTGCCAGTTAGTAAATATCTATTGCTGTCAAATAATTTTTAAATGTATGTTATTTATACTAAACTTTTTTTAATATGCTTATAAAGTAAGAATTGCTGAAGGGGGGATTAGGGTTTTTTTTTCTTATTAGAAGTTTCATATTTGTCACGTTTTATATTTAATATAGATCAGAATTTAAATGTGCGGTAGCGTAATAAAGTTTAAAAAAACTAACGGATTTAGCCTGGTTTAGCCCAATGCACTCGAATTTCTACAGGCAGAAGTTCAACTGGATTGTAGCCAATTTTAACTTGTCCGAGCATAAGTTTAAGAATTATGCAAACAGCATTTTAGACAGGTAAGGTCGTCCTGGCCGCTGTGTTATTTTTTCAGGATAAAGCTAATCTTCTTTTAATTGGCTTGATCCGTTCAGTAATGATAAATTAAATCATTAAAGAATAACGGAGACTGGCTGACTTACAGTTTTAGAAAGTAATTTAAAAAGGATGATTTAAAGCAAAAAGGTTTATCGTCACATTGTTTCTCTATAACTTCTAAGAAAAAACTCCTTCAAATTTCAGATATATTAACAAGCTGCTTAAAAATTTATATAACTTTTTATTTTTACTCGACGATGGCCGCAAGAGTTTAGGAGTTGGCACGGCACTCATCATTGTAACGTAAAGGTCCCGGGTTCGAAAGCAAGGATACTGGAATACCCCGAAGGTTGATACCCGCTGTTGTGAACCCTAATCAAAAAGAATAAAATAAGAATTATGAACTATGCACTCGCATAGGTACGGAATGTAGGTATGACTATTCATATTCTTGTGTAATATTAGTATTTTATTTACTTTTCATTATTTATACAAGCCAACAGTTTTATTTTTGTCTGTAATCTCTTGATATTTATATCATTTGAAGTGTAGATGCTTAAGCAGAGTACAGAATGGTTTTTTGATATAATTCTATTTTATTCGTTTTCGATCGCTTGACATGATCCCACTTCAATGATGTTACATATTGTAACAACACTGAAGAGGGCTCGTCTCAAGTGGTCGAAAATGTTACGAATAAAATATAATTCTATCAAAAACAATCACACAGATCGAGAACCTCAATTGAAAATTTTATTAAAAAAATAATAAACAGCAAACAGTTTAGTTGATAATAAAATTATCTTCATAGTTAACAAAATTATACTATTATTTAGTGAAAAACGAAGATTTGTTGTTAAATTCCAAGATTTAAAAGGAAGTAATATTATTTGCTATGATAGTGTTGTATATGGTTGCGCTTTTAGTTTAAAATTTCGGTACGCCGGTAATTCCCGTTCAAAGTTTTCCAAGATGCGGTCCAAATCTAAATTTGTCGTTGAATATTCTCGCTGAGAGGTTTCAAATATCATGCGAGTCGGTCTCGAGCTTTCTACGTTGCAGCATGAATATTAACGGCTTTCTATCTTAACACGTACTAAGGCAACTCACTCGGAGCTTTAAATAAGAGCTTTAAAAAGAGGAAAAATCCGTACAGAGATAAGCTGTTTTTCGGGGATTTTATAATTTTTTTTTTCGTTTCTTATAATCAGATTTATTAATCTGTCCATTTAAATGTCAGAGGAAATCCAAAACATCCCTTGTTTCACGTGACGCTTCCTTCGTATAATTACTGTGTAATGAATTTTCAACGTCAGCTCGTGCCAGATGTACACTCCTCTATCAATCAACATGGCGCATAACAGAAATCCAAATCCTTCCAAAGGGTTCTTCAAACATATCCGCCATTTTCCTCTCGATCGGAAATTACATTTCATCCTATTCATTTCAATATTAATACAAAAATCTTCAGTTAACAAGAATATATCTGCTATAAAGTAAAAAGGGAACTTCAGAGCCGTAGTTTAATTAACTTCCTGCATAAAGTTTGTAAATATGTTGTAACAAAACAAAACTTTCGAATGAAATAATCATAATCGTATATCAATGTATATTGAAATGCAACATACCATCACAGCTAGGATTTTATCAGGCCTTACTTTACCAGTTCTCTCTTGCATTTTTTATATAAAAATAAAAAAAAAACAAATTTCAAATGAAAATTGTTTTATTGCCATATTTAATTAATTCTTGAATTATAAATTAATAAATCTGAAATGTTTCGCAACGGGAAATTGACGAAAATAATGAAGAGAGGAAATATTTGTGAATTGGGTACAAAGGATTCCAACCTTTGTTTACAGTTATTGTGGGAAAACAATGTACGCTCCGCTAACCTGGTTAAACCTTTCAACATAATTGTTAGAAACTTGCCGTTTGAAAGGAACCGATTCTTGTATACAGCTGTATAACAATAATTTTAACACAACAAATTGAAAAAAAGAACTTTCCTTTATTATTGTTAAATGTAATTTTGTTAAAATCCATTATATGTCGTGGTACTATTGAACAAAATAACTTCTTTCAAATAATTAATCTTTACGTAAAATATTGGTTAAAATAAAAAAGTTAATGTCACGAGAGGGATTCGAACCCACGATGGTCTAACCGCTCAGTGGTAGGGCTATTGAGCCGAAGGTCGTGCGTTCGAATCCCCCTTGTCACACTAACTTTTTCATTTCAAACAAAGCCTTACTTAAAATAATTAATTAATTGAACCGATTTTTGTTTTTTATGCATATTTTAAATTAGAAATTATATTTGTCTGTTATATCTGTTAGACTTCAAATATATTTCTTAACCACAGTTTAAAGAAATAATAGTAAAAACAAGGAAAGTTTTGAGATTTCTTCTTAGTCTGTGAAAATATGAAACTTTAATTTATCATTCAATTATTCTTGTTTTTCCATTCTCGCTGTATTCCTATGATATACGAAAATCTACGATACGATTTGGAGAGGTTCGTTCTGGTGTGCGGTGCCCAACATTCTCAACACGACACGCAAGAATTTGACACCCATCTACACGGAAAACAAATACTTTGAGCTCTGAAGATGATCTCAATAAAGATCGAAACGTTGGCACGACAAAGAAAATGTTTTCCTAAAATCTACGTGACACCAGACCGCACATGACGATCTCCAAATAATAATTGGTAATTGACACTAAACACAACACACTTCAATAATTTTAAGATTTTCAATATTGTGGAAGAAAAATGAAAACCACTTACAAATTATTGTGTGTACGTGTTTCTACTCGAAAAATATTTTTAACAATTAAATTACAAAAGATCGGAAAAAATTCGTAAAAATTATTCAGGGACAACGACACAACTTTCCGGAGAAAAAACGACGAAACCTCAATATTTGAAAATTTTGAATCATAGAAATAAACCGAAAAAACTCACGAACAGACCAATTAACAAAATATCAACTGACAAAGTCCCAGGGAGAAAAAGATAACGTTCACACCTGTTCTCACCTTTTGCAAATATAAAAGTTTGAGCCCCACGTAGGACAACTTATCCTTCTTGGACGGAATTTAAACTAAGAATTCATAACAACTCATTAGGCTGATTTGGACTTACCATGTCGAACTATGAGGCTTTGCCAAATCCACCAACCTCCGGCGAATCCATTCCTTTCAATCCAAAATCCCTCTCAGCGACAAATGTAACGATTCAGAAACACCCAAACTTCCCATTCCTGTAGGATTTGGTTCGTACGCTTTTGCATCATTTTCATTCTAAACTATGTCTCTGTTTCAACCCACAAACCCAAACACTTTTTTCATCGTTCCACCGTTTTTGGAGATATGAGAGAGAGAGAGAGAGAGAGAGAGAGCGAGTGAGTGAGATTAACTACTTTATAATCAAAAAACATTAATATCTTACTGCCATTCCCAACACGACATACAGTATTGACACTTCACACAGAAAATAAACACTTTGAGTAAAAATACTTTGATTTAGTCTAAAACTTCTATCAGGGTATAAATTCATTTTTTTTTTCATTTTACATGTGTTTGTATAATTTAAACAATGTTTATAAATCTCAAGCTCTGAAGATGATCTAAATAAAGATCGAAACGTTGGCACTAAAAATAAAATGTTATTCTAAACCTACGTTATTACAGACAGCATAACACGATCTACAAATAATCGTTTTATTTTAAAATAAATTTAAGATAAAATTGTCTTCGTAGTAAGCAGTTCACACAAAAAAATATAATTTTAATGCCAATTTCAAACAGAAACATTTTTTAAAAAGTATCTCTCATAGCCTTGAGGCATTTACCATTCAAGTAGAAAAACTGCTACACACTAAATTTTTGTATTAAATGGAAAGTAAATTTACTAGTAATGTCTGTACGATTTCTAAATAATTATCGATTAACGGTCACTAACCACCACACATTTTAACACCAATTATGCACGAATATACGATGGATAGAAAACAAAGAAAAATAAAATAGAAATTGTAAAAATATTTAACGTTATTTTTGTTCAAAAATACAGATGCGATATATATTTAAAATTTAATTACAATCTTAAATCTTAGACCTCAACAAACGGTTAGCAAGTGGACAAAACCTGACAAGCAAATATGAGTCAGAGAATTATATACGTGGAAACAAAAGCAGAGCTTTTCGATTCATGACTTAATAACCGACGATCGCTTTTAGATATCTTGTCGGACCATAAACAAAAATATATACTGCTATTATGTTCTTCGAAACACGTAGAACGTACATAATTATGAAATCATTATTTTGTTAAATAATTGTATCGTTTTTTTTTAAATATCCGTTTTATTAAGGATGAACATTTGATTATCATAAACACCGAAATCTATGATTAAGTGAAACTACTGGTAGGACGCTGATAAAAAAAAACTGAAAGATTATTATTTGAGCGAGAATAATTAATCATACGTTCAAGGAGCTCGGATTATGCTAAACCATCAAGACTTTATGTCTATGCAGAGGAAATGATCTGTGCGCCTTGAAATTCATTGAGCAATCGCAAAAAATTATCCATTAAATTAGATATCTTAGTATAGACATACTAAATTTTTCGCATGTACTTCTATAAAAGGAAGGGAAATTTGATCTATTATTACCTAGTTACAACCATTCGCATTAAGTAGAATTGCTTACTGAAATAATGTAAATTAATTATTCTTGGAAAACCAGTGCGAATTATCTCACAACTTGGGAAATGGATTCATGCGTATTTGTAAATGACAATTAGCGCGAATGAGGTTAGAGAGAAACCGAGTTATGCTTTGGGAGGTGACCTAAGGGTAGCACATCAACAAGGGCTCCCTAGGGGTCCAGCAAATCTGCCACGGGCAACCCACTTCTCCGGTTCTTGTAAGATAGTTACAACAGGACAATTTCGCTTTGAAAATCTCACCTAAAACTAAGTGAGGCTACAGCCTAATTGGACATAAAACACCAGCAATAATATTTCCTGACGATACGTAAGCCCATTTCAATTATTTCATTAAGAAGTTTTTAAATTTAGTAACGGCAAACAAGTAAGTTTTAAACCTTTAAATGATAAAAGGATTTGATTTGACTTAAAATATTATTAAGTGGGAAAATGTCAGAAAATAAAACGAGAGTATTCACTAGCCTTTTAATAAAAGCTAAATTAAAAATATAAGTATGATTCCGCTTAGAGATTAAACTTTTAATCCCAGAGAGTCAGCATTTCAAGAACGGTTCTTAATTTTCACTAGACTTTATCTGAATTACTTTGCTTCCTTTATTGAATGAACTAAATTGCAATCGTTTATCCTAAAGTTTATATGACATTTAGTCCTCTCACGGGCAGGTATTTAAAACTCGTCAAGTGTAGGTCCCAAAACACAGTTTGAATTCTAGAAAATTAAACGCTTCTAAATTCCAACTGGGTGGCCATTTTTATCATTAAGGATCATTGTTGTTTTCTTTCAGCCGGAATCGTGCTTTTATATTACTCGTCATGCCCTAGTAAAAGGGCACGTCTTTTCTAAAATGGAAAGGTAAATGGAATTGGGGAAAGAAGAACTGGTTAAAAAAGTAAGCCTTTTATTATGACGGAAATTATATTTTCACTGATTAAACTACAAAATTGCAACATTTTTAAGATTATACAACTCAATGTATAACCTTTAACTTTAACCTCGTATTTTTTTTTTTTTTAATAGTACTATAAAATGAATCTAAACACTTGCAGTTCATTAAAGTAAACGTTGGTAAAAACCAAATTTGCTTTCATACTCGTCACCTATAAAGACCCTTTACAATTTTACGTAATTTGCAAAATCAAATTAATTTTTTCTTAATTTTCAAAATTTATAATTGAACATACACCAATAAAAATATTCAAGTAGATACAATTAAGTATTTTGTATCAGTCTAATAAAGAGTACTTTGTTTTAAAATTGACTAAGATGCTGTAATATGCTCATATAATCATCATTATGATATCAATGATACTCGACATCCGATAGACATTTTGTTAACTCCATTAGAATTCGTGGTCCGATTGACCAAGTAACATTTTTCAATTGATTAATATTTATGTGATGTAGTGGTTGAGATAAATAAGTTAAAAATGGCAAAAATGAGGTTCCAAAGGTTGGGCTGACATGCGAAGTTGGAGCCCGAGTAGATCGAAGTAAAGATAGCTCATGTGGTAGAGCAGCGGCGAATTTAGCCGAAGGTCTTGGGTTCGAATCCCGCTCGTGACGTTGCCTTTTTTTTATCTCAACTAAAAACCTTATTTAATTGACAAATACTTCAAGTATTGAACAATATTAACGGTAAATTTTAGGGGCGTCGGTGGCCGCGAGGTTTCGTCATTGACACGGCGCTCATCACTGTAAGGGAAAAGTCCCGGGTTCGAATGCAGGGCCGCTGGATTCGAACCCGACATACTTACAAATGGGCTTTTTTTCAAAACACCGGCACCCTGAGGGTTTATATGACCTCTGCTGTTGCGAACCCTCGTAAAAAAAAAAATAAATAAAAAAACGGAAAATTTTATTCGTTAAAAATATTATAATAATATTTAAATATATAATAATATTATAAAAATATTATATATTTATTTATCCGTTCATTAACCTGTCAAAGATGCGCATAATTAATTTAAAATATTTCATTAAACAGTCGTTTTTATTTAGGTTTAAATGGTAAATTTTCGGTAAAAAAATGCACCGTTTATTTGTTCTTTTTCAGATTTGATGAATGGGAGTTGATCGATGTCACGATAGCTCAAATGGTTGATCAGCGGCGTATTTGGCCGAAGGTCGTGTGTTCGAATCCCGTTCGTTACGCTGACTTTTTTATTTCAACCAATACCATACCCAAAGATTAAGGGATTGAAAGATTTTATTAACTATTCATCAGACTACAATAAAAACTAACATTTTTTGGATTCCGGAGAATGTTCCACTTTATCTATATTGATCAGCAGATTTTTTTGTACTTTGATTTACAGAACCGATCACCCCGATGGTAGAGCCCATGGTGGCACAGCTATCCTTATCCACAATGCCATATCACATTATGCCATCCGAACCCACGCCACCGACTTCCTACAAAGCACGGCTATCAACGTCTCTTTTCAATCAGCAACCATACCAATCGCATCCATATACTGTCCACCCAACAAAACAATAACTCCCACACAATTCCAGGAATTTTTTGAAGATCTAGGCCCTCGATTTCTTGCCGGCGGCGACTACAACGCTAAGCACCTGCAATGGGGCTCCAGAGTGACCAACTCCCGAGGACGCTCTCTCTATACAGCATCTAATGATCTCAATCTTTCCTTTATTTGCCCCCACACTCCCACATACTGGCCTACCGACATTAACCGCATTCCCGACATAATAGATTTCTTTATAACAAAAAACCTCGACTCCTTACACCTCTCAATAAATACTCTACACGACTTATCCTCTGATCACAGCCCAGTCCTCTTAACTCTATCGCTTAATCCGATCCATAAACAAAAACCAGAATCCCTTCTCACTGGTCCTGTAGACTGGAATATATTCCGCCTTCACCTTGAGAAGTCCATCAACCTCAAAACCTCCCTAAAAACACCAGAAGAAGTGGATGATGCTGTGGATTTCTTCACTTCTGCTGTACAACAGGCGACCTGGGAGGCTCACCTCACCAGCCATCCCATGATCTCTAAAGAACCACCCCCTCTACCCCCACATATAACGAATCTCCTAATCCAAAAACGTCAAGCCCGGGCGATATGGCAAAGATCTAGACATCCCTCCGATCGTCAGTCCTATAATAGATTATCCTACCTCACCAAAAAAGAATTATCTATCTTCCGTAACTCTACCTTCCACTCCTATCTATCCCGTCTGACAACCTCCAATGGATCGCTCTGGAAAGCCACAAGAAAAATCTTAAAACATCACATCCCATCCTCTCCTCTCCGGCACAGTGACGGTACATGGTCCTGGTCTGATCATGAAAAAGCCAACATCTTTTCCCAATACCTTAGTGAGACTCATACCTCCCATCCCAACCCCAGCAATACCTCCAACGAAGATGAAATTCACGAGTACCTCAAGTCCCCCCTTCTATTATCACTCCCTCCCAAAGCAGTCACTCCTTCTGAAGTTAAATACATTATTTGCCAATTGCCAAACCGTAAGTCCCCTGGATTTGATCTCATCACATCCAAAATCCTCCGAGAATTTCCGAACAAAGCTATAATCTTCCTCACATACCTATACAACAGCATACTCCGCACTACACACTTCCCCCTACTTTGGAAATATTCAAACGTCATCCTTTTTCCAAAGCCCGGCAAACCCGCCCATATTGTATCTTCCTACCGCCCAATCAGCCTACTCCCTCTCTTCTCAAAAATATTTGAGAAAATCCTCCTAAAAAGACTAATCCCAACAATTAATTCTCCCAACCTACTCCCAGACCACCAATTTGGCTTTCGTTCCCGGCATTCTACGACCCAGCAGGTGCTTCGCGTTGTAGACCGCATATCCTCATCCCTAGAGCGCAAAGAATACTGTATGGGGACCTTCATTGACGTGTCACAAGCTTTCGACCGCGTGTGGCACAAGGGTCTCCTATACAAACTAAAGCGAATCCTTCCAAACACCTTGTACCTAATCCTTCGCTCCTACCTCACAGGACGATTCTTCCGAGTTCGACAAGGGTCGGAGTATTCCGACTACTTTCCTGTGGAAGCGGGAGTACCGCAGGGGAGCGTACTCGGACCAATCCTGTACCTTCTCTACACTGCAGACATCCCAACCACATCCTCTACCCTCCTCGCATCCTTCGCAGACGATACAGCCGTGCATTCCTCTAACACCGATCCTGCAATTGCTTGGGAGGAGCTCCAGGCACACGTTCAACGTATAGCCGAATGGAGCAAACTCTGGAGAATAAAAATTAATGAAAGCAAATGCTCCCAAATTACATTTACCCTCCGACACAAAACCCATCATTCAATAACTCTCAATGATATCCCAATCCCAAAAACCGATTGTGTACGCTACCTTGGGTTCTACCTCGACTCACGTTTAACCTGGAACCGACACATACAAATAAAAAGACAGGAACTGAACCGACGCTTTGGACTACTTTATAAATTACTAGGACGTACATCTAACATGTCGACAAAAAATAAACTGACAATTTACAAAGCATTACTTAAACCGATCTGGACATACGGACTAGAACTGTGGGGCACCGCTAAGCCTACCCACGTCCAACGAATACAATCCTTCCAATCTAAAGTCCTCAGAATCATTATGAACGCTCCTTTCTATGTTTCCAATTTGACTCTCCTCAAAGACCTCAAAATCCCATTTGTAAATAAATTAATTCCCACCACATTCTCCAAATTCGATGACAAACTCTCCAAACACCCTAACCCATTAGCTCATTCCATGTCCAACAAAATCCATCCCTACAACCCGGACAGAAGACTAAAGCGGAGATGGCCCCGGGACCTCCTCACCAAGGAATAGCCCTCGGAAAAATGGGAGAGCAGCGATGGCTGCACCCTCCCCTCAAGACAAAATGAACTGTGCTGTGTATATAAGTCACAAAATTACAAAATGTATAAACATATACAGATGGTAATAAAAAAAAAAAATAAATAAAAAAAAAAAAAAAAAGATTTACGTACAATAACAGTTTTTTTGTGTGTGTGCAAATTCTGGCCAAATTCGTATTTATTTCTACGGGAAAAAACAGTTTCTGAAATCTTGACTAAATTTCACTGGATGGAATAATTTTAACTTGTGTTGATATGAGTTCGTGTAGATTATGTTAGTCCCTTTATGAATATGTTCTTTGAATTTTCACATAATACATTCAACCCGGTGAAAACATTAAACGTGAAACGAACCGACAGCTTTAATAACAAAGCCACAAAAAGGTTAGAATCGGATGGAGGGATAGCATGTAAGAACACCGTTATTAGTATGCCCTTCATTATGTAATTAATCATAATAGCGATATTCATCATTTTGCGCAGTAATAATAATATTATTTTATACGGCTTCATGCCAATATGTCTTTACAAAATTTAAAAACAAGCAGAATTTTTAGTTTTTAGGAATGATTTTTATTTTATTTTAATTACTTGATATAGTTACTAATTGTTACAGTAGGTATTCGTAATTTTTCTTTTACGCTCCAGGTTTAAAACAAATTTCTAATTCCAAGCCTACCACACCCTTCTGCATTTGAGAGTCAAATTTATGAAAATGATCTTAGGTAAGCGACTCGGCGAGCAATACATTGTCGAAAGGCACGCATGTGATGTGCTATATGAGTCTGCACCACGCGAATGGGAAGCGTCTGAGGGAAAAATCGACTAATCAATATCTTGCGCTAGTTAACAGTAGTCTTTAACGGTTCGAGTATTTAGAACAAGTGAAAATCCGAACCAGATGATAAACGTGGTAAAAAATACAATAAGTTTTTTTTTAGGTCGCACCCTTTTAACCGCGGTATAATACACGGCGCCTTATGTCAACGCTTTTACCTTGTCATTCAAGACGGGTGTTTGCATGTTGCATGTTGCTAAAACTCGTCTTGCCTTTCCAATTTCGGTCGAGGCCTTAGAAATACGGCCATCTGTCTAAAGGAAAGAAAATCAACCTACTGTTAGAATGTTCATAAATAAAAATACAATTATTAACTAACTAT
>CM077102.1:14515191-14573469 GCA_039619505.1 Cimex hemipterus
TTACTGACTTTGAGTTACTCTGCAAGTTCTCGAACAGTTGTTTTGGGGTTTTCTTCCACTACTGATCGCAGAACATCATCATTAAGAGAGGAAGGCCTTCCACGACCTTCTTCATCTTCAAGGCTGAAATCTCCCTCCCGAAATTTTTTAAACCACCTTTGCACAGTGCACTCATTAACACAACCCTCGCCCCAGACTTGGTTAATGTTTCTAGCCGTTTGGGCTCCGCTTCGGCCGAGTTTAAACTCGTAAAATAAAATCGTACGAAATTCTCGCTTTGACATTATAAGGATGACTGAAATATTTCCAAGTAGCGGAATGCTACAGAGGTAAACAAACAATATCATTTGGAAGAGGATTAATAAGTGTTGACATTCATACAAATGAGTAATCCTGTAAACGTAAACAGAATATTTTATATAGATTTTTTTTAATGAAAACTTAAAATCCTGCATTATTTTCCGGACAACCCAATAAATTGTATAATAAGGAAAGAAAAACGATACTGATCTGTTTTGATGGGCTATCAGCTGGATTTTTTTCTACTATCGTACTCTTCGCAATGCCTAGGCTAGACTGAACTCGTCTATCCTTGCCTCTATCATGGAGGGGAGAGCCAGGGCATAAATTGTTGTCATAATGTGTATGTATATGTATATACGTGCGTGTGTGTGTGCGCGGGCGCGTGCCATTTGTAATCTTTTGTTTGGGGGAGGGGAAGAGAGTTACGGGTAACAAGGATCCGGGGAAGTCGGTAAGAATCGAACTCAGGACCGAGGTTCTACGACCCCAGAGTATATCACGCTGTTCAGATGTTTACTTTACCGGGGACCCCTAGCTTTGACTGGTTATTAGAAATAGACAACCAAATCGTTTAAAAAAATGCTAAAATTGATCTTGCTCAAAATTAATTTTGTTTAATTGGAAATGGGGTTAATTATTTCTTATTTTCCAACTAACAGCTCCTAAATCAAGTACGTTTTACGGACCAAGATTAATGGGTGTCGTGTCGGTCAAGATTAATGAAATTCCATTCTCAAATATTATATTAAGCACTAGAAGTACTTGAGAAGAAATTAACCGATCAAATTTAATTAAAATAAACGAGGAAATTAATCGGACAACGGCAATCAAGAAACAAAATAGGTTACGTTTCTTCGTCTAAACATATATGTCAGAAGTTAATGCTTAAATGTCAAAATGAAAAAACAAAGGCAACAATTCTATATAAATATAAATAATTAATAAAAATCCTTTTGTGTCTTTCCAATATGTGAAACTTTAAAACCGTATTGCCCCACACCCTCTATATCTTTATTTTATTTTAGAACACACCTCAAGACACGTACATTTCTATGTTTTGTCTTGTTTCTTAAGAAGCAAGGAGTTTCCAACTAATTTTCCAGTTTGGCGGAATTCTAAATATTTATATAACTTTAACTATTTCGAGTGGCGAGGTACTCGTAATCTTCCTACATTTATGTTTAACAACAGAAGTAATTATATAAAATTACTCTGGTCAAATTGGGATAATTTATTATGGAGGTTGATTGTGTATGTATATACTTTAATTTGTACTTTCTTGTACGTTTGGAAATTATGTGACATGTACCGTGAACAATATGATTTTATTCCCGCAAAGAAAGTAGACAGTGAAGAAACAATTTTTCATTTAATCTAAATATGTTTAATTTGAATACAGACTTACAATGTTTTGTTGTATAGTTCTTTTTGGTGTTTTCAAAGAAAGTATTTTAAATCTGTATTCGATATAACGATACCACCTTTTCGCCGCGCACTGTTCAGCCGTTTTGCAATAACCATAAGTCATGATGGTTAAGTATAACGCATGAGCCGTTAAAGTTGGTGCCAACTCTCAAGTGGCATCTTCGTCTTACAATTATGCTGGCAAAAAAATAATGAAATAATATTCTATCACTGACCTGTTTTCCTACTCATTGAAGGCAATTCCCTCGGCGCATATTTTCTTCGCAGGTTAGTGTTCCCCAGGGTGGCATTCTGGCTCACACACAGTACCAGGAGGTAACAGAGCTGACATCGCTTCCCATTTCTAAACCTTTGCCGACGATATTGCAATTCTCTCAAGCAACTCTGTTCTTGTCATTTCCACTCGACACCTCTGACAACACCTCGCACTACATGAGTCTTGGTATGCAAAAAAAGAATACGATATGAGGAAGGAAAAACCCACCACCATAATTTTCTTTTCGTAAAAATATTCCTCTTCTAGTTTTCTGATGAAAAGGTGCGGCCCTTTGGACTGTGAATCGATAAATGTTTGACATGGTACACCGTATAGGGCACTTTCAAGACTTCTTTGAAAACAGTTTAGCTTAAATTAGTGAAGCCGTCATGTACTTTCAGAATGGATGTTTAGTATTCAGCAAACCATAATCTGCGCCATCCAAACTTACCCTCCAAAATTTTCAAATAAATTATAAAATTTAATATATAAATGCACCACTTTATATACAACGAAACTTCCATACTAAACTTAATAGCTCATTAGCCCGTAAGTTTCATAAAACTGCCACCAACAAATCATCATATACATCTTAATAATTATAGAGTGGATCGCAGTCATGATAGCTCAAGTGTTAGAGCAACGACGTATTTAGTCAAATGTTGTGGGTTTGAATCCCGCTAGTGACACTAGTTTTTTTGTTTGTTTTTTTTTTATTTCAACCAATACTTTACATAAATTATTCAGAAATCGTGAGTTGCGGTCGGTTGTTATGTAGGTATCAGAAAAACATTTTCCTTATCGTGTCAACGTTTCAATCTTTATTGAGATCATCTTCAGACCTGGGATTTACAAACATTGTTTACATTTACCATCTCAATAAGGATGGAAAAGTTGGCACGATAAAGAAAATGTTTTTATGGACCTATATCACACCACACCATATCTCACGATTTCTGAGTAATTATCGATTAACGGTCACTAATCTCCCCACACCTTACATAAAAATTAATTATATAATTACCACGAAATATAATGGGATTTATAATTATTTTCAGTATGGTGTGATCGTCAAAATCAAATTGTTTACATAATTCCAATTTAAAGAATTAGTTCTCCACTATAAGAAAATAAATTATATTCTGAGTTTACTCGATCTAGAATATCGATTTTAATTAGTACTTAACAATACGTAGACTGAAAGTCGGAAGGGTCGGAAAACGGTAGACTGGCAACTTTAATCAGTCATGGTTTGAAAATAGAAAACGATGTCCGCGATAAAAGCCCCATTTAGATAATAAAAAGAATAATGGGGTTTGTTTCGGGTAGATTAATTTTTGTTAGAGACAGAAATCAATAGCGAGGTAATGGACTCAGTTGTCCCATTACAGTTTCAATGTTGACTTAGGCCTCGGGAATAATTAGGGCCTTTTATTTGAACGTGGAAGAGGGACATTTTACCTGCTGGAATAAGAGTTCAACGTTGTGATAATGACCCTGCTGTATATCACCGCGTAATGAAGACAAGCGGTACGGCTTCCAGGAAATTGGGTGTTTCTATAATCCAAACCGCGTACCGAATCCAAACTTTATTTATTATTTAACATATTTATTTAGTAAGACGGAGACTCTTTTTGTCATGTTTTAACAGTACAGTTAAAAAAATAAGAACATTTTTGATCATTCTCTTCAGCTCGGGCGAACAAACATAATTCGGTGTCATTCTCTTATCAAAACACAATTATTTTTGGAAAATTTCTGGAATAAAAGTTCTCAAGTATTTTTACGTGTTCAAGTTACAAAAATGTTTAAAAATGTAATTGCAGTTTTATTGTGTAGGGTCTTATTCATTTCACTTCTGTGTAGGTTAATGTAATCCACACAGTCTCTTTTTTTAGATATTATTATTCTTTATTGAACTTATAATATGCAAAATATGTAAATATAATGTTAAAATTTGAGGCAGGCTCTCTGGTTGTTTTAATCTTCAAGAGGAGTCTACCAATTAATTAAAATTATAACTCACATTACGGATCTGCGCATAGTCTTTGGAGACGGCAGCGGGCACATTTTTTATGGATTTTTAAATGAATATAGTGTTTGTGTTGTGCCTGTGCTGACTTTATGATAATTAATTGGAATGAATGTAATTTATTAGCGTGAAAGGAAGGGGTTATGTAACTACGCCGCTAGGAATATCGAATACTCTGGGGTGAGTGTGTGACGTCTGTTTGTGGTTATGTATATATAATATACAGTTAGGATAAATTAAAGAATGGGGCACAACTAGTTAGTATGTATCACCTAGGTACAAAGGAGAGGCAACCGTTTTAGGATATTTTTGAATATCTACGTGGTACACATTTAAAAGCAAAAAGTCAGAAATCAGAACGAGACTCAACACAAAATGCTTGTGAATTAAGAAAAAGAAGGAAAATACGCATATGGCCGGAGATGACCTTGTCGGCTCAACTTCCCACTTTATTAAAGCATACACCTATTTTGTTTCAATTATGCGTTTGTTATTTTAATTATGACTTTAAAAAATTATGACAATGTTAATTAACTACATCGCACGCATTCACTAATATATTACACATCGAAAGCTAACCCTAAAGTAAAAACAAAAACCAAAAATTATACAATAAAATTAGCTTTATATGTATATGCCTCTCTACAATAGTTTAATAACTCATTATACAAAAATGTCTTTCTATACCGACATCCTTCCCCACCGTTTCAAAATCCAACGTATATAAACAGAAAACAGCAATATCCATCCCATTGGCACTCACAACACGACACGCAAGAATGGTACTATTACGCAGAAAACAAACACGTTGAGTGAGTAGAAATACTTTGATTAAACCTGAAATTTCTAGCATTGTGTAAATTCATTTTATTCCACATCCTACATGTATTTGAAAAGATTAAACAACGTTTGTAAATCTCAGTCCCTGACGATGATCTTAGGAAAGATCGAAACGTTGGCGAGATAAAGAAAATGTTTTTCTAAAACCTACATAAAAACACAAAAAAATAATTTAACAATTCTCCCCAGTGCCATTACCATTTAAATTCAATATCAATGGAACATTTCTGAGTTTATTTTAGTGCAGGTCCCAGGTAGAGTCGTGTAAGTAAATTGTTAGTATGTTTGCAAAATTGTTCAAAACATGTTATGTATGTTTTGATTTAAAAAACATCTTTTGTCAAAATATGTTTTGTGAGGAGTCGGTGGTCGTTTAGGCGTTGGCACGGCGCTTATCAAGGTAAAGTTCCCGGGTTCGAATCCAGCGGCCCTGCAATCGAACTCGACATACTTAAAAATGTGATTTTTTCAAAAACACCGGCACTCCGATGGTTGATATAACATCTGCTGCTGTGAACCCTCTTTAAAAAAAAAAGTCATAATTTCAAAAACATTTCTTCCATTATTGCGGAGTAACACGAAGGAAAACGTTACGTTTGAGTAAATACTAACAGTGACAGAAACTTCATAAATTAGGGGGAGAGATTCATAAAACACGGTTTCAAGCATGGCTAACAGACCGTGGAACTACTTTACAGTGGCGAATACTTGTCGGGGGAGAATCTGACGGTTCCAGAGCGATTAAAAGTAAAATGTTTAAAGTTGAAAAATAAACTGGAAAGTAATTGGATTATCTAAAATCCAACTTTTTCGGCGTGATAAAAACATTATCATAAAATAAACGGAACGTTAAAAACGGTCTTATATAAAAATAAATAATTAAGCATTGTCTTGATTTATTAAAAAGGATTAGCGTCAAAAGAAAGTTAAGTGGGGAAACTAATCTCACTAAACCAGTGCACAAAAAGAATAAAATGTGCTCATTAAAAATGGAGGGAGAATCGTACTTTGAAGATTTTCAACTGAAATTTAAACTTATGTGTGAAAAACTGTCTCCCAAGCATCGGTTTACGCATTAAATTGTTTTCAACCCACAAGGTGACTAAACAGTCTAACATAAGACAAGATAACATGAGTTATTTTTAAACATGTTAAACGTTAAATATCAACATTTTATATGTTTCTTTTATTCGCGCTTAAATATTGTTAACATAGTCAGTTTTTTTTTGGTTGGATAAGTAATAGATAGGATATTTCCTTTCAAAATAATATTAAAACCGATTATATTAAAATCATAATAATATTAAAAAGGTAATATATAAAATACAGAACGTGATGACAGATAATTTATTATTATATTTTAGACATTAAAATTTATAAACCAAAAACAATTTCGGTAATATAAAATAACATTGGCAAAGCACGACTGATCGTATTGGTGAGTTGGAAAACTACTAAAACCACACATTGGTAAAATCTACCCACTTGACAAAGTTAACATTTCCTTCGTATACATCGGACAGAGAGGATAAAGATTAAAAAAATAAAAGCACAATACCAAAAACATTAAACTACACGACTAAGCTCACAAAATAGCATCACGATTCCTCGACAATAAAAACAAGCATGACTCTAGTAATTCTACGTACAAAAAAAGGACGAAAAATGAACATATTCGAAAACTCTGGAAAACGTAAACCTAAACCTTTAATTTTAAAATCTCATAAACTCAAAAAATAATAGTGAACCCACATTATTTACACTTGTCAAAACTCTAAAAGAATTTTACAAATGGCCAATGATCTCAAAGATTGAATGAAACAAAAAATATAACATATTTCTTCTTGCTGTTAGAATGTTCTTGATTCTTAATACCAACATTTGAAATCTCAAGTTTTGTGCTTAATAAAATTTAAATTGTTCTCACTTTGATCGTCTTTCTATATTAGTCAATCTTTATGTAAATTAAATGTTGGAGAATAATATTTGGTCATAGGCGTCATAGGTGAATTGTCAGGAGCAACCGTCACGTCTCGCCTTCTTTGCACAACTTCGCGCCTTCTACTGACGCATGGTCACAAATCAAGGTAATTTGCCTAACAAGGTGGGCGTAGGAGGAAAATTGTTAGGCTTTCCACTTTCCCGTCCGAATAATCCTAGTTTAAGGTCATTGCTGGCACTGGCTCGGAACCTACCACGATAACTTCGTTTATACGGAATTAACCAATGGCGTCCTTCCTTGAGGTGTAGTTAGTTATCACGACCAGTATTACGTTGTGAATTTCCCAGATTATGTTTACATAGAAATGTTCCAAAAGAGCATTATTTTAAAGTCTAAACCTACTTCGGGTTATTGTTAGATTTGTGCGTTTATATGTCATTTTTAATAATTCTTCTATTTTGTGTGGTGTTTAGTGACCGTTAGTTAATGATTATTTGGGCGTTATGAGATGCGGTCTATGTGACGTAGGTTTTAGAAAACATTTTCTTTATCGTGCCAACGTTTCGACCTTTATTGAAATCATCTTCAGGGCCTGGAATTTACAAACATTGTTTCAATTTTAGAAATGTATGTAGGATGTGAAAAATTTATTTGTAAAATGTAAACAATTTTTGTGAATCCCAGGCTCTGAAGATGATCTCAATAAAGGTCGAAACGTTGACACGGTAGAGACAATTATTTTCTAATACTTACATCACACCACATCGCATCTCAAAACTCCCAAATAATCAATCTCCATTATTATTTCCAATTTTTTTTTTTTGTAGAAAGGATTTTATACTTAATAACATAATACGTAGTACAGCCTTTTCATCCTTCCAAACTAATTGATTATTGTGCTTTTGCATATAAATGTTTAAGATTAAATTATTATTTCTACTTGCGGAAGACGGTTTTTCGTGCCATTGAATCTTGATATTGGAACCAAAACGAATTAACAATACACCTAGATACGTTAACACATCTCTTCTTTCCATAGATCTCAATGTGATAAGAATTAAAATTCTCCAGAGTAACTTTAAAAATTCTCGTGGAATTATAAAAGAATAAGTCATTTATATACTTTTTTATACCATTTTCTAAAAAGAAAACTGACAAATCAGACTATTTGTTTTAAAAATTTAAATACAGCCGAACAACAGGGCATTTAATATATAATAATTTATATAAGTTTATGTACAATTTTTTTAGTGCAGCTTGGCAACAAGTTTTATTTATTAATAGTGCAAATATTATGTTATCTGGATTTACAAAGACAATTTAAAGCTATATTTTTAAAAGTGAGCTATTTGCAGCTTTTTCAAAGTAGTGTTTTGCTTTGTCTGTTTTTCGATGGAGTAAAAGCGTTATAAGAAAAATGTATAAAAAGTCACCTTAAATAATAACAATTTTTGATATACCAACGAAATTCTTTTTTTCAATCCATCTTAGATAATTATGACTGATGTTTGATTTAGTACGCGATTTTTGCAATGACAGAATAGTCATATCAGAATAAATCCCGTTGTTAAAAATATGTCTGCTTTTTCATTTAAATGTAAAAACCACCAACGACAGTGAAAACTCTTTAATCAACTGGACCCAAAGGAATTTTTGAAATTGGATTTAGTCTGTTTGCACTCAGTAGGGGCGTCGGTGTAATTTGATTAACTCATTAGAGATCAAAGGCTACTACGATTATGGAAATAAACTTGCAAATTATTATCTATTACCATTTCTGAAACGATTTTTTTTACGTTTGTGTATCATTATCGTTCTATTTTCAAAGGAAAGTACTTTTTTTCCGATTTTTGCACAACTTTATTAGAAAGCGCACGCCATCGAAGAAAAATGCATGGTACAAAAATCTGTGCAATTACCTTTAATGCAGTAATAAAATAATCTATCTGTTTTGTTTCTATAATTTAATTCCAACAAGATAAATCTTTTTACGCTATATTATAGAATATATATATATATATTTAGGGGGTTCGCAACATAGAGGTCATATAAACCCTCGGGATGCTGGCGTTTAAAAAAAAGGACCATTTGTAAGTATGTCGGTTTCGAACTCGGGACCTTTACCTTACAGTGATGGGCGCCGTCAAATACTGAACCTTGCGGCCACCGACTCCCCGTGATATCTTCATACAATTAAAAAAAACTCCTTTCCTTCGCAAATATTTTAACTCCTCAACCAGTTATTATTGCTGTTTGAATTTATTTGGGCCTCTTTAATATGGCTGGAAACTAATCAGCTTTCTTTAAGCTCCAAGCTCTTCGCATCATTATCAAACCTTTATACGTTACAAATTAAATTTATTTATGATATTTTCTCTGTTCAAATGTGAGTAGAAAAAAAATGCATAAGGTTTTAAATATTGAATGAATCTTTTACACCCATTGAAATGTGTACAATACACAAAATACATTGTCATTTCATGTCCTCATTCAATATAGCTTTATGTGTATTTGTATATGGATCAAAAATTATTTCCGTATATCAGGTTGACGTTTAAACTCGCAACAGGCCTACTGAGAATTTGTGCAACAGTTTCTTGTGAAAGCACAATCAGAATGTGCCAGAATTGTGTGCAGACGTAACAGAAAACTTTGAGGTTGGATTGATTTCCTGTCGTTCACTAGATCTCATTCATCACAAGAAAATCCACAATCATTCATTTTTGAAAATTGACACATAGGCTGAAAAGATACTTTACTAATTATTTTACATAGATGAAACCTATTGTATATATATGAATATATGTACAATACGACAGAACAATCAATCTGACGAAATTTGGCTAAAAAGTTGGCATTAAAAATATACATTATAAAAATAAAATCCCTTTTAAAAAATTTAAATTCATTCTTATTTAATAATTTATTTGAATACTTGAGGCGATATTCCAAGCTTTTTTACATCTGACAAATAATTCTTACCTTGTTAGCTCACATTTTTTAAATGTACCATTTTTTATTGACATGAAAGTTGTCTTCGAGGACCTTCTCATCTCTCACTTTACAATTTTACTACCCCCAACAAGCCAGGATTTAATATTTAAATTCAACACATCTGTCATTTTTAGGTGTATGAAATAAAGCAGAATCTCTCTTATATTCTACAATAGGCAGACCAAAATAATTGGTATCGAGACAATTAAACTGTAATATTGCTTTATAAACGCAAAGTTTTCCTGAACGTATGGAGAGTGCATTTTGATCAAGGGATCAGCTAGTACTTAATCAATTTGTTTTAATAAGAAAATTTCACCGGAACCTGTTAAAGCAGTTGGTGACTTATCTTGTCTATGTTGCATCGAAAAATGTACACGCTGTATATCTAAAAATGGTATAAAACAGAATCAAAGTTAAAGCAAATTTAAAACAAAAAGAAAAACACTTGAAATATGTATTTTCGTCAATCGTTCAAAGAATATAGTCACTTCATTACATTTTGAAACTATTTATAATTCATTAGTTTTCGAGGGCCGATTGACCAAATAACATCTTTCAAGTAATCTTTATGTATTGGCTGAAATAACAGGTCAGAGTCACGAGCGGTATTCGAACCCGCGACCTTCGGCTAAATACGCCACTGCACTACCACTTGAGCTATCGTAACTTCGATCCACTCGGACACCCCCGCCATCGCAACACAGCCTATCGAATTTTCCCTCCTTTTTGCCATTTTTCAAATGTCGTGTAATCTATTTGATTATCGGCGACAAATGAAATTGCGATATAGAGCTTTAGTGCAGATATACTTTATTTTAACTTATCAAATTCACTTGTTTACGTGGTCCGCTTGACCAGTTATTACCTTTCATTTAACTAAGGTTTTTAGTTGAGATAAAAAATAAAATGAAAAGGAGGGAAAATTCGAAAGGTTGTGTTGTGATGGGGGTGTCCGAGTGGATCGAACTTACGATACCTCAAATGGTAGAGCAGCGGCGTATTTAGCTGAAGAACTGGTTTCAAATCCCGCTCGTGAGACTGACTTTTTATCTCAACAAATGCCTTACATAAATATAACTATTTTTAATGATTTCAGCCAGATCAAATAGAAGGATCTACTTACATTACTTAAAATTAATTAAAATTCAACCGCAATGAATACACGAATTTTACATTGGAAAGTAGACGAAATTTTAAAGCCATCCAATCTACATTACGAATATCTCAATTATCATATAAACGCAGATATTGGTCAATTATTAAATTTAAATTAATCATTAATTAATTAACTAAAGATATGTAAAACAGCTTTCAACTACTACAAATCATTACCTCATTTAGGTCAGGTATTACATATTCTTGATAATATATTGGTAGTTCTGTGGCACAAGGCAAGGACAAAAGCCTGTGAGGGAGAAAATCATCCCAAGGGACGGCGGACCCATAGGACGGATGGGCAAGCAAGGATGGCCATTTTGAAAATTTGTTCCTCCTTGTGTGTTTACCCGTGTTTATCCTCCCAATCGCCTGGGATTAAATGTGTTCTAAGTGCTCAACTATTCGGCTTGCCAATCATCCTCGGCCGGACCACCTTCCAGAAAAGTGTGTGATTTTTCTTAATTTTTAGTACATTACAAGTACAAAATATCTATTTATACTACTCCAACGATAATAAAACATAGACTCTATAAAGTAAAATATTGAACTAACAAAATACAGCTTACTTGAGATAAACTATAATAAAATAACGTCGAGTCAAAACTAATAATTGGCTGATATGTGTTACTTAATAGACTTTACGTCACACGTTTATGGTATATTCCATTAGGTGACAATTAAGTTTAATTTATTTCAAGGCCATTTTATTTTATTACATGAAACCAAAGGGTTTGTGGTGGATGGTAGATGGATGGATACGGGGGACTGGAGGAGTTCCCTCCTGAGCACTGCAGCTGTACAGCTTATTGTACATTTACCCCATTTTTGGGGGAGGGCTCACAACACAAAGTGAACTTGAGCCCCCATTGTACCAGTGTTCTTCCATCGGAAGAAACTCATTTTTGAAGGGGGTTGGGACCAGGTTCAGGGTCGCTGAGACCCGGTCCCGCCCCTTCCATTGATGAGTGCCGTGTCAATTTATTTTTTAATTGCGGCCACCGGTCCCCTTAGGCGTCAGAAAAATTCCAGAGGCGACAGTGGGGATCGAACCCACGACCGCGAGGTCTACTAGCCGAGAGTCTGACGCCTTAACCACTCGGCTACCGCGGCCCCCACCAAAATTTTAATTAATTAAATAATGCATGATATTGACAAATATTTATTGTACATTAGCCGTTTTAAGGATATGAACTGATTAAATGGTGCATTTAATTTTTAATACAAAAAGTCATGTTTATAAAACTTGGAATAATTCAGCGTCATTCGTTACAGACATTTAGGTTTATTAGGTTTGGTACTATAAATTCAAATGCTAACTGAAAGGAGATTATTTGGACTGTATGCATATTAACATAACCATTTTATGCAAACTCACATTTGAATATAGCTACTGTATTTTAATTCGTTATTTTAACAATTGGAATGAATTTTTTCACAAACCCACGTTTTAAAGCTTGTAAACTTGCTTGTTTTGTGATTTGAGCACGAAATTTCAAACAAATGAAACACAACAGTTGATTAAATAAACAAAGAATAAAAGAGATTCTCTGGCTTTTCTTTTAGAAAAAACTCTTTTAACATAATGGAACAGAAGGGAGAGTTAACTAGGAGGGAAATAATCCAACCCTCTCGGTGAAAGCAAGCTATAAGGGAATGTTAAAAATAATAGGGAGTGAGGGAGAATTAGAGCTTTAGGGCCAACTTGTGACAGAGCCTTGGATGGAAAGGATTATTGTGCAGGCAACTAGCCCGCCTTTAATTATCTCACCGTCCTTATTACCCATTGCAGGCATAAACCTGCAAAGAATGCCACACGGGCTTATCTTTCATGGTTTGGCTAAAGGGTACTTCTTTTGGCTCTGTTCTACCACGGTTCAGAACGCTTCAAATCGTTCAGACCAAAGCGTAAAAATGTTCAATGGCTCGATAAATGCAAAGTAATCAATGAACAGTTGAAAATAACATTGCTCTTTCTGCTCAGAAAACAAAAAGGCCAATTTACACAGGGGAACTGTTTGACTTTAAGTCCGGGAATGTTCTCAATTTGCATATCTTTGTATACTCCGAATATGACTGTTACACGAGATCGTTATATGAAAATATCGCACGCTCTTTACCGTTGCTAAATATTCCGGTATATTGCTTAAATTTTTATACTTCATGTCCCATTGGATATGTTTAACCTCTTACCTCAACTTTTACTAATAACAACATGCCATTTAGATATCAACCGTTAAGATAAAAGAACAAAAGTTTAGGGACAAACTTCTATCTATTACATCCTTGTTTATTTCAACACTATTGATTTTTACTTCAAAATTAATAATTATTGGCACTTCAAAATCACATCACAATTCACCTAATTTAGATCATCTTCAAGGTTCAAAGCGTTTGAGTCTGTATTTATGTGTCTTTATTAGGTGTGGTGCTGAGAGTGCACGCCGATAACGCCCTAGTAATGACACAGCTATACAGAAAATAAACCATTTGTGCCCTGAAGTTGACCTCTATAAAGATCGAAACGTTGGCATAATAAAGAAAATGTTTTTCTGAAACATCAGACATCACACCAGACAGCATCTCACGATTTCTGAATAATTATTATATTATATTACATTTTATTATATTACATTATATTTTATTATATTATGTTATATTTTATTATATTATATTATATTTATTGGTCTATTGACAAAATTACTTCTTTCAATTAATTTATGTAAGAAATGTGTGGTGTTTAGTAACCGTTTCACGATATTCAAATTATCCTAGTATGTGATGTTTTGGTTGAAATGAAAAAATTTTACTTACCAAATCCATCATATTTAGTGGCCTATTGTCCAAATTATTTCTTTCAATTAGTTAATCTTTTTATGTAAAATAATGAGTTTATGCTCGGACAAACATCTGAGGTCATGCAGGACCTCTGTTTATTTTCTTCGTTTTTCATCTTTCGCGCATATTTTGTAGTAAACTGCAGCCATTTTACCGTCTCGATACCATCGAAAACTACGGTAAATTGTCCGATACGGTGTCATCAATGTTAAACTTATAAAAGTTCGGGAAATAAGCGTTTTAGTTGCCAGAACTTTGAAAAAAAAATTTTTTTTCAATGTTTAAAAACTTAATATACTGATTTTAATCTACTATTTCCAAATCAACTTACAAAACAGACAATTTCATCAAACGTACTCTGTTACACGATAAAGAAAATGTTTTTCTGAAACTTACACCAGACCCCATCTCACGATTTCTAAATTATTATTAACTATTGTATTATATTCATTGGTCTATTGACCAAATTACTTCTTTCAATTAATTTATGTAAGAAATGCATGGGTTTAGTAACCGTTTCACGATCTTCCAATAATCTTATATGTAATCACAATTAATTACGGTTTTTAGTTGAAATGAAAAAAAGTTAAAGGCACGAGAGGGATTTGAATCCACGACCTTCGCCGCTGCTCCACCACCTGAACTATCGTGACCTCGATCCACTCGGACATCAACTTCCCATCTCAACCGCACGAGTTTTCCCTCCTTTTGCCATATTTCACGATTCAGGTGGTAGAGCAGCTGCGTGGGTTCGGATCCCTCTCGTGACGTTATCTTTTTTTTTTTTCATCTCAACTAAAAACCATAATTAATTGTGAAATATTAATTGGTCGAGCGGACCACGAAAATAGTCATCCTATATGTAATGTTTAATTGGAAAAGCCAGTGCTACGAGCAGGCTGCGAACCCGCGACCTTTGAATAAATAAATACTGCTCTACCAGTTGAGCTTTTGTATCTTCGATCCACCCAGACACCAACTACCCATCTCAACCTTAAACCTTTAGAATTTTCCTTCCTGCCTTTTTTGCCATTTTTCAAATGTCGTGTAATCAGGATTCGATTCTCGGCGATATTTGAAGTGGCCACCGACATTTGTTAGTGAATTTACTTCGTTTTACTTATTGAAATTTTAGTGATTCGATTGACCAAATTACCTCTTTCAATTAATTAATCCTTTTATGTAATGTTTTGATTTTCATTTCAAATAAAACCTTCCATAAAATAATTAACTAATTTAAAAAATATTTCAAGATATGGCGTTAAAAAAATTACATTTATCTACAGACTTAATATATTAACAATACAAGACACATTGTAACATATTTTCTAAATAATTGTAATGTATTGTACACAAGTTGTTCGCCTAGTCGTGTCACAATCTTTGCCAGTAGATGCTACATACAAAAAGGAAACAAAAAGTCTTCATTAACTATAGTTCGATTCTCAACAGCTCAAAGTTAATCGTCTTTTTCTGATTTTTTAACATTTCTTGACTTAGCTTCGCATAATCAATAACAACTTCAAAACAATAGTGTTTTGGACAGACCATTCAAAACTACGTTAAATTTTTAATAACATGTTATCAATATTAGATTTTTAAACGTTTGGAAAATGAGCGTTTGGAACTTTGAATTTTTTTTTTTTTGAAAGTTGAAAAATTTCTATGGTAATTCTAAATTAGTTTCCTAAATTTAGAGACCAGCAAATTTCAGAAAACGTGCACCATTAAATTTCCCTTTTAATGTTATAATTTCTTTTTTAATCACTTTTCCAAAGACGAAAAATTGTAGGAGAAAAGGAAAGAAACTGTGGCTGAAGGATTGGTTAGGTGGAACATTAAAAAAATCCTTAAGGAAATTTTGAATGAATTTATTAAATGCTTTATAATTTTGGTTCGAAACCAAAATAGTTCGAGGATATGGTGATTTACCAAACGACTGCAACTTTGATTAAAGGATTATTTCATTATTAGTCTCTGGAATAAAAGAGTTTTAAGATTTAAACATGTGAAGGATACGATAGTATACATCTTATGTACAGTTTTGCGGGTTTAATGCGACGCCAAAGCGTCGAAAATACGTTCCGGAAGGTGGAGAGCAATTCGAATCCAAATAAAAACTGTGTAATAAATTCATTCAAAATTTTCTGAAGTTTTTTATTTATTATTATTAATTGTTTCACTTTACCAATCCTTCAACGACAGTTTTTCCGTTCTTTCATTAATCTCTTCAACTTTGAAAAAAGTAATTCAAAAAGCAATTCCATCACTAAAAAGGATATTAAATGTATTACAAATTACATTAACGTTTGCTGAATAGTTCTGGTTTCAAGGTTTGGAAATGGTAGATTAAAAATCATCATATTACGTTTTTCGACATTGAAAACAAAATTATTTTTCCAATTTCTGGCTACGAAAACGCTTATTTCACGGACTTTACAAGTTTACTTGTAATTGATCCCATCTTGTAATAAATTTACCAAAGTTTAACCTTTAGTTTTGGAGTCGTGAGGTCGTGAAATCTTAAAAAATCAGAAAGAGTGTAATAACACCGAAACTGTTGAGGTTCGGACCATAATTAATTATGACTTTTTGGATCTATTTTGAATGTACAACCTGCTGGCAAAGTTTGTAACACGAAAATCCCAACACCCCGTCTATGGATTGTATGCTGTTTCTATTCTGTATTTGACAACCCGAGACTAGCATTGTAGGATGTCAATGTAGAAGCTGAGAGTCAGTAAACAGATCGAGACCCTCAAATGGCTGCAGTTTACAATAAAATACGCGCGAACGATGAAAAACGAAGGAAACAAGCAGAGTGCTGGCATACATATACTATTTTATCTATAACACATACATTTTTCATTTCAACCTTACATAAATAGATTAATTAATTGAAAGTAATAATTTGGTCAATAGACCACTAAATATGATGGATTTACTAAGTAAAACTTCACAAACTGGCCGTGGCCACTCGATATGTCGCCGAGAACCGAATCCTGATTACACGACATTTACAATATGACAAAAAATGGAAAATTCGAAAGGTTGTAGATTCGGATGGGGAGTTGGTGCCCGAATGGATCGAAGTCAGGATAGCTAAAGTGGTTAGAGAAGCTACGTATTTAGCTCGTGGGTTCAAATCCCGCTCGTGACATTGACTTTCATTTAAACCAATTCCTTACGTAAAATTGAAAGACGTAATTTGGACCAATAAACCACTAAATAAAATGGATTAATATATAACTATAAACAGTTTATCATAAATCATCATTTTAAATAAACATTAAAGCAACTCCACAGCAAATATTCGAACAAAAAAAAATTACTCAAGGACACTTTTATATAGGAATAAAAAATCAATTCTCAGCTAGGCTTAGTGCGAACGTGGACACAGACAAATGCTTGCCCTAAGTGCTGTGGACTGTATTCCTTTGTGCGCATCGAATCGAGAACATTTTTATCAGCCGGATCTGAATTCCCGCACGGGCCAGTCAGTTCTATTTCTGAAAAGAGAATATTTTTAGCCAGTGTTAACGAAGTATAAGTTTCAGTTTTCTTCATCTATTATTAGGGTTGTAAATTATCATGAATCGTACAATACGTTAAACACAATATTAATTATTTTCCGCCCCCATCGCGGGTCGTTAGCGTTGTTTTATTCAGTTGTACTCGGCTTTTCTTCCAGACGTATCGAATTTCTAATGCAGTTTGAAGCTTTATTATCCGTAATGAACTGGCTTTATCTTTCATAATTTGGATCTCTCCTGTTCTCTGTCCTGGAGCGTTCTTCCATTGTTCTAATTAGAATTATCCCTTAAAACGTGTTTTATACTTCAATTTTCAGATAACAAAAAGCGTAACTCCGTTGCCGGATACTATGAAGTCATATGATCAATAAAATTCTACAAACGTAGGAAAATTACAATTTCTGCGGCATGAAATTGTTTTGTATTTTCTATTGGTATAAGTTTTGATTCTCCTAACAGCGTTCAGCAGCCACATACTTCTTTTATAATACATGCATATTGCAAATGTTTTTTATGATGTCTAACGTTTATTCTTCAATAGTAGGTTTATTTTCATTCCACTCGACATTAAGGTCATATAGCAGATATAGAAGGACTTAAATGATAAAGGGAGTGGGGTTACCGATTTCGATGCAATTTTTTTCGTTCTGGTGCCTTCTTGGTGTGGCCCAGGCCTTCGATCGAGTATGACACCCAGGCTTGCTGTTCTCGCTCAAGAACATTCTTCCTTTTACCTCCTACCTTTCCGTTCGAATCTACCTCACTGATCGGTACTTACGCGTCAATGAAATGCCGGCGTTTTCCTGAAACAACCTTCTTGCTGGTGTACCGCAGGGCAGTGTTTTGGCGCCCTTACTGTAACAGACCTCCCATTGTCTTCCATTTGACCGGTTTATCGGTGGATAGATTACCCCCTTAACAATTACATAGAAAAATAATGTTTTTCCTTAAGGTAAGTTAATTTAATTAGGATTCAATGATTTTACCATGAATATATTTTATTCTATATTTTACATGTCTACTGTATTTCATTACTTAAAATACTTACCTGTTCGTTAATTAATAAATATAAAGTTAACATAATATTTGTACAAAGAGTGTGAAAGATTTTTTATTTTTTATTTTTTTTTACGAGGGTTCGCAACAGCAGAGGTCATATAAACCCGCAGGGTGCCGGTGTTTTTTGAAAAAAAGCCCATTTGTTAGTATGTCGGGTTGGAAGACCTTTACCTTTCAGTGATGAGCGCCGTGTCAACGCCTAAACGGCCACCGACTCCTCACAAGACATATTTTGACAAAAGATTTTTTTAAAATCAAAACATACATAACAACTTAAGAACAATTTAAGAACAAAAATACCCAAGAAAGGTCGTGTAGTAGCAAAAACTCATATAGTTAACCTGGCTACATCGCATAATTATGTTGCTATTAAAATACATGTTTTGAACAATGGTTGCATACATACTAACAAGTTACTTACACGACTCTACCTGGGACCTGCACTAAAATAAACTCAAAAATGTTCCATTGATATTGAATTTAAATGGTAATGGCACTGGAGAGAACTGTTAAATTATTTTTCTGTGTTGTTATGTAGGTTTCAGAAAAACATTTTCCGACACCCCCGGAAAATCTTTAAATTAATATGGAAATTCTTTTTGTTTTATTTCTAGTTTATTCATTTATTTTATTTCCATTGAAGCGAAGAAATGCTGAATGTTATATTTTTATCAACGGAAACAAACGGGCTTTTATATATTATATATATCCAGCGGCCCTGCATTCGAACCCGGGCCCTTCACCTTACAGTGATGAGCGCCGTGTCAAAGACGGAACCTTGCGGCAACCGACACCCCCTATAATTTATGTTATTTATGTCTATGTGCCAAGAAGTATTTTTTAAATAAATTGTGAATTGAAAGTACGTAGGGATGAATTAATGTTTGTTTGACATGACGCACTACGAGGCAAAAATAAGGATTTATTAGGCTTACAAAATTACTGAGAATGTTTCATTTAGTTTTGAAAAGAGATAGGCTTTCATTTAGCAAAAACTATCCATTTGAAACCAGAAATATTAAGAAAATCGTCAAAAACGTAAATAATACTATTGTTGAGTTGAATATATAGACAATAAATAAAACCTTACTCATGGTCAAAAAAATAATAAAGCTTCATACCAATAAATTTTTGGCCTAAAGCATATGATAAACTTCTGTTCTAAACAACAAAATATTTTATGTGGTGGTATAGGCTCGCATATTGCACTTTATACCTGTAAAAAAGATTAGTGTTAAACAAATAAGTAAAATAATAAAATTTGATAATAAAATAGCACTATGTTAGGAAGTTTACCACCAGGTTTTACCTACACAGGTGAAATCGCACTAGTGTATTTTAGGAAATGTCAAAACGAACTAATTTTAAACCTTAGATTTTTTAAAAGCGAGAAAATCAATACAGAGTATTACAGTGGTCTAGGAAGGGGGAGTGGTTGTAGATGAAGGGGCAGTTCTCATTATCCAGCCGACTCCACTGAGAAATGACCACAACTTTGGGTATTAAATCCTGAGTTATCACTTATATACCCCCTACTTTTCAAGTTAGACCTAACAAACCCTTGGGATGAAGCCAGCCTTTATAAAGAAGGCCGGTCGTGAAAAGTGAACCATCTATTTTACCTTATTATCTATTAAGCCCCGGCCACTCGTACCGACCGAACCGTAACAGTTGGTAAGTTTGAAACGGGCTCACAATTTAGGCGCATTAAGAAGTACTGGGTCGTAGGATTCCATCCGACCCACGGTTCATAAATTCTATTTGAGTTTAAGAAAACCAGTGAATACATCGCAGAATGTAAAAATTCTAGTTTACAAAAAAATCAACACTTTATCAGTCGTTTATTTGTATTTACCTTAAACGTTAGTTACAAATGAGTTAATCTCTATTTAAGGCATTTTCGAAACAAAAAATACAGTGTCATGCGAGGGATTCGGACCCACTACGTACGCCGCTGCTCTACAACTTGAGCTATCGTGATTTCGATCCACTGGAACACCAACTTACCATCTGAACCTACAACCTTTCGAATTTTCCCTCATTTTTATCATTTTCCAAATGTCGTGCAATCAGATTCTAGTTGATTTTATGAATACCAGCGTAGATATCGCAAACTGCAAAAAATCTAGTTTTACGAGAATGTTTTTAAAACTTTACCAGTCTTTTTTTCTTTTTTTTTTCCTTGTCTTAAACGTTAGTTATAAAATTTGAAAAAGGTTAGATCAATCATCCGTGAGACATAATCTTCCAAATCTCTTAGAATAGCCTGTCTTACTTTTAATTTTCTAGAATTGGCATGTTTATATAAGATTTTAACAACTATGATTTTTTTTTCAGCAGTTTTTTTTTTTGTTAATTGTTTTCTTGCTCCATCAAATCTATAATGTTTCCTTATCACTTTCCAACTAATTCACTATAACGGACACAACCATTGTGTGTACATTACAGCGATAAATTCCATCTCTCCCGGCTGTGTACAAAGTCTGTTTACTTAGAGGCAAGAAGAGAGGCCAACTATGATTTTAGGATCAATAAAGATCTGGATCGTTAGTTTCAACGTTCGGTTAAACTCCTCTTCGCTATTTAATGTAATTATTACCCAAATCCATAGCCATAATTCGCCTGTAAGTCCCCTTTCAGTGAAAAAGTGGCTATAATATTGCTCAACTCGAATTGTATATTCAATTTGTACATGAAAATGGGCACGGTTCATCATATCATATATACTGCAGAAGAGGGACTCCCTCACCCATGTGAGGGAGGGGCAAATGGCATTACAGGTACTTTGATTATGTCTTATAAGTACTTCTGTGAAGTTAGAAATCTTCCTCGCTCAACAAACAATTCGGTGTGGTTGTCCAAGGAAATGCCAACAAAGAAAATCCTATCGCGTGGCGTACAAACTGAGAAAATATACAAATCGCGGTTTACCTTCCCTGTCCTTCAGTGTAAATTTTGTTAATTTATTTTATCAAAAGTTCTGAAGACTTGAAAAAGATAAGAAAATGCAGCAGAAAAGAACTGCGTAAACACACCATAACCTAAGTAGTGTAACTACAGCGCCGATTCAGACTTTCAGGCCTGTGTAATTTCTATCGATGGCAAAAGCAAGGTTTTTAATTGGTGTTTCGGTTGTTGATCCGTTTTATTTTTATTAGTATAGTGCATTGGATATTTTCCAAATTATTAAAAATTTCAACTTTTCCTCCTTTTTGCACGATGGGTAGTAGTTTCACTCTTGTCTATATTGTTGATGGTTGATGATTTTCTGTAAAATGGGTTGGGTACTGACCTTCTCTTTCATTCTACTTAAAGAATCTGATACGTTCTTTGTATCTATCTTTTAATATTGAAAATATTGGTAACGCTAACTAAACACATTGAGTAGAGGATTGTTCACTGAAAAAACTAAATAAGCGATAATTGGTCTATTTCAAATTATTCTTTGTTTTTATTGAGACAGGATGAAAAGAATGCTGTAATAAAAAGAAAATTGACAAATTGATAAAATATTTTTTGTAAAGATATTATTCAATTAATTAAGGGTTTAAGTTGAGATAAAACAACCCTTTCGATTCGAACCCACGACCTTCGGCTTGATATGTCGGTACTCTTCAATTTAAGCTATCGATCCACTAACTTCCCATCTCAACCGCACCTTTTGCGAACTAGAAATAGCTAGAAAAGGTCATTTACTCTCTAAAACAATAAAATTGGTTCTGAACTAAACGATTCGGAGACACAACCGTAACTAAAACTCGGACAGACATTTTTAGAAATGGGAACTGGGAACGGCAACATTCTTTACAACACTGTATAAAGTTTCAACAGACTATTAAGGAGAAGATGAATTCAGGAGAGCATTAGATATGATGTACAGATGGATAGAAAACATACAACAGGATCGGGTATTGATGTATATGTGCAATGAAACTCATTATAGAAGTACATTTCGGTTTATCAAGCAGAAATACGCGCCATCAATGCTTGTGCCATGAAATCTTAAAAGAGGTTAACTGGCAAAAAATTCTCATAAGATCGGATAGCCAAGCAGCTATTAAAGCAAGAGTGCACACTAAAATTTTTCAAAGAAAATTTCTCAAACCTGGGTAAACTCAATAACCTGATTGTATTTTGGGTGTCAGGGCACAAAGGAATTTTGGGTAACCGAAAAATCAGACCCATGAGCAGGATCTGCTAGATTAAAGACAGTCCCCGAACCTGTATTTGGGAAAACAAAAACAAGTACAAAATACGCGCAGAATGTATCCAAATAAAAGCAAAGGAGATAAACTCTAGTGGTGCCAGTTAGAGCAAACTTATGCTGAAACAAACGTCACCAAGACTGGCAAATTAACTGATGCAGTTATTAACTGGGCACTGGCCTCTTAGAAACCATCTATATAACATGGGCGTATAGTATGATGATCCCATTTGCAGATTATGTAATGCGGAGGAAGAAACAGCCATATCATCTTCGAATGCAAAGCAATGGCTCAATAGAGGCAACACCTAGCATGCTGCAAATACCAAAAATTCCAGCAGCTACAGGCAATGTCTCTATACTTCTGAGAAGAAGGAATGAGTAGATTGCACTGAATTAGTGAATTACGAAGGTACAATAAGCAGAGGACTGCAGTGCCTGGATAGCGCAATCCTTGCTTCCTTGTAACCTCCTCACCTTCGCCATTTCAACAGTATATTCTCAAGAATTCCACATTCATAAAATTGGTTTTCAAAATATGAGCTAAACTTTCATGAAAACGATCCAGTACTGATGCCGAATGCCATTATCGGTGATGCCGAATGCCATTATCGGTTTTTATATAAATGTATAAAATGTGTAAAAACACATGACCAGTTTTACTTTTTGTTTTAACCTATTCTTCCAGGTTATAGAGACGAAATTCAGTATCATTTGAATTCTTTGACTTTTATCTATTTCTTTTCCGTCTGTTGTTAAAAACAATAACCAAGTAAAACCAAAACACGTACAGACGTACATACTTTCTGGTAGTGCTAGGTAAATTGTTGGAAAAATTATTTGTTGCAAAACCATTCACCAATTATCGAATGCAGACTTTAGGAGTGGTAGTTTGGAGCAAGAAAAAGCGTTCAACTTTTAACATTTTACGACCAGTCAAAAGGAAAATGTAAAGACGACATTTTTGATACACAATGCTAGTTCGGCTCTATTGAGCGGCTAGTCCTTCTTAAGGACCTTGACAGGAAAGGACGCCTAAGAAATCTGGTTATTCATATCAAAAATCTTGTCTTTTGACGATGACTTTATTAAAATAATTGACGAAAGGATTAACTTAAACAGTGGAAGAAGCCCCTAAATTAACTTCTGAATGGTGTCGTCAAACCAAGCTAAAAATAACCGCTGTTAAGTGCCAACAATGATCGTGAAAGGCCAATTAAATACACTCCAATAATCCGAATCGAAGGCAAGGGAATCAACCCGAGCGGGAAGATAAGATACGTACGAATAGTGGTGGATGAAAAACATTACCCACCACATCCCACAATTTACGCGAGGGACTCAACTATGTGTACGTATGCAACGATCAGAATAATCAATAAAGTAAAATGGTGTATAGGATCTAAAGCGCGGCCAGCAATTTACAAAAAGGTATATCCCTCATATGATCTTATCTTAAATGCAATAATAAGTAAAAAATAATGCCAAATTAGAACAAAGTCAAAGAATAGCATTGTAGGTAGCAGTAAGAGAAGCAAAAGTTGATTTAGGGGAAAAAGTAAAACGGACGCTAATAAAAAAAGAGTCAATCTTGATAATCCCATCGACCCCCTGTTAGGGTAATTAAATAATAAGTGAACAGGGTGATATAGAAATATTGACCAAAAATCCCCTCTAAGGAGTGAGTGTTATGTAAATAGGAAAAATTGTATTGGAGAGAGAATAAGAGTGTGAAAGTATTTGGTTTTGGGAATTGATTGAGTTTAGGATTCAAACAACAAGCGGTTGATAGCCTCTGGAGACCACCTCGATGGCTGGACGGATAAGACCGACGTCTGTGCACGGACTCCCAATACCCAAGGTTCCTCAAGCCTGTTTTTGATTTATTTTAATTATTGCCTGGAATCATCGGTGGGCCGTGAGAAGAGGTAGGCTCAACTGTGACATGTGCCTTCATTTTTCATCGCAACAGCAAAAAATACTGTCTGATATTCACTCTCTCTCTCTCTCTCTCTCTCTCTCTCTCTCACACACACACACACACACACACACACACACACACACACACACACACACACACACTAACTCTTTATTAGGGAGATCAATAGATCATTCAGTTAAATGTAGTTTTAATTATTTTACTTTCTGGTTCAACCCACAAGTTCGAACGTTCAAAATTCAAAACTTAAATTACTTCCAATGCGGGAATCAGTGCTTCCAGCAGTGTTGCCTGCAATACCTATAGTGGGAAAAAATATGTAAAAATTTCCCTAACCAAAAAGTTTCTAAATATCTTTGCTGAGTTCTCGCTTTTCTCTTTTTCTCCACACTCTTCCTCTCACATTCTCTCTATCACTCACGGACGCTCTCACTCTCAACTTCTTTTTATTTATCGTAACCCTGAGGATTTTGAAAATGTGGGCGAACAACAAGTTGCTAAACAAAATGCATATGAAACTTTAACTCCAATTGAAATTTACAAAGTCCAAGGACCATTCCATGATGGGGGTTATTTTGGTTGTGCAGAAGGAAATTTGTCCGAAAACGTCACTTGATGAAAATCAATGAATCAACGTACGCATCATGGAACTTAAAAAATATTCCCAGTTTAAAATCGTAAATTAACATTATTTTTATTAAACCATTTTTGTTTAGTGGTCATAATTAACAGTATTAATTATTTCAATTAATTCTTATTTTTATGTAAGGTCTTGTTGAGACGAAAATTTAAGGTCACGAACGGGATTCGAACCCACGACCAGCTCAAAACGCCAATGCTCTAACCATTGGAACTATCGTGACAATATAAGTCTGAAATTGGGTCGAAGATTTCATCTCAACCAAAATCTTACATAAAAGGAAAAATTAATTGAAATTATTTTTATTTAAATTTTTGTTTTACGTGACATTTCTATTGGTCTTCAATTCAACATTGGCCTATTCGTTATTATTTAAAAATGCTAAAATAAAACTAATGTAACAAGTGTCTTAACACACATTGCAAGGCTGTTTCATTAATAAATCTACATGTATTGTTTGCTGTTGCGACGAAACATGAAACACACGGTAAATGTATGCAGATTTGAGCTTGTATAAATGAATAATCAATTATTCTCGTTTAGTGACAGTGAGTTTGGTAAATGATCATAGAAAGTTCTATGGCCGCCTAACCCTGATGATTGTGTCCTTTGGTCTTAGAAATAGCTTTGACGTGCTGGAAAAAGAGTGATAAACGATTCATGTCTGTGAGACATAGCTGGGCAAAATTGTGTCACGTCCGGACAGCGGAAGAATCTCCTACTTTCACCCCGAAAATATAAAAGATAATATATTTGGCTATTAGAATTCGCGCAGAAACAAATAATCCTTTCAAAGCTTTGTTATAAGAGTTTATTTCAAAAAATGATTTATATTTCTGCCTGTAAAATAAAAAGAAACAAATCATGTAATCGCATATTTTTGAGATTAGCAATGAAAAAAAAAGAAATTAACTAAATACTTTTGTTATATTTAATGTTTATATAACTACACTATATTTCAGTGTTTTCGTCTCACTAAATCCAAATGTTCGTTGAATTCTAACTGAATAGACACTGTTCAAATATAATTGCTAAAACCAGCTTGTCCTTTATAAAATAATAAAAGAAACATATCACATAGGTCAACAATATGTGTGGATTAGGTTTCGTGGTCCGATTCACCAATTAGATCAAAAATGGCAAAAAGGAGGGATAATTACATACTGGAGATAATTTTGAACTTCAACCAACTTTTAATATAAAATGGTACAAATGGTGGTTACTTGAAAAATATCAAAATTCGTAAATTTATAAACATTATTGTTTAGTTAATCTTTAAGTAAGGTTGAGATAAAAAAGTCAGTGCTATGGCAGTGTGAGTTATCGTGAAATCGAGTTGAGATGGGAAGTTGGCGTCCGAGTGGATCGAAGTCGTGAAAGTGGTAGAGCTGCGTACTAAGCAGAAGGTCGTGGGTTCGAATCCCGCTCGTGGTACGGACATTTTTATCTCAACCAACACCTTACTTAAACTTTAATTAATTGATTGGATGCAATTAGTCCATCGGAATACGTAATCTAATTGATTTTTGCTTAATTTAAAGCTCAAATAACTTTATATTTCACAGGGGAAATAATTTTTTTCTCAATTATTTCTTAATTAACTTAACCAATGACAGTTTTTTTTTAATGTAGATCGAAATGTGAGTATTCGATAGAAGATATTCATGTATAAAAATAGGCATTTTCTACCCTTAGAGGGGCTTAGATCATGATAAATTTCTTTATAGTTTGACGTACTTACAATATGAACATGATAGACGATTTAGCATAAAAATGAAAACATAGTGGTGGCAAAATTACATTAAAAACTATGCAGATATATGTAGACATTTGATGTGATGACGTTTCGATCTTTATTGGGTTCATCTTCAGGGCCTGGGACTTATAAATATTGCTTCAGTTGTACAAATATATACAATGCTAAAAATTTTAGTTTCGATCGAAGTATTTGTACTCACTCATTGTGTATGTTTTCGGTGTAGATGTGTCATTCTTGTCTATCGTGTTGAGAGTGTCAGTGAGATATTGATATTTTATGGTTATATACGTTGGATTTTGATGAGAGTGCCAGTGAGGTATTCTCAACATGGCACACAGCCATGTGCATCATTACACGCAAAACAAACAGAAAATGTTTTCCTAAACCCACATCACCCCAGACTGCCTCTCACGATCTTGAATAATCATTAACTAACGGTCATTAAACACCACACATTAATTTTTATTATTTATGCTCCCATCTAATAAAGATCAAAACAAGTGCTAAATGTATTCCAAAAAGGAAATGTATTAATACTTGAATGTTGATTGTTACAATCTAACGAGGTGTATGAAAATTTTAAAGATCTTTTAGTCATGCACGTCGTACCCGAAAATTATTTCAACTTAAACACTCTACGCTACATTAATCTTAGACCAAATATTAATTAAACCCCCCTTTTAACATACAAGTTGAAATAATAGCTCAATAGCACAACGCTAAATAAATAACAACTCAAATAAACGGACTGTTGAGCGGCTTGACTGAGTTTTTCGGATTGATGCCAGAAACATTTTAAAACATGAATCGACCCTTTGTCGTCTGAAGTAAAATAGGAGGATATTAATTTTTCATTCATTTCCTTTGATGATGGATACAATGTGTATCTTTGATAAATATTTTTTTTTATTAACACAAAAAGAAGATATACCTTATTAAAAGGGAAAAATGTTTAGAGAACAAACTGTAATCTCATATAAGAAAAGGGATACAAAAATAAAGGGAAAAATTCAATTTTTCAGTTTAATTGTTGGCTGTTTGCTTACTTGAACAGCATGTTGTTTGCCGGAAATATTAATCAAACGCGATGCTCAACCTAATAACGAAAGATTAAATGGAATTATCGTCAATTTTAATTATTCATTTATTCCTGGAATTACGTTGTATACAGGTTGGTAAAATATCAATTATAATTAAAATATCAACAAAGCTATTATGGTGGTGGAAAAAACAATGCGCTGGTTTTATGGTAGGTCATGTGGTGAATAAACGTTGAATTGGCACTGGGTCACTTCCTTGGCCCGTTTCAATTCGCTGGTTTTCATGTTGCTCAAACGGGCATCGGCTTAGCCGCATCTTCGGTTAGGAATATAGTTCATTTACTTAACTTTATTAATTCGAATTTATACTTTAAACAGCAAACATTTAAATTTCGATCTTGCAATGTTATTGAAGAAATGAAATATGTCTTGCTTGATTTCGTAGATTTCATTTTTCATGCTTAAAGATTTTTATACATATCCTTTTATTAAAATCGACTGTGGGGGCCTTGCCATATTGTTCTATACAGATCTGTACAAATTTGATCTGCCTTAACTCATCTAACTGACCAACCGAAAGCCAGGCTAAAATCTTACTTATTAAGATTGGCGATAAGCCGAAACCTGCGATTGTAAACGGACCCAGGTATCGAGTTCCATTTATCATAAAACATAATACAACCTTTTTATGTAAAAAAGTTCCAGTTCCCGAAATTTTACCAGGATTTGTGTACAAGAAAAAGGGCATTCTTCTTGGAGACCCAAATCATCATTGGTCCATTTAAATAAATTTAATTTGTAGTCTTAAGGGTTTATTTGTGATTAAATATAAATGTTTTGCTGTAATCAATATTTCAATAATATCAATAAGTAGAATCACGGACACCTGTGTTTTTGAACCAAAGCCCGCGCACGTGCCCCTTATGCAGAAAAAGGTTGCTCGATGTATCCCACATACTGAAAACGTGTCATGCTTTGGCTCCTTACAGGGAGCGTGCAGGCCTGCCATCGAATTTGAAGACAGTACTCGAGCACTGCAGAGGCCCCTGTTCTATTTATAAAATTACTCCATCGAACACAAATCTAGATTAGTTTGTGTATAGGTCGGCGGAGGAATATCAAGTACTGCACGGACCAAACGGAATGAGTATAATGTATGGATGTATTTATATGTATGAAATGTAGTGTTTGAAAGTGTAAATAGAACATAGACTTAGTTGGGGGCTGAAATGACCTAGATGTCGGAAGCCAAAGTAAAAATAAATAAATAAACGATTCCTCTCACAAGTTGTTAAGAACCCTAATGAAATTAATATTATAGCAACACGCACACTGAGACTAGAAAATGAACCTATTATATACTAGCTTGACAGGTCCTTGGGGAACTATAATCCGTCCAAGACCGGTTCGTTCAGACGTAAACACTCACGCAAATAAATACATTGTGTTTTGTATGGATGAACTTATATGTATGAATATAGTGTTTGAAAGTGTAAATAGAATACAGACTAGCTGGGGGCTGAAATGACTTAGATGTAGGAAGCCCCTGGAAAAAAAAATCTAGTCCAGCTTTTTATACACAAATCTTTAATTTAAAAAAAAAATTAATTAAACCATAATTAATTGTGAAATATTAATTGGTCGAGCGAAAATAGTCATCCTATATGTAATGTTTAATTGGAAAAGCCAGTGCTACGAGCAGGCTGCGAACCCACGACCTTTGAATAAATAAATACTGCTCTACCAGTTGAGCTTTTGTATCTTCGATCCACCCAGATACCAACTACCCATCTCAACCTTAAACCTTTAGAATTTTCCTTCCTGCCTTTTTTGTCATTTTTCAAATGTCGTGTAATCAGGATTCGATTTGAAGTGGCCACCGACATTTGTTAGTGAATTTACTTCGTTTTACTTATTAAAATTTTAGTGGTCCGATTGACCAAATTACCTCATTCAATTAATTAATCCTTTTATGTAATGTTTTGATTTTTATTTCAAACAAAACCTTACATAAAATAATTAATTAATTTGAAAAATATTTCAAGATATGGCGTTAAAAATTACATTTAACTACCGGCTTAATATATTAACCATATAAGACACATTGTAACATATTTTCTGAATAATTTTTTTTTACGAGGGTTCGCAACAGCAGAGGTCATATTAACCCTCAGGGTGCCTGTGATTTTGAAAAAAGCCCATTTGTAAGTATGTCCGGTTGGAATGCAGGGCCATTGGATTCGAACCCGGGACCTTTACCTTACAGTGATGAGCGCCGTGTCAACGCCTAAACTGCCACCGACTCCTCACAAGACATATTTTGACAAAAGTTTTTTTTTAAACAACATTCATAACAACTTAAGAACAATTTAAGAACAAAAATACCCAAGAAAGGTTGTGTAGTAGTAAAAACTCATATAGTTAACCTGGCTACATCGCATAATTATGTTGCTATTAAAATACATGTTTTGAACAATGTTGCATACATACTAACAAGTTACTTACACTGCTATACCTGGCATCTGCACTAAAATAAACTCAAAAATGTTCCATTGATATTGAATTTAAATGGTAATGGCACTGGAGAGAACTGTTAAATTATTTTTTTGTGTTGTTATGTAGGTTTAAAAAAAAACATTTTCCGACGCCCCCGAAATCTTTAAATTAATATGGAAATTCTTTTTGTTTTATTTCTAGTTTATTTATTTATTTTATTTCCATTGAAGAAATGCTAGATGTTATATTTTTATCAACGGAAACAACCGGGCTTTTATATATTCCGATTTAATCCATTTCCCAAGACTTACAAGCTTCCTCTTCAGAATATCTGGGGCCCAGAAATGGAGTCTGGGTAGTGCTTAATAATAAATGTGAATATGTAAGAGGCCGGTTGTTTACCTTCAATACAAACCCAAATATTCAGAATATTGAAATTTCTGTTTCTTGCTTATCGCGCTTATTTATCAAAATAATAATGGTTTAATCAGTTAAAAAAAAAAACACTACACTATCACAATTTAAAACCTTTTTGATCAACGGCCCCAAAATGCAACATTTTCTCTTTTAAAAGTTCAGCTTCGGTTCTAATTAACTAGTACAAAGAAACTGGCAAGTATGTGGGTGCGCTTCATAGTAGATTTAAGCTGTCATCTCCAGACACGTTAAATTCATACATACTAATAATTTTACCGAATCGTAATATAAATAATGCAATAATAAATTTTCTTATTTCAGTACATTTATAAATCTCATTTTAACTTTTAAGCAATAACTTAAAACTTTAGCAAAAAGAAGTTAGTTTGAAGTAACTATTTATGTTTAAATAGTTTCATAACTTTCAATTTTTAGACGATAATAAAATTAATTCATGATAATTATCAATTAATAAGTAATTCAATCTAAACCAAGAAAATCTTTTTGTATTTATAAATGTTATAAAGGGCAGATTGTATGAACTTGAACAACTTTTTCAAATGTATTCTCTCTTATGAATAAGATTTAGAATGATGTTAAATACATTGATTGATTAGTAGCTAAAGAGGTTTTTTAAAATACATACAATAAATAATTTCAATGTCTAAATATATTTTAGATCGTTAGACGAGTTTATTTTGGTCGTTCCCTTTTAGTATTGTGCGCAGATTCGAACTAAGTCGTTTCCAGTTGAAGCCCGAAGTAACATTCGTGTGGGTGTATTCTGACAGGCAAAAAATTCTGCCCATTTGCAATATAACTTGATTTGCATATATTTTTATATATTAGTTTTACGTTTTCTAACGTTCAATAATTCAGTGTTTGTATAAAAAAGGAAAATAAATATGTAAATTTCCATGGAAAATGAAAAATTAAATAAAGACTGATTGATAAAATTTGTTTTAATTTTGCTTTATATTTATAATTGACAATTCAATATCGCGGAGTTTCTCCTACCTTAATTACATATCGGCGACACCTGCGCATACTTTCTAACAGTCTGGAAAAGTTTCGTTGCTATAGGTTAGCGTATTCATTGCCAAGAGATCTTTCAAAAGAGTATCAGGAAGTGATGGACGTCCTCTGATTCCACCGAAGATAGTCAAAGCATGGCGTTGAAAAATCCCCACAGCGAGTGGCCGTCGAAGAACTTCCATGAACCACAACCAACTCTGTGCGACACTCATTTGCAATCCGCGCCCGCACCACCAGAGCTACGTTGAAAAGGTTGGCTATGGGAAAAATTAAAGTGAAAACATATCAAAAGGTAAATTACTACTTAATACTGCCTTCTCTCCCTTGTAATATAACTTGATTTGTATATATTAATCCAACTTTTACCTTTATAACGTTTAATAATTGAGTCTTTGCCTATAAAAATTTAAAAAATATAAATTTCTAAGGAAAATGAAAAATATTAATAAAAAGACGGACAGAAAAATATTCTTTAATTAGATTTTTAATTATCATTTCTATATTGCATATTACTTTCTCTTTCTGTAATTACATCTCGAAGCCGCCTCGGAATACTTTCTACTAATCAGGAAAAATCTCTTTCCTGTTGGACGCACGAAGATTCCTTTAAAGATCGTGGAATGTACTTGTAAATTATGGACGTTCGCTTATTCGTCTTTTCAGGTTATCCCAAAAATTTTCGATGGGGTTCAAGTCTGGAATACACCCTAGTCAGGCCAATACCCTAATTTTATGCTGTTGAAGGTAGGTTTGTATTATGCGAGCGACATGTGGACGGACATTATCGTGCATTAATATAGGTTTGTCGCTGATTTAATCGATGGTAGGAAACACATGATATGTAAATATTTCATCCGTATAACAAATGGCTGTCGAACACCGTCCACGAACAACCACCAACTTTGGTCGCTCTCCATGGAAAGTCTCGCCCAAACCATTACTGAACTACGTTGAAAAGGGTCGCTCTGAGAAAATTTACAGGCTTCGTACCTTTCACGTCGCCTTTTTCATTCTATTTCACGCACATTTCCAGATCGTAGAACAAATCTACACTCAACTGAAAAAGCACAACAGACCAATCGTCTAAAGGCCTATGGTTGTGTTCTCGAGCAAAGGGGATACGTGCAACTCTGTGTTTTCTGGTCGATTATGATCCTTTTACAGGGCGAAAATCCATCAGTCCATAATCGTTAAATCCTTTGAGCAGTGCGTTCAGAAATTTAGACACCTCGAACTTCCTGGAGCTGATGAATCGCTTGAACGACTGACACTAAGGCGCCTGTTTTGAGACATTCTCAATGTCCCAAAACACGGTTAATCTTTGGCTCTGTTACCCTGGGGCTTTCAGAACCTGCCCTTCTACGTTATGTCCCAGTTTCCCGAAAACGTCTATCGGCGTCTCGCAGTGTTTCCTACGGAACCCCGATGGCAATACCCACATACCTGATGAACGTTCATAAGTGCCAAACCACGCCGGGTTGGAATACGGGAATAAATTCAACGTATAATTTTTTCCAATAAATTTGTCGTGTGGATGTGGATGGATGGATACCAGGGACTGAGCACTGCAGCTGTACAGCTTATTGTACTATAACCTGGCTCCATTTTTGGGGGAGGGCTCACAACACAAAGTGAACTTGAGCCCCCGTTGTACCAGTGTTCTTCCATCGAAGAAACTCATTTTTGAAGGAGGTTGGGACCAGGTTCAGGGTCGCTGAGACTGTTCCTCCTTGTGTGTTTACCCGTGTTTATCCTCCCAATCGCCTGAGATTAAATGTGTTCTAAGTGCTCAACTATTCGGCCTGCCAATCAGAAAAGTGTGTGATTTTTCTTAATTTTTAGTACATTACAAGTACAAAATATCTATTTATACTACTCCAATGATAATAAAACATAGACTCTATAAAGTAAAATATTGAACTAACAAAATACAGCTTACTTGAGATAAACTATAATAAGGTAACGTCGAGTCAGAACTAATAATTGGCTGATATGTGTTACTTACTAGACTTTACGTCACACGTTTATGGTATATTCCATTAGGTGACAATTAAGTTTAATTTATTTCAAGGCCATTTTATTTTATTACATGAAACCAAAGGGTTGGTGGTGGATGGTAGATGGATGGATACGGGGGACTGGAGGAGTTCCCTCCTGAGCACTGCAGCTGTACAGCTTATTGTACTATACCCTGGCTCCATTTTTGGGGGAGGGCTCACAACACAAAGTGAACTTGAGCCCCCATTGTACCAGTGTTCTTCCATCGGAAGAAACTCATTTTTGAAGGGGGTTGGGACCAGGTTCAGGGTCGCTGAGATCCGGTCCCGCCCCTTCCATTGATGAGTGCCGTGTCAATTTCTTTTAATTGCGGCCACCGGTCCCCTTAGGCGTCAGAAAAATTCCAGAGGCGACGGTGGGGATCGAACCCACGACCGCGGGGTCTACTAGCCGAGAGTCTGACGCCTTAACCACTCGGCTACCGCGGCCCAATTTGTCGTGTAAAAAACGTTTCGATTTTTATCAACATCATTTTACAAATCCAATGTCACTTGTATTTGTTGAATAATTAGTTTTCGTAAAGTTTTCATCATATTACTATTTAAAAACAAATTAATGTAAACGGATGCACATTAAAATAAAAGTAATATAATAAATGTAAAATGTAAATATTAAAAAAAATCTTACGATGTGTATTTGTATAACTATTCGTTTAATTTAATTTGGACCCGCGGTAACAGAAATTTTTTTAAAGAACCCTATTTTCCAAAAAAAAGTTTAATAATATGTGATTAAAAACACTATCACTAGGCTTCTTGGTGATTAGGTTAGTTTTTATAGGTTTAAACTTTTCACAACCCAGGGTATAAACAGAACTGTATAAGTAATTAAAATGTTTAAAAAAAGTTCCTACACGTAACAAGTCTTTGTTAATAAAACAAACAATGTTATTACCAACGAGCTTTTATAAAATCTTCATACAGATGTAATTTTCTTATTTCATGTATGACAGGTGTAGAATATTTTAATAAATGGCACACGGTTCGAAGTTGTTTCAGTTCCGATTATTTTACGACGGTATATAATATAATTTGCTTCCCGCCGAGTGAACAGCTTCATGTTTGAATAATATCCACCCAGAAGACAGTACTTCAACAAGATCTATTAATGAAAATGTTTTTCCAGTTCTCTTCTCGCAAACATAGCCAAGTTGGTAATGGATCACATCAAGTATAGTTAAATAAGATTGAGCACTCAACTTGCATTCCGAATCGATAAAAGATTTTATTGGATACGTCGTATGTTCAACCAAATAGAACATTTCTTGAATTATTTCACTTTGTTTATTTATCATATATTCATCATTATTTTTTAATAACGTGGAATGGACATGAGGTTCGAGAGTTCTGTTTTAATAAAAATTTCATCCCTGGAAAGGTTTAAAAACCAAAGTGTTTTAATAAAATAACAGATTAATTTATTAAATTGATAAAATCAAACAATTTTTAACTTTTAATGTTCTAAAATGTAATGTTGTGTATCACTTGATGAACGAATACATTTTATTATTCTATTCTATTATTTCTATTATTAAAATAGATTTACAAGGAGACTGGCGATAAGTGTCAAGGAGGTGGTCCTAGGTGCCAACCAAAAACCTTTCTATAAACCCCTGACCAAATTTCAACGGTACAGAAATAATTTCAGGTTTTGTTTTATTTTTATCTTTCGACTTAGGTCCTCTAAATTGCTTAAAAATTTCAGAAATTCCGACTGTAGAAAATCTGATTTGTACAACCTGAACGCCAGTTAAATTTGCTGTAAGAGAACTTATTTACATTATAGAATTGATTAAAAAAATTATCGATGAAAAATTCAGAAAAACAAAAATGTTGAAAATTGGAATATTTTGAAAAAGTTGGATCGGTTACTGTTAATAACTACAAACTCCCGGAGCTTTGCAAATTCCCTCAAAAGTTTTCATTCGGTTAGTTCAGGTATACCGATCTATATGGATTGCATTCGGGAAGGCTCACAAATGTAACTGGAAAAAAAAGTACACAATTGGTGTGATGTAGATTTAGGAAAATAATTTTTTTATCGTGTCAACGTTTTGATCTTTACTGAGATCATCTTCAAGACCTGGGATTTGTATACATTGTTTAAAGTTTACAAATACATGTAGGATGTAAAAAAAAAGAATTTATCCATACTAGCAAATTTTATATAAAAAAAATTCAATAGTAGAAAACTTTAGATTAAAAAAATTATACAATACTAGAAAATTTGAGATGAATAAATGAATTTATACACTAAATAATAATTAATCTAAATTTTTTAGCATTATATAAATTAATTTTTTTAATCTAAAATTTTCTAGCATTGTATAATTTCTTTTTAATTTAAAATTTTCTATCGTTGTATAAATTCATTTTTTTAATCTAAAATTTTCTAACATTGTATAAATTCATTTTTTTATCTAAAATTTTCCAGCATCTTATGAATTTATTTTATTTTTTTTTATAACTCAAATTTTTAACATTTATAATATAAAAACAATGTTCTGAATCCCAGTCCTGAAGATGATCTCAATTTTTTTATTACATTTATTTGTTATTTACAACTACAAGTGTTGTATTAAGTAAATATGTATGATTTCATTTCACGTAAATGATGAATTTTCATTTGAGGCTCTTGTAGGAGAACTTGCCCAGTGGTAACACTCCTTCACACTATCTTGTTCAGTCTTCACACAATGAGGTCTCGGGGCCACTTTCGCTTCAATTATCTTCGAGGATTTTCAGGTAGTGTATAAATTTGTGTGTGATAAATTTCGTACGAATAGATTACTGCGTGTGTTCAATGATTGATGAAATTTGTTATATCGGGTTTTGATGAGTTCGTGTACAAACGGGATGTGTAGGTCCTTATGAATAGTGTAATTTGAAACGTAAAAAGGAGCATTTATAATATGACGGACAATTTTGGATTGGACTGATTGGAGACGCTGGGAATTGGAATCCTTGGTTGAGCCCCACACTTCACAACCGTACGCCCTGAGAGGTCTAATCATTGTCTTGTAAATTAAAAGTTTGTTTTCGAGGTCTAATTTTGATCGTGAGTCGAGTAGTCTTTTTAACAATTTATAACGTCGGTTTGTTTGCTGTCTTTTCAGTCTTGTATGGGGATTCCAAGTCAGTCGTTTATCAATGAAAAGTCCAAGATAACGCACAAGGTCAGTGGTAGGCAATGGAATTCCATTTATATTCACCGTAGGACAGACATTTTTACGTAGGGTAAAATTGTTCTGTGTGCTGTTTGTTAGGTTTACCTTTATTCTCCACTTTGTGAACCATAGTGTTAATTCATTTAGGTGTTGTTCTAAGTGCTGAGCGTTAATTGAGGGGTCCAAATTGCGTGTAAAAATTGCTGTATCATCAGCGAATGTGTGTGTCGAAATGTTAACGTGTGTTGGAATGTCTGCAGTGTATATGGAAAATAGAAAAGGGCCAAGTATGTTTCGTTGAGGAACACCCGCCCTTATGCGTATATAAGGTGAGAATTCAGTTCCCTGACGGACTCGACAAAATCGATCCGTCAGATAAGTTCTATGTATAAGATAGTACGTATGAGGGAGGATGCTGCTTAATTTCCAAAGCAAACCCGAGCGCCAGACTCGATCGAAGGCTTGTTCTAAATCAAGAAAGACACCCAGGCAATGCTGTTTTTGTTCGAGGGAAGAGGCTATATTGTCAGCAACACGATATAATTGTTGAGTTGTCGAGTGAAATGTGCGGAACCCAAACTGATGATCTGGAATAATATTAGAATTTTCAATTATTGGAAGTAATCGTCGGAGAAGTAGTTTTTTCTAGTATTTTGGCAAGGATAGACAGGAGACTAATGGGTCGATAGGAATTTGGAAGATCAGAAGGTTTATTTGGTTTATGAATCATTTTAATTATAGAGAACTTATGGAGTACAGCGTTGTATAGGTATGTTAAGTATAGCAAACCTCTGTGGGGCAAATTTTGTAATATTTGTTTTGAAATTAGATCATAACCTGGAGCTTTTCGTGATGGTAGTTGTTTAATAGTGTGTCGTATGTCTGATGGAGTAAATGCTTTAGGAGGGTTAGAGAGTTGTAAGGGGACATTCAAGTCGTGTTCAATGTTTAGCTGATGGTCATGATCAAGTATGTCATGGTGTGCAGTAAAAATTGTGGAAAGATGCTCTGAAAACAATTTAGCAATGTCAGAATTGGATTTTGCCCAAACGTTGTTACTAACATGATCTCAATAAAGACAGTACAAATTTTAGATTAAAAAAATTGAATTAATACAATGCTAGAACATTTTAGATTAAAAAACTGTATTGATACGATGCCCGAATATTTTAGATTCAAAGTATTTGTATTTATAAATCCCAGGCCCGGAAGATAATCTCAATAAAGATCGAACGAAGTTGGAAGAAAAGTATATTCCGGGGTATGGAATTTAGAGGGGTTAATTTTACAATAGAACTTTAAGGTCGGAGTGAAGGAAAGGTAAACTGAAATATTCAATTTTTCTTATGTTTTGTTAAGAAATATATTTTTATATCCTTTACTTTTAAGTGCGGCACTTTGTCTTTAATATTTATAATTCCCAGGCCCGAAAGTTGATCTCTGTAAAGACCAAACGTAGGCACGTAATAAACAAAATGTTTTTCTAAAACGTACGTCACACCTGACCGCATCTCACGACCTCCAAATAAACAGTAAAAATCATAAGTGAAATGGTTTTTAGAAAGGTGAAATTGTGCAAATTTTTTTTCATTTCCGTTCAATTAATCAAAAAATTAGGTAACATCCTGTAGCTTAAGATTATCTCTGACTTAAATTCACCTGTCGTTAGTTTCAGAGGGTCTTTTGGCGCTACTCCAGCAAAACCATTATTCGCACATACAAAACGCTCAACCTATAAACATAAACATCCTTATAAAGGAATATTCGTTCGGCTTTATTCGACCAGGAACGAATAAATCACTTTGGTGTATATAAAACTTTTGACCTCGGCCCAAATTGACTCCACTTGTTTTGGGCTTATTTGGCGATAACGAACATTAGAGTGGGAAGTTATTCTCCAATTGAGTTGTCGGTCGAGTTAGGAACTCAATATCGGTTATAGGTCTCTCGCCTATCTCGCTCGCAACACTGCAATCTGAACAAACACTTTTATTTTAATAATTAATCACTTTTTTATTTCCCTAGTTGACTAGTGGTGGAGCAAAAGAAACGAAAGAACCAAAATACACATTGTAAGTATATAAAGATTGACCTAAAGGTAAAGTTTATTTGGTGATCGCGAGATGCGGTCTGGTATGATTTAGAAAAACCTTTTTTTCATGCCTACGTTTCAGTCTCTATAGAGATCATCTTCAGGGCCTGGGATTTATAAACATTAAAAACAATACCACACTTAAAGGTAAAGGTTATAAAAATGTTTCTTAACAAAACTAACAGACATAACAAAAGTTTAATATTTCAGTTTCCCATTCTTTCACTGCGAACATAAAGTTTTATTGTAGAATATGCCCTACCTTTAAAGGGCATACACAGGTTCTTCTAAGCTAGTTTTGTTTTAAAAGTTATTGCCTCCTTTGGCTGTATGGTTTCATGTTCAATGGTTTTCAACCACATAGGATTTGTTTCTTGGCTGTTTTATGGCAGAGAAGGTGTTTTTCGTTTCGGTTTTTCCGGTAATCGAATGGCGAATGGCGAGGTTAAAAGTTTGTTATTTCACATAATTCAGGCCTGCTGAACGTGAGGTACAAGCTGAAATGTTGTGGAACGTTTATGATTGTTTTGTACCACATACATTCCTTCGTATGTGATTATTTCTTTTTCTATATATTTGTCCTTCTTTCCGCATGTTTTGGGTGTTGCCAATTTGCGCTTTTGTCCCATTTTTTGCCTCCAATGAAGTAACCATACTCGGAGAGGGTTTATTAATATTTTATCCATGCACCATTTGCGTGTTACATGTATTTCATATAATATAACATATATAAAGCATGCAAAAAAATAATTAAACGAAACCTCCTGTAGAAAGTACGTAATTAATCACATATGATAGCACAATAAAATAAAAAATTATATATTTAAAGTAATCAGATACAAAAATTCATCTTTAAATATTCATTTGTAACATGAATGTATTGTATGTATGATCGTGGGGCTAATCTCCCAAATGCTCCAAAGTTATATCTTGTTACATTGGGCTAGTGTGAATAATTTGTGCTGTGTAATTTATTAGCGTGATTGGTAGCTTATCCCCAATTTCAACGAGGAATATCGAGTACTCTGTTGTGGTATGGAAATAGTCTGGGGTGTGAATGTAATTTATTAGCGTGAATGGAACAGTACGTTTCCAATTACCCCCGGGAATATTTAGTATTCTGGGGTAGTGCGAATGCTGACTAGACGAACATGTTTGTATCATGCTTCTGGATATTTCTGTTTGTTTTATTTTATCATCAATTGACGAGGCCCCCGGGTCAAAGAGGGGATAGAAAAGAGAGAATCGGTTACCGCTGAACGATAAACTGGAAAAACAGAAAAAGAAATAAGCAGAATTAAAACGAGAGAACAACAAGAAAAGTAAAGCTACGAAAGGGAGGGCTTTCGATGATATATTTAATGGACCATGTACATAGTTGGAAACTGAAGATCACTATTATTTACAAATTAAATGAAAAATTGATAAAGATTCGAAATTCAAATTGTTTTAGTCGGTGGCCAGTCATAGCCATGTAAAATCACTTCTTTGTTTAACTCTTGACACAAATTAAATATATTTAAGCAGTAAAATAGTAGATAATCATATGTCGTCTCATGTACAGTTCTTTAATTCTAGTTCAAAAATTGATAAGTATACTAGCGTTCTCGCCAGTTGGCACCGATAAGAGGAGAAATAACCATATTTTGTCCATTATGAGTACTTTTTTAAATATGTACGTTTTTGTATTTTTACATGCCTGTGTGAAACAATTCATTACGTTATTTAATCACACGTTCACGTTTTTTTCTTTAATCAGTTCATTATTGTGCAGGTATGGGTTTAAAATATTGATGATATGATTTTCACAATGTCCCTGGGTTTGTATGCATTTATTTTTATTATTTTATTCGAGTAGCAACACATTTTTTTTTTTTTTTTTTTTTTTTTTTTTTTTTTTTTTTTTTTTTTGTGACCAAATCTGAATAGCTACTTTAACCACCTACTCTCATATAAGCTTCTCGATTTAGCAAAAAATTTATGCCAGCCAGTAACTTAATGGGTGAAATAATCTGCTAATAAATAAATCTACTGTTACCGAGAGATGATGGAAAGAAGGTTGGAATTTTATTTTACGTTTTTACCAAGAAAAAAAAAACGCACCTTGCCAAAACACGCAAAAATAAATTTTGAGAAAATCCAAAAATATTTTTTATTCTCCAAATTTTTGTCTTACAAATTACTTCGATTTTTTTTTTCGAAAGTCACGTAAATTGTGAGATCTTTGAAGCAAATTAAACGATTAGGTAAAAATTTTCAGGCGATTTTACCTACATATACCATGCATTATGGCACAAACCGTGCCATCCTAATTAAATCAGAAGCGAAGATATAAAGGTCAAAACTTTGTTAGCTTTTTTTTTCATATTTATTTTTCCTTTTTCAAAGATGTTGAATCTAAATGTTGTTGGTAGAAAGAAAAGACTTTCCGCTTCCGGTTGAAATAACGCTAAATTTATCGAGTTTTACTTTTAAAACACAAAGAGGTATGAAGATCGCAACCAAAAATTACCCCCTCCCCCAACGATTCAAGCCTTAAAATTTTACTTTTTTATTACATACTATCAACAGTAAAGATTTTAAATGTGGCTTGGAAAATCCAATTTTTTTAATAAAAGGAATTTGGACTTAATCATACTTGAAACGTCATTTGGATTTGGTAACTTTCACTATGTCCAACTTCATACGTATTAATTTCTTTGTTTTAACCCTTTTTTTATTAATTACTAAAACGCTGAGCGAATAAGCCTAGTGTCAATAAAGTTTTAAATAAATCATTCCGCGGCTTCCTTTTTATGTATTATGTATCAAATGACTTTAAAATTCCCCTAAAAAAACCCTCAAAAAGTAGTTGTTTTAACGAACTGTGGTATGTCGTATATATATACACGTATATATTATGCCCGTTTGAATTAACGCTTGAAATTTTTATACTGTGCGTTGCATTTTTTAATTTTTTTTTTCGTAGAGAGCAATGAAAATATATAGTTGGTATAAAAAACACCATTATACACAAAAAAATTAAACTTTTAATAAAGTTCAGGCAATTAGTCAGTGGGAAATAAAGGCCGGAATTACTGCAAAGAGGTTGTATATTAAGCGACCAAACGAGTAGGTGAATTATATTAGCAAGGGGCTTAATATGGAAGGTTAATGTGGGATTTCTACAAAGATAATAGAATTTCGTTTAAAGCACCAAGCATAACGATAAGCCCTGTTTAAATAACCTCTTATCCTTGGGTTATTCAAATCAAACACCTCTCTTTTAATGTCTTTAAGCTGAAAATACTTAACTTTTAACCACAAGCGGCAATAATGTTAATAATTTATGGTGAAGATTTATAAGTAAAAGTCCAATTCTCAATAACAGTATGAATTCTCAATAAGTATAATAAATTTAACTATTACAAAAAATTGTGTGTTTAAGCATGTTTCCTTTTTTAAATTCTATGTGACAGTGATTTTCGTGTAGGGCTGTGATGATCGACCAAACGGTGATCATACCTAAGCAAGCCAGTTATGACTTACTCTTAGCTTTCCCCCAAATTTAAGTTGTTAAATTGTTTTGAATAAAATTAAAACAAGATTTATTAAAGAAACACATACAGGAAAATTAAAAGGAACTCTTATGCCACTCTGGGACTATCGAACATAAAATTAAAATGAAACAGTATCTTATAAACAATTAGCATAACAATAATTGACGCTCTTTTGTCAGGCCTCTACTTATCTGGCCGTCTTTGGGCTTCGATACACCAAGTAATCAGTCGGCACCTCTTGACCGTTACACTTCCAGGAACACACTGGCCTTATGATTCCCACAATCCACCATGACCTCCTCAGGAGTGGGTCTAGACGGGTGATGTGTGAGGCTGTAGCGTCACGCTGCAGCGTCACATTACCCACCCCTGATGTTGGAACTCCCGCGGGGGGTTTGGCTGATGTTCACCCCGTGTGGAATTTCTTCGGTTGCTGAGGATAGACGGTCCTGATGTCCCTTCCTTTGCGCCTAGGGTCTGTTGGCATCGGCCATCGCCTCGAATTTGCTTTGTAGTGCCGGTTCCTGGCGAGGTAGTCCATCTCGTTGGCTCTGAGCTGCTCAGGTATGGTATTATCCCCATGACTCCGACTCTCTGGCTGTTCCAATTGATAAAAAAAGTAAATTTAGTTCAGTATTAACTAAAAGTTTTTCCTTTACTTTGGCAAAGAGTTTAAAATTTACTGAGATATGTTCCCGAAAGGTTGTTTTATTAATTTACTTAATAATTTTATATATATATTTTTTAATGAATTGATCTACACACATTTTGAATTGATAAACAGAGGCCTTAAAGTTAGTAGATCATTCATTGCCTCATACCGGCATACCGACACTTTTTTTTTTTAAATCATTAGAATTTTTTTTATTATTTACAATACCAACACCAATATGCAAATAATAAAAAAATTCTAATGATTAAAAAAAAATCGCTTCTCGGCGGAGGCAGTGGCCGTTTAGTCTGCAAGTGCTTCTCGTAGTTATCAGTTTCGAGGCGAAACCACCCCCGGTGGATAGAAACGCGCGCAAGCCGCCCCCGGCGAAGCAGAGCGAGACGAGGAGAACACGGAAAGAGACTAGACGAGAGATAAAGTGCGATTCTATTCTTGTGGTGCTATTTTGGTTTTGTGTAAAAATGTTGTGACACTCTCACTTATTTCTTATTATCTAAACTCATAAATTTATTAGAGTTAGTGTAAGTATTTACTACACTTTGATCTTAGCCAAAAGGCCGATAGTGTAAATATTTGTAAAGTAATAGTTGTTGTGCCTTTCCTCGAGTTTGAAAGAGGTCTTACAACACAGCAATGACAACAGCAAGAAAGTAATCAAATATCTGAAGCAAATAAATGCATATGATCGCCTTTAATGCTTCTCCACACGTAGTTTCGTTTTCCCTTCCTGAAGTGAGTGTATTTATTGGCGAGAATGTGTGAGTGTATGGGTGAGTAGTGGTCGGAATATCGAGTACGCCACAGATCCACCAAACTAGGATATATATCTCTTTGGGTGTTTTGGGTAGAATGAATGTATTTATTGGCGCGAAAGTGAGTGTGCAGGAAAATCGAGTACTCCACAGACCCACCAATTTAGGTTAGTATTAGGCTTAATATCTTTTAGAATGAATGGGCAGAAGCACTGTTGTAATATTAAATGCGCCAGTGGCTCCGCATTTTTTTATTTGTAAATACAGAATGATTGGTTATTGCTTGAGTGAATGTATTTATTAGTGCGATAGTAGTGTATGTATGGATGGGTCTATGGTGGAATATCAAGTACCCCATAAACCCACAACCTAGGATAATACGTTAGATTAATTGTAATTTTAATTGTATGGATGTATTTATTAGCGTGAACGAGGGCGCGTCTTCAGAGGAATATCGAGTATTTTGAAACCCGCGCATAGGCTAGGTTGGGATTGAATGTTAGTGAATGAGTTAGTTTCAGAACCTTTTCACTACGTGGGAGGGGTAAAAATGATGAAAAAGCATTGGAAAATATAGGTAACAGTTTTTTTAAAACATTTTTTAAAGATTTTTAAGAATTGTAAAAACCTGTACTTATTTGCGTTTTGAAAGTAGAGCTTTAAAAGTTTTTTTATATTTTTCCATATTGATTTAACTTTTGAGAAAACCAGGGGGACATTAATACTTTGACATTCTGTACACAGAATGTATTTTTTATTTTTTTATTTATATTTTTTCCCGATATTTTTAACATTCTCGTCCCCGACCCATTGTCAATGTTTGGAATAGAGATTGAACGGTTCATAATTCAATAAAAAGTTTATAAATGTTTGGTTTGAGGTTGGATGAGGGATGGATGAAGAAAAAATTTTGAGTTTGCTCATTGAAAAAATTCAGAGCAGTAATTTAAACTTTGTGAGGCGTATGAGTTGAGTGGCCTTTTTTTATTACCACCTTCCAGTTGACCTGACTTTGTTATCTGTTTTTCAGATCAGTTCGTTGAATTAATTCTATTTAATGCTGAAAATCTTTTAAATACCTGAAACCTTTTAAATAACGTAATTTAAAACGATTGTTGGCACTTAAGGAAACTGATTATTGAACTCCTAAGATTGTAAGATACAATTTATTTACTGTAAATAATATATAAGAAAGTATACAATTTCAAGCCGCAAGAGGTCCCTCATTCCTGGCACAATGGTTCAGATTTGGCAAAAACTTATTTGTTTTAATGCATTTTATCACAGATTTTTTTCCAATTTTCTTTCCAATATTGGATTATTTAGCAGTTATCTTTTAGTCAACCCAAATTTGTGCAGTTTATGAAACAAAAGAAATTTAAGTGTTAATTATTAGTACAATATTAAAGTATTACCATGTTAGTAAATACTTAAAATTATTGTGGGATGAATGTGCTCTTCAGATATGCAGAAGAAACCGTTATTTTTTTTAGCAAATCGAAACCTAGCCTTCAGGAGTTTCCAGAAAAAGAAGGACTAGATTCAATGAAACGAAATACAAGCAAGCAATTTTCACCCTTCGCCGTATCATTTCTCACACTCTTGTTCGGTATTTGGGATTTTTCATAGACGAAAGATTTCCCACACACTCTTAGTGCAAAACATATTCTACTTCTTCACATCTTTACTAGACCAATTTGGACGCAAGTGATGGAACTGTGCTCAAGCGGGACCAACCACCAAAGAATCCAGGCATTTGTGTCCAAAACCCTTGGAACCGATGTCCATCTTCCGTATTTCCAACTGGTGAGACACATTCAAAATCCCCTTTGTACTTAAACACTCCAATACACGTCAACCCCTTGACTCTCATCACGACCCCCGTTGTCCTACACCTTGCATGCCGTACTTTTTCAAACAACCCTCTAAGGCATCTAAAGTACTACTTTCCTTTTTATTTACTACTTAGTGAGAAAATAAAATAATAATATGAGTAGAATAAACATGTTACTTCTTTAATCTTATAATGTTATAATAGAAAATTTATAAATACAACAATGTTAATTGTAGTGACTCCAGTGCCTTTGTAGCATATGTAAAAATATTTTTTTTAAATCTCAAGGGCACAGGGTTGTTTTGTATGTTTAATAGATTTATTTTCAATTCTTGTTCTAAAATGGCCTTGTTTATTCTCTATTGTCTATTTTATTGTCTATCTATTTTTTCTAATTTGTTCACACTGCATTTTATGCTATGCATTCCGGCTCCGTCCAGTGGTTTAGTATAGTTCTCTCTTTCCTGGCACAATGGTTCAGATTTGGCAAAAACTTATTTGTTTTAATGCATTTTATCACAGATTTTTTTCCAATTTTCTTTCCAATATTGGATTATTTAGCAGTTATCTTTTAGTCAACCCAAATTTGTGCAGTTTATGAAACAAAAGAAATTTAAGTGTTAATTATTAGTACAATATTAAAGTATTACCATGTTAGTAAATACTTAAAATTATTGTGGGATGAATGTGCTCTTCAGATATGCAGAAGAAACCGTTATTTTTTTTAGCAAATCGAAACCTAGCCTTCAGGAGTTTCCAGGAAAATGTTAATTGTAGTGACTCCAGTGCCTTTGTAGCATATGTAAAAATATTTTTTTTAAATCTCAAGGGCACAGGGTTGTTTTGTATGTTTAATAGATTTATTTTCAATTCTTGTTCTAAAATGGCCTTGTTTATTCTCTATTGTCTATTTTATTGTCTATCTATTTTTTCTAATTTGTTCACACTGCATTTTATGCTATGCATTCCGGCTCCGTCCAGTGGTTTAGTATAGTTAAAACAAACAAAACCTTAGAGTAAGTACAGATACTTTCATTACATCTAAAATTTTCTAGCATTGTATAAATTCAATTTATATTTTACATCCTACATGTATTTGTGATGTTTAAACAATGCTTATAAATCTCAGGCCCTGAAGATGATCTCGATAAAGATCGAAACGTTGGCACTATAATGGAAAGGTTTTTCTAAAACTTACATCACACCCGACCGCATATCACGTCCTTCAAATAATCATTTCTTAATGTTCACTAAATACTACACACGTATACAAAATTGTATTATTTGGAAGAAAATCGGATATTGCATGAAAGAAAAATCGTATCTTTTATATTTATTGTTTTGCTCATTTTACTTACGGCTTATCTTTAGGACGATATGGAGAAAACCTTTTGTAAAATTCATACATAGATGCCAATGTCAATGTCAGGATTCAGCTGTGTCAATCGACAACCGGCTGCACGACGGGCGAGTAGTGAATTGACGACTTGTCGGATCGTCCGGTCAAACCGGCATTTCGACCATCACAATTATCCCCTTTGAAATCGACAATTTTGAAATCAATTTTAACGGGATAATTACAGTATTATAAATAACGATAGATTATAGTGTCATGAAATGTATACACATTTTTGTTTAGCGTATCTTTAAAAAATCGTTACATTATAGCTTAGTGATAATACAACTTAATTGAAGTGTACGCAAAACACAATAGAATAAGCCAGGATAAAATTAATTGATCTTGCAACAGAAAATTCTAATGCATAAACTGAACATACCATGTAAATTAAGTTCCTTAATTATGAGGAGAGCTGAACACAGAGCCAAATTCAACATATCTATAAATTTAACAGCAATAACCATCATCAAAACTTGATTATTTGCAGATCGTGAAGAGTGGTCTATGTGATTTTTAAACATTGTTTCTATTTTACAAATACATGTAGAATGTGAAAAAGAAAATAGATTTATACAATGCTATATATTTTTTTTGTAGATTTAATCAAATTATTGGGTTGTCCGGAAAATAATGCAGGATTTTAAGTTTTCATTAAAAAAAATCTATATAAAATATTCTGTTTACGTTTACAGGATTACTCATTTGTATGAATGTCAACACTTATTAATCCTCTTCCAAATGATATTGTTTGTTTACCTCTGTAGCATTCCGCTACTTGGAAATAATTCAGTCATCCTTATAATGTCAAAGCGAGAATTTCGTACGATTTTCTTTTACGAGTTTAAACTCGGCCGAAGCGGAGCCCAAACGGCTAGAAACATTAACCAAGTCTGGGGCGAGGGTTGTGTTAATGAGTGCACTGTGCAAAGGTGGTTTAAAAAATTTCGGGAGGGAGATTTCAGCCTTGAAGATGAAGAAGGTCGTGGAAGGCCTTCCTCTCTTAATGATGATGTTCTGCGATCAGTGGTGGAAGAAAACCCCAAAACAACTGTTCGAGAACTTGCAGAGCAACTCAAAGTCAGTAAAACGACCGTCGCTGACCACCTCTTTGGTCAATCGGAAAGGGCCCATTTTGTTGCATGACAACGCTCGACCACATGTGTCACGTGTAACGTCACAAAAATTATTGGAGCTTGGCTATGAAACTTTGCCTCACCCACCCTACTCTCCGGACCTCTCGCCTACTGACTACCATTTTTTTAGACACCTGGACCACTACTTACAACACATAATATTCAAAAATCAAACGGAACTGGAAAATGCATTTATTGACTTTATCAATTCTAAAAATTCTGAATTCTACTCAGACGGAATTAATAAGTTACCAACACGTTGGGAGAAATGTATTGAGAGTATGGGAAATTATTTTGATTAAAGAACATTGCTTTAAAGTAACTAGTTTCTTTTTTTTTGTTTAATACCAAAATCCTGCATTATTTTCCGGACAACCCAATATTTGCACTCAATCAAAGTGTTTGTTGTTCCTTTGAATGAATCTTGAAAAAAACTTATATCATTACATAAATTAAATTTTTTCCTCATCCTACATGTACGATCTGAAAAATATTCATTAACTAACGGTCACTAAACCCCACACGTTAATTATTTCACTACAACTGGGACTCGATAAAGTTCGCGTCAACATCGATGAGGAGGTTTCGAAGAAATTCGTCATTGTGAAAGTTTTTGTATCTGTAGTTTCTGTGCCAGTGGATAGGTCAAAAGAGGAAAAGACTAATTGTTGAGTTCTCCAAGCTTTCGGCAACTTGTAGTGCCATCTTTAGAGGTTCTACAAGAGTGCAGGAAACGATTAACATTGTAAAACTAAAGTGAAGACCTCTTGGATTTAAGGTTATGAAGCACATGGCAAGCAAATTACAATAAAAATGGTGAAAACAGTCATCTCGCTAGTAAAATCTATAAGATTATCGTTTCAACAATTTTGTTCTGATTACAAATTTCTTATAAGTGACATTAATGATCACAGAGTTTATTGACTAGAATTGTAGCTATTTATAAAGACTGTACATAGGATTAAAAACACAGTTCAACCTTTGTCTCTCTCTCTCTCTCTCTCTCTCTCTCTCTCTCTCTCTCTCTCTCTCTCTCTTTCATTAATTTTAATCCTATGTACAGTCTTCACAAATAGCTTTAATCCTAGTCAAAATATTCTGTGCTCATAAATGTTACCTATAGGAAATTACCAGTCAGAGCAAACGTTTTCACCATTTTTAATGTAATTTGCTGGCTATGCATTTCATAACCTTATAACCTTAAAACCAGACGTCTTTGCTATAGTTTTACCATATTAATCGTTTTCTGCACTCTTGGGGAACTTCTGAAGATGGAACAATAAGTTGCCGAAGGCTTGGTGAACCCAACAATTAGTCATTTCCTATCTTCACCTATCTACTGACCTCCATGAAGATTGACACTCCACGTAGATTATCTGCAGGTCGATCAACAAACATTATTTCTGAATTTGTGGTTTTTCATTGATCACATCAAACATTAATACATAGTCTATTTCTTGGACAATTTGCCTTTCCTTTCCCAATTGCCCCCGTCTATGTATTCCTGAAAGGATAATCAGGTCGAACCATTACCAATTTTTTCCGCATTGTCGGTTTTTTCTTTCACAAAGAAGCCGTCTCCTCATATAAAATTGCTTTCTGTTCCAAATTCCTTCCTCACCATTTCAAAATTCGACGTATATAAAAACATAGAATATCAATACCTCAATGTTTTCCTGGATCCACATCACTCCGCACCGCATCTCACGATCTGTAAAATATCCATTAATTAACCCCGCACATACTTTGTCATTTAATTGTTAATTAGATCACTATAGCTTTCACTGTCACTGGATAAAGTCCACGTCAACGTTGGAGAGATTTTGAAAGAATTCATCGTTGTGAAAGTTCCAGGATTTGTGTAATTATGGTTAATGGAGAAATTTTTTAAATTAAACTTCCGGAAACGCGAGGTTGTTTCACTTTGACCAAAAAGAATATTTCGGTTTGTGTGGGTTATGGGCAAGACGAATATGGCTGAAGTAGGTAATTGTTGTTAATTGATATAATCACTTCAACTGTTCACCCAACATAGTTACAACAAAATCCGTTAATATCTCACTAACACTTTCAACACGACCCATAACAATGGCACATCTACACACAAGACGCGCACTTTAAGTACAAATGCTCTGATAATCTTAAATTTTTTTATTGTGTTCATCATTGTATAAATTCATATTCACATCTTACACGTATCTTGTATGTATTGTATTTGTATTAAATCTCAGGCCCTGAAGATGATCTAAATAAAGCTGGAAACGTGACACAATAAAACAAAATATTTTTCTAAACCTACAATTCTCGCATCTTACGATTTCCAAATAATAATTTTTATTCGGCTAATTTCATTACTCCTAAAGAACCTTACAAAAGGGCTGTTATAAACCCTCGTATATTTTTCGTCACACATACAAAAAAGTTAGTAGGACGTGACATTTAGGGAATTATAAGGTCAAATACTTTTGTCTGCACGTTAACATTAATGCTCTTCAGACTGTCTTCAAAACACAAGATGCGCTTCGGTCTTTTAACTGACAGACTTTAATTAAATTTAATATAAAACGACCCCACCCCCATTCTTATAAATGGTTGTTTTCCACGGGACGATCCGAAGTGACAGTGAAGATTTTAAACAAAAAATTAAACAGTAAAGTAATTCCATAAAGCCGTCAGATATTATTGTTCTAGAGCACGGCATGACGTCTTTGCTGGTGACAGTCTAATTTTGGGCTCTTGAGACGTTCTGATAAAACGGCGAAGTCTAAATGTTTAATTTCAAATTATTCATCTTCATGTTCAATATCATCTTCGGCCTATTTAATTAAAATGAGTATTGCCACAATCAATTAAAAAAATGGCCAAACTAATTTACATATTCAGTCAATTATTCTTTTTATGTGAGGTCTTGGTTGAGATGAAAAAGTTAGTGCCACGAGCACGAGCGGGATTCGAACAAAGACGTTCGGCTCACTTACATTCTTAGACTGAATTTTAAATTAGCGATGAAAATTCGTGTAACGAGACACCTTAGAACAAACGTTTTATTTTATGGCTACCAGCTTTAATTTTATAAAAATATTTTGTCTAAAAACTGAATGATTTTGGATAGGAGTTTGAAAGTAGTTTTGTAATACTGTTTCTACATTTAACGTTTGGGCAACACTGCGAGCAACACTGATTCCGGGAAGTGAAGTAGTTTAGATTAGGACGTGATTAGTCGAATTTTACCGTAGTTCGTAGTTTAACTGTTCGTATAATACAAATGAACACTTGTATAAAACAGATTTATAATGGCGTAATATCCCAAGCACCTCAGGAAAATTCACTATAGAAAATATCGTTAAAAAAGAAGGTACATACCAAATTTGTCCACAGTGATTCAACCTGAAGAAAATTATATAAAACCCAATTAATTATTCTTTTCATCTAAGGTTAAACGCAGAGAGCAAAAAGTTGTGTCACGAGCGGGATCCGAACCCACAACCTTCGGCTCAATACGCCGCCACCATATCCACTTGAGCTATGATGACTTCTTCGTCACCAACCTTCTCATCTCAATCTACAACCGACTATATTAATTAATCCAATTAATTATTCTTTTAATCAAATATTTTTGATTGAAATGAAAAATGTGGAAAGGTCGTCGGTTCGAATACCGCACGTGACACTAATTTTTCATCTCAACCTTAAAACTTAGATGAAAAGAATAATTAATATGAATAATTAATAAGGTCACACACATATTTATAATACATATTCAAATATAAAATAGTACGGAGTACCACGAGGACGATGGGAAAACTACTAAGGTGAATTTTGATAAAACCAACCCAGTATTTATTAATATGATATTTATTTGTGTTATAATTTCCGCGTCTAGTACGTTCAATTGAGCTTCATTAAAAAAAAATCAGCTGCTAATTGGAACGTCGCGTTGGCGGGGGTATCAGTTGTTTCACTTTGGTAATTCATGTCGAGAGATGTAAAGTCCATCAACCTGATGATGAGCTAAAAGCTCGAAATCCGGATCGACTGCGAGTATGAACTATCTTTTTAAAAAGGATTGAACACCACACTCACTCCATCATTTATCATTTCTATCTATAATTTTTGGCAATATTTCCAATATTTGTCAAACATCATTTCAACATTGAAAAAGTTAAGTGTTTGGCAGCGTAAAATCTTCGCGTCATATATTTCGTTCAGATTATATGTTTAATAGATTTTCTTTAGTGAATGTTATAATTTTTTAAAAATCAATTAATATGTTCTAATTGACCAGGATACAAAGCGACGATGAATCCAGATGTCTGTTAAATAGTGAGATATGTTTCCTTAGAAAATTTTGATAAATCATCACTTATGAAACAAATAACTAACATCATTTGTGCAACGTTTTTGATATAAACAATTTTTAATAAAAATATTTAGTTTTGTTACGCACTTTTACTTTCAATTTTGTCTAGGCCATTATTCTCTCCCATCCTAATAATTACAATCAATAGCCCCGTTACATTAATTTATCCTCTCAACCTTAAACTTTAGATGAAAAGAAAAATTAATTGGAATAAGTAATATTACCAATTATGACCACTAAACAAATATGAACTTGATAAAACCACAGTAAATATGTTATATATAAAAAACAATATTTATCAAGTTTTCTCTTGACATAATAGATATTTACGATCTTTGTGTTAACCCAGTTAACTCTGCTAGGTCGTGTCAGATCGGGAAAAATGATTTTGGATTCATCGGGCATATGTTTCAGTCTTGTTCTCTATTTTTTTGCATTAGTTTTGATTAACTGGAAGTATTCTTGGATAGTGGACGTTATTTGGATAAGATAAAAAAAAATTCAGAGTCATCCGGTAATGATGTTAGGATGTATAGGAATATGACAATTATGAAAAAAAAAAGTCTCAAAATGTTATTGTATATGCCGGATCTCACTCTGAATCAGCCTTCTATTAAATAGGATACCAGGATAAGTTTGTCATCTCAACCAAGACCTTACATAAAATGAATAATTATTTACGAGAAGTAATTTGGTCAATTAGACAATTAAACTTAAATGGATAATTTACTGGTTAATGATTAATGATTGATCTCTATAGTTTAGTCTAATTATCTAAAATACATAGAGCATTAAACAACAAGTATAGTTATTTTTAAAAACAAAATGAGAAAATTTAAAGGAGAATATGGATAATTTTACATCAGCGGAGAGGTGAGTTTTTGCCTCAGATCCGAGGTCAGGGGTGCTATTAGGCGGGCGTATAGGTCCCGGGTTATATCATACCATAGCATACCGAGCTCATATCATAGGCAAGCAAGGGCGTAAAACTAACACGGTAGCTCTGGGAACGCTCCCAAAGGATCCGAAATATTATTGTTTCCCAAAGCAAAATCTTCTTCCGCTGATAGGGTTCCTCGTGAAACGGTGCTTTTCTAAAAACTGCGGACGAAGCTAAACTGGAATTCATTTCTTGTATAAAAACCAAGGAAAAACATATTCCACGTATATATGGCGTTTATATCCAAGCATTCACCCGAGTAGGCCATTTGTTAGGTTAATTATATCAAACCAGTTGGATTACATCAAAAAATCGGATATCGATTGTGAACGCAAATCCTCCCACCGAAGAAAACAAAAAATGTTTCATAAAGAATTATACTGTCGAATAAACTTCCAGATAGGCTGAAGCGTACGTTTTTATCTTCTTAAACTCGGAAAAATGAGGACGAATCCCCGGGTTTACATCATTTCATACATTCCACGAACCTTCAGCATTTTTCAAACGGATAATTTAACCGTTACGTTTTACAGAAAAATTATAATAATATATAGATTTTATTAGTGAATATTGCCCGAACTCCAAACTTTTTTTAAAACATTTGATCACAACGAACGTTTATTTTTCATTCCTTCGATAAAACGTTGTTACATAAATTATGATCGGTTTTTTAACTCCCTTCACTTTGCTGCAAACTGTTTTCATGTTTCATAATGGGATAGCTGATTGGCGTATATTTAATAATGCACGACCATAATAGACACATGAATATAAATGAAGATAAACAGGATGAAAAAATTTTATTGAATTTTTTAAGCATTGTACAATTTGAAATTTTAAACGTGTAACCCTTGCTTTTTAATTATGTATCCTGGTTTAAAAATAAACGCTTGTTCAATTTTATGTACACGTTTTTATGTGAAAAATATTTAATTTACGATACTGTTGTGATCCGTTATTTTAAATCAACAGCCCACGTTGGGAAAAATTACAATTCAACTTTTGTAACATATATATTATACTTATTATAATATATTGAATTTTTTTTAGGAAAAGTAATCAGAAAAAACTGTTTAAATTTACAATGTTATATATTATAATTATATTTTTTATATTACTTTATTAATTATTACTACCTACTTCATTTAAAACATTTCATAATTACATCTGGTGATTACACATAATCATTTTTATTACAAAATCGTTATTTATGAGTTTTAGTAGCTCAAAATTTTATTGTAAATCCCAGGTCCTGAAGTTGATCTCAATAAAGATCGGATACGTTGGCACGATAAAAAAAAAAATGTTTTTCTGAAACCTACATCACACCAGACAGCATCTCACGATTTCTGAATAATTATCGACTAACGGTCCCTAATCGACAAATATTTCTACACGAGAAGAACGAAGAACATGAGATTCGATGAACAAATTTCAACAGCATATGAACGACACGAAGCTAAAAGGACATCGCCAATAATGAGAAGAAGCTCACATTGGCAATCAACAAAAGACCTTTTTTTGTTGAAATGCAGAAAACACAAGTTATTTCCTACTCACATCGGAAACAATTTTCACTTCACACATGCCACACTAACACAGCCAAAAACCAGAATTAACGACATACATAAAGCCACAATACATTTAAAAAGAATCATTTTAAACGAGAAATCACCACTAGCATCAACACGGCACATGAGAATGGCACAGAAGACAAAAACTTTGATCCCTGAAGATGGTCTCAGTTAAGATCGAAACGTAGCACGATAAACAAAATGTTTTTCCGAAACCTACATCACACCAGATCGCATCTCACGATCTGCAAATAATCCATAATTAACGGTTACCAAACATCACACAATTTTATTAGCTTTGAAAATAAATTCTCAAATTCAAACTGACTGGATTTTCGCATTTATTGTGTATTTTAATCGTAGGTAATTTTTAGAACTTGTTTAATTTGATAGTTTGAAAAAATGCAGCAAAACGCTAGAAAATCATTAACAATTTATTAACTCGTTTTTCTTAATAAAGAATTAATCATGAAACCAAGTATTAAATTGTTAGTTAAATAGTTAATTTATCAATAAATAATTTTCTGGTATTGCGTTCACTTTTCTTTCAAACCATTAAATCATTATTTCTGATATCGTTTAATTTGGTTTACATTAAAATAAATATGTTGCAATTAATATTGATAAAAATGTGTATACTCTGAAATAAAATTAAAAAAAAATACCTCCAATGTCTTTTTATTTTATTTTGTATTTATACCTAAAAATAGATTTCACTCTGCCTCATCAATTGTATTGTAACATTTTAATATTTATATACATATTCTAATTCACTCCGATTTGTACAGCAATGCATTAAAAAACACACAATACGTTCATATTTTGTATCTATTGATTTTCTTCATATGTCCCTTTTTTTTGTCACCTTAATTTTTGTTTAGATTGTGGATACCCATGTTAAACTATTTATCGGTAGACCGCTGTAGCCGACTGTTGGGCACAAGGGCATTGTATTTGTTCTGTAATTTTCTAGCCTCTCGTAAATTCTGTTTCTATCATGTTGTTTAATTCAGAAAGCAGAAAAGGATTTAAAGGGTTATTTTGAGTTTAAGACGTTAATCTCTTCTTTATTATTCTTTTAGTTATTTAGCATTATACCTCAGTATACAATGAAATTCAAGTGTATCCTCTTTCAGTACAATTATTTTTATTCATCTGGAGTGCTAAATTTTTACATTAAGTAAGTAGAATATTATTCAATTAAATATATCCGAAATCTATAAAACGATAGTACCTTCTGTTAAATTATTATTTGTATTACTTTATTGTACAATCTATAAATGAAACTATTACATATTAATTTATATAGTTATATCTTTTATATAGTTTATTCACTCCTTCACTCCCACTGCTCCTCAGATTTTTAAAGTACGCAAACGTCTTTGTAACTAATTATTTAGAAAAGCATCTCTAGCTATTTCTTTCTTTCTCTTTCACTCTCTTACTCTCTCCCTCTCTCTAGCTTTCTCGCTCTCTCTCTCAATTTCGACTTGTTTCTGTTTTTCTCTCTGTTTTTGTATCTCCAAATTTCTATATATTAGTCTATCTACCTCTATCTTCGTCTGATGTTACGATTTGTTAATAATAATTAAGAATAATTATAAAAGCATATCGAATTCTTTCTTACTCTCACTTTCTCTCTCTCTCTCTCTCTCTCTCTCTCTCTCTCTCTCTCTCTCTCTCAATTTCGACTTGTTTCTGTTTTTCTCTCTGTTTCTGTATCTCCAAATTTCTATATATTAGTCTATCTACCTCTATCTTCGTCTGATGTTACGATTTGCTAATAATAATTAAGAATAATTATAAAAGCATATCGAATTCTTTCTTACTCTCACTTTCTCTCTCTCTCTCTCTTTCTCTCTCTCTCTCAGTTTCGACTTGTTTCTGTTTTTCTCTCTGTTTCAGTTTCTCCAAATTTCTTTCTATGTGTTAATATTAATTAAGAATAATTAATATGGTTCTGGACGTTAATAGGGCTTTGCACTATCTGTGCATTCGGCAGATGTGTTCAGTGTTAGCGGGTTTTCCACAGCGTAAAGTTGGTGATATTATTGTATTCTAAATATTGTATTTTTTGTTGTGTCAAAGCCTTGCCAATATGTTTGTAGCGTTCTATTCAGTAAATATATTGTTTTGTGTTAATTTCACTTGATTACCTTTGTCCTTTATTACGGATATATTATAAACCCCGTTCAATACGTCTCAGACTTATTTTGTAGTAAGACTAAACACTATCCGTACTTTCTCTTTTATTTATCTTTTTCATTTGTGATGCTTTCTGTTGTCACAGAATGAAATTTATTTTATAAATATTGTTCTATAGTTTAAATAATTTTCATTTTGATAGTACCTAGCAATTTTCGGGCACTACGAAAACGTGAGATAGGGTAAGGGTGTGATAAATCGTAATATACCAAGATGTTTTTAATGGGGATAATAAATGGCAAACAAAGTTGTAAGTTCTCGTATTGATCTCCACTGACTAGCTCACGGTATTTGCTGAATCAAAATAAGCCAACTCTTGCATCCAATTACGTTCATATTTTGATAGCAGGTCGCCCCAACCTCTTGCCACATACCAATTTGCCATAAGTGTTTATTTATTCATGAGCTATACGGACTACTAGTAGAGAGCTAACGACGTATCAATGTCAAATTTATGTTTTTATATTTATTTTTCTGAAATAAATTCAATGATTTTGTATACAATTCGCTTTGTTTGCATGGCTGCACGTCGAGTAGAGTAACCATGGTTGCCATTATCCCGAGACAGATGCTCGAAAAGGTAACTCGTCGTCTTTTCATGTTTCGCCTTCCGTTGGAGAATTGTTCAGGATAACAGGACCAG
>CM077102.1:14578469-14592163 GCA_039619505.1 Cimex hemipterus
GAGGGTTAATATAGAGGGAAAACGAGAAAAATGAATCATTCTCATTAAACGTTTTCAACAAAAGCCACAGCATATTTCAAAATTCCATTATATCATTCGGAAGATTTAACACAATTACGAATTGGTTATCAGCTTTTTGAAATCAGAAAATTGCCCCCTTTTGTTTCGAGGGCCATCGACAGGGCAACGTCCATTACCCTCGGAGGCATTCCCCTTCATTGAAATGAAAGAGCAATTGTATGTTAAGATCAAGCGTTCCTGTTTGTTCAGGGACCGGCCGGTTCACAATCGCTTAAATTATAGTCCGAATCCAGCCCTGAACTCGCCCTAAACCAAGATAGCAACAATGTATAACCTGCAGGTCTAATAAATCCCTGGAGCATGGTATTTTTCACTTTTCAACAGCGCGAATCGATTTGAAGAAGGTAATAAAAAAAATATACAGTTTAAACAGTTTGATAAATTAACACTGACAATCTATACACAATAAAGCAATATTCAATAAAGACCAAGGTTGTTAAAATAACACATAATTCCTTTTATAAACATTTGCATAAAGAAATTTTTCATCACGACTATTGTTTGCTCCGGACGATAAAAAATTATTTCTGAAATTTTTTCTCATATACCCTAACCTTAATTAATAATATGAACTCAGCACACTCAAAAAAATTCAATTTTTTTGTGGAAAGAAACGTTAAAAGCTTTAAAGTAAAATATATCAAGTACTTTGAAACAGCCGGGTAAATTTAATTGAGAACGTTTAATTCTCAGATGTGCTCTGAAGGGTCAGCTCTTGTGAGCTTAATATATATGTTTTTTAATATATGTAACCTTTACCCTTTTCCTACCAGTTGCACAGTTCTGTTTAATGAACAGGTTTATTCAGTCATTTGGAAATTTGGAAATTCATCATCCGTTGAACAACATTGCGATAAGTAATTCGCTCAAGCATAAGAAACATTTGAATTTGAAAATAATATTTGCTTAATTAATTTATTTTTTAACAAAACTTAAATGATCATATAAGTAAAGTAGAATTTTGGATTGAAAAATAGGTCAGTAGCGTTTTTCAATAATCCATTTTATCCCTTTTGTATTTTAAAGCAATATTTTTAGCCATTATTGTTCACACAGTCTGAAAATGGGTGTATTAATAATTTAATAGTTAATTAATTAAGGTTTTCGGTTGAGATAAGAAAATCAGTGTCGATCGGCATTCCAACCTTCCGCTTGATACGCCGCTACTCGACCACTTGTGCTATCGTGTCCTCAATCCTCTAGGACACTAACTTCCCATCTCAAACACATTTCACATTTTCCCTCCTTTTTGCCATATTTGATTCTCGGCGACAAATGAAATGGTCCGTGGAAAGGTGGTTGGAACTTGAAAATGGATTGCCATTTTATTTGTCGCCGAGAATCAAATAGGTTGAAATGTAGAAAAAAAGAAGGGAAAATTCAAAATGTGAGGTTGAGATGGGAAGTTAGTGTCCGAGTGGATCTAGGTCACGATCGCTCAAGAGTTGCGGCGTATCAAGCCAGAGGTCGTGGGTTCGAATCCCGCTCGTGACACTGACTTTTTTATCTCAACTAAAAACCTTAATTAATTGAATTATATTAATATCAAGCAGACCACGAAAACGAAGGAATTAATAGTTAAGTTGTTTTTATTCGTCAGTTTCGTTCGAGATCTCCTACTTTTACAAGTTGATTTCTTAATTTACACCGAAGGAAATAATAATTCATTTTCACACGTTAATGAATTTGTATTAAAATAAATGTAAAACCAAGAAAACTGCTAGAAAATTTTGTGATATGTTTATTGGGGACTCTTTACGAGAAAATCCCGTCTGTAAGTGGTTTGCTCGGTTAAGAATGCGAAACTTTGAGTTGGAGGATAGAAAGACAACTGATTCTCATTAAAACCTTCCAGTTAAAACATTGAGCTTGTGTCCTTAAATTTAAACCAATGAAACAACAATTCAAAACACGGTAATAATTGTTGTCAAAAGAAATTAATCACTGTCAGTTTTCAATTTGGAAAATGTTCATTGCTTAAATTTTGAAATAGATGTTGGCACCAATCGATATTTCCATGTAGCCTCACATTTCGATGTGAAGCTATAGCCATTAAAGCCTTCCAAAAATTGTTAACAATTTTGGCTTTTTATTTTCTCATATTTTAGATAAAATATTGTCCAGTTTGTAAGTGTACATACATTTTACATGGCTGATTCTTTCATCCTTCTCCCCTTAAAATTAAACCAACGATAAAAACGTAAAAGCATGAAATTGTTCTCAAATGAATTTAGATCAACGTCAATTTTCAATTTAGTATGTGAACTGCTTAAATTTTGAAGTAGATGTTGGCAACAATTGATCTTTTGAAATGAGGCTAAAACCATCAAAGCTTTCTAAAAATGTTTAATAATTTTGGCTTTTTATTTAGTTTTATTTTAGATGAATTATTCTCTAGTCAATTTATTTAATAATCAAAACGGTTTGCATGGTTTATTCTTCTTTTATTTCTGCACTTGAATTTAAACCCTTGGTACAAAATTAAAAGCAGGGTATTGTAGTCAACAAAAAATAATTAGAGCACTGTCCGTTTGCAATTTCTAAATTGTTCGCTGCTTATATTTTGAAATGTATTTTAGCACCAATTCTCTGACGTGAATCTAAAGCGTTTAAAAACTTACAAGAATTATTAACAGTTTTGGGTTTTTATTTTATTTTATGTAGCTTTTTATTTTTATTTTATTTGGTTTTTTATTTTTGTTTTATTACTTTAAACACATACAGTTCTCTGAGCACAATCGTCTGCCGAGTTTATGGTCTCCTAGAAACTGTTGCAGACAGGGTCCAATGGGTGAGAAAAGAATAGGTGATAAGAGACTTTTGGTTGAGACCATTTCTGGTACCTACATCCTACCACTAAGCGACCTGCATACTATCGAACTTTTGCTTGTTTGTACGTCTTTTTCCAGTCTTTCTTGCGTATATTTATATTAATGCTATTAACAAGTAAAACTGATTGTCGTAAACCTTTTACTTAAAATATCCAGCAAATCGTTTAATTTAACGGTTAGCACGAGTCAGAGGGTTAAATGTTCTTGTGGAAAAATTCCGTTGGTTCAGTCGAAAAAAGGGAGTTCTCAATGTAGATATCACATTTTTTACGGGACTTTTACACTACGCTTTAATGAATTTACAGTATATTTAACACATGTATGTAGGTCACTCGACATAAACAGTAGGACACTGTCTATAATGATGTGGAAAACCTATGAGTGGTAGGCAGGCCATACTAGTATTTTTTCTTAGGTTACATGAACAATCTTTTCCTGTTACACGATTTTAATTATGTGTACTGTTATTCGTTTATTGAAGTGGAGTGTTTTCTTGTTTTTGTTAACTCCGTTTCCTTATCGAATCTTATGTTCAATTATTTTTTAAATGGGGCCGACCGAAAGGTTGAATTCGATTGAAATAAAAGAAGTGTTTGATTCTTACTGACAGGTTTGAAAAGCTATTGTAAATTAAAAAACTTAAATTAAAATGTAGCAATACTCCGGGAGAGAAATTTGAAAAGATTTTAAGGTCATTAAAAATGTACATCTAAATCTCAAATGTACGGATAATACGCGTGAGGTATAGATGTAAATTTTCAGTAAATAAGTCACACAACAATAAATATATCAATTGTGAATTCCAAATTCAGCAAAACGTCTTGCCTAGAGAGGGTCATGACTACTTTTAAACTCTATCGGAGGTGTCCCCTGAAGAAAGGTTTTTATTACTTGATTACACATGGATGTGTTAATAATTTTTTTCCTGGAAATACGTACTGACATTACTTCCTAAGCGTAAGCATTATTGGTTTCTATTTCCCGCTTCAGAACGAACAAACATCCTCTACGGAACGCTTTGCACACATTTTTTCGGAAGAGATGAGAATCAAATATTACGGGAGGGAATCCGCTGGAATAAAATACGTGGTAAATCGAGTAGAAATGTTCACCTGGTTTTGTCAAGGGCGTCGAACCGAGAAGCGCGAAAGGAGGATTTCGGAGGGGAAGAAGTGGATGGTTGCCCGGGGAGTGGTTAGTCGTGGCCAACTTATTCGCTGCTGTTATCTTCCCCATGATCCTTTCCAAAAGCCATTCTTAATATTTGAAAGGAAAAAGAATTTCTCGTACTTCTCCCGTGCGAAAAAAAATCTTATTTTTAATCAATTCCTTCTGTCCTGAAAATACCTTTTCTACCCGTTCCAAAGCCTTATTTGCTTTGGTATTTGTTTACTCAAAAAAGACAAGTATTCGTAAAACAAATACAGGCATATTTCTGATATGTATGTATGATAAATAAAGATTTTCTTCTATAAATAAAAGACTATCCATCCGTATTGCTTAATTTCACAAATAAAGTAAAACCTGTTGCTATGAGACAGCCAATCGGTAACTACTTTTATACTCTTTCGGAGGTATCCTCCAAACAAATACTTTTATCGTTTGATAACATATTTGATGCCGCCTTCCTGAGTAAAGCATTCAGTGGATGATGTTTATTCGTTCTGAGAGAGGAATTCGAAACCAGTATTGCTTAAGTTTATGGAGAAATGTTGGACACTTATTTCCACAAAGAAAACACTGAAAAAAAAACTCCTTCATAAAGTAATAGTTGAATATTTTACATAAAATGTTCAATTATAGGGGAAGCAATCAAATGCATGAGAACTACTTTCACCCTGGGCAACTACTGTAAAACTTGGGCTTTAAGTGGTAGATAATGTGTTTATTTAGAGAAAAGTTGGCAGGTTAAAGGTTAAAGTTGCCCAATGTTATGTCCGTAAATACTGTTAGTTAATATCGTAGACTATCGACGATAAAGATATCTTTCCGTGGATACTTGAAAGAAAAAGGACAGTGAGCAAAGTAAGCCTTGAATTGTATGTGGTATAAAAATAATTCCAATACGAAGTAAACATCAAATTGGAAATTCAATTAACCAGTCAGTAAATTGACATGGGTGTCATGTGCGGTTTGAATGCTATATAAAAATGGTGAGTTTTGTGGTCTTTATACAAAAATATTATTTCTTTTTTCGTATATCCCATCTTACATAACTATATTAGAAACCCTTTTGTTTAAGGTGAAAATTATTATTATTTATATATTTCGTGTTGAGAATGAATTTCGAACGACTTCCAAGAATTGTAGCAATTGAAGTTTGTTAAATGAGGATGAATTTCGATCACCTTCCAAGAATTGTAGTAATTGAGATTTGTTAAATGAGGATGAATTCCGGTCACCTTCCAAGAATTGTAGTAATTGAGATTTATTATATGAAGACGACTCTCCATCTCTTTCCAATGTAGCAATTGAAGTATGTTAAATGAGGATGAATTCCGATCACATTCCAAGAATTGTAGTAATTGAGATTTATTGAATTGGGACGGATTTCTATCGACTTCCAAGAATTGCAACAATTTAGATTTATTAAATGAGGGTCAATTTCTATCAACTTCCAAAAATTGTAGCAATCAAGGCTTATTAAATGAAATGAACGCAAGGAGGCAGCTATCTAAAAAGTAGAAAAACCCTATAATATTGAAGTGAACTAGTGCGTAGAAGGAATGGGGACGCTTTTTGTCCGTGTATTCCTGAGAATTAAACAAGAATTTTAAAAAAGTAGGGTCTATTCGTAAACTCGTTTAACCAGTTTAGCAGTTTGAATTTAGACATATGGTTTGCCAGTCTGATCGATGGATATCTCTGTCAGTTCATTAGATCACCAATTCGTTTGGTGTATAAACGGAGGAGGGCATTTAATATCAATGCGGTACAATAACCCCAACAGTGAAGCCAGAGGAGTCATTTCATTTGTAGGTCAGTATGTTGGGTGAGTTTATCAGAATTCTTTTTGGGATAAACACTTTATCATCGCTTATGTAAATATAAAAAAAACTAAATGGTTTCGACTAAAATAAGAAGATTCATTTTTCTGGTTTGGTGATACAGGGCGATGTATGTACCGAAATTCAACTTCTTACATATTTGGTACAAGATTTTCCCTAAACCTTCAAACTATCAATAATATTTTTTAAGAATACTACTCCCCTCTTTCGCATAGAAATTTCAATGTTTATGTTTAATTTTTATGTTAGTATTGGTTGAGATAAAAAAGTCACCCACGAGAGGGATTCGAACCCACAACTTTCGGCTAAATGCGCCCGCTCTTCCACTTGAGCTTTCGTGACTGCCATCCTCTCGGACACTGCCCATCTCAACCTACAACCTTTCGAATTTTCCCTCCTTTTTGCCATTTTTTCAAATGTTATGTAATTCCATTTTCGGCGACAAATGAAATGGCCCATGGGAAAAATGGGTGGTTCTTGAATTTTTTATGGATAAACGAGTGACTTGTAGTCCCCACAAAAAAAAAAATTATAGATCATTAATAATTGACTCACGATAAAAATAAGACATTGAACATACTTTTAATTTACATAATTGTAAAACTTCTCTGGGGGTCCGGCTGTGGAGTGTTTGAGCTCATCCATGGATGTACGTTTTTACAACTCCAATTAATTAAGTATCAAATTTACCGACAAATTATAAGGGTTCTTTTTTATATTTAAATCATAATACTCATAACTACCTTCACATCTCGTATGTATTTGGCCTTATCAACACCCGCTATTAAAAAAAAAATAAATAAAAAATAAAAAAATAAAAAAAATAAAAAATAAAATAAAAAAAAACAATCTCAATGACAATTATTACTTCCTATCAAAAAAGGTCACGATTGAAGCAAAAGTGACTACGAGCTACGAGAATTTAAGGAGAGTGTTACCGCTGGGCAACTTCTCATATAAGTGACTCAAACGACAATACAGCAAATATTTACTTAATACAATATTTATAGTTATAACAAATAATTGGATAAAAAGTTACTAAATATCAAAAAATCTAATAATTTATACTTTAATGTATTTTTAGCTTGATTGTTCTAGTTTATTTCAGGATGTAAGCGTGTTTTTTTTAATCTTTTTAAATTTAAGGGTACATTTTTGATAACCGACATTCTTGGAAGTCGAAACGGGAAAAAGTTGAAAACCGTTTTGTTAAGCAGTTTTGAAAAGAACGTTCGTTTGATTTTCAGAGGGTGTTCCTAAATAAATTTTTATGTTCCTTCTATCTGTGTTTTATTTATCTGGCTTTCTGTTCGTCATATTGCCTTCGCATGACAAGTATTTTGTCAAGCAGGTCGGTTTGTAAATCTTTTTTCTTAGGAGTTTTTCAATAGAATTGTTGGATTTTAGTCCTGTATTATTGCTTAATGTTTTAACTATATTAATGAGTTTGTGTTTTTATTAATTTATGGTCGTAAATGTAGGTTCACTCAGTGTCATTTTTTGTGGTTTCGTTTTATTGTTGTGAGTACGTTTTTTTATTATTTTGCTTGTAGCGTTGTATCCTCTATGGATATGGTTTGTATTGTGTGTAGTTCGGTATCGAATTTCTTTTTAGACAGTCAACTATATTAATGCTGCTTTTTTGCGTCTGAGGGGACAGTTTAAGTTGTATTGTATTAGATGTATTTTATTTTGCAGACAGTTTTGTAATTGTAAAATTGAGGAGGTTTTACTATAGTTCTTTTTCTAGTTCTGCCGTTTATTGTTTTTGTGTAAGCAGTTGCCAAATGTGGACTAGATGAATTGACCTGTGTGGTTCAGTAAATCTACTAAAGTCCAAAGTCCTTCCAACCATTGTCCTCCCTTCTGCATATCACATCTTCCTTCCTCACAGACGTTCAAATACCACTTATCCTGCCGCTAAAAGCCGTTACATAAAAGCCTCCATAAAAGCCTGGACCATCATGACCCCCCCCCTCTACAAGTTTTATCGCAATCCAACCCCGTGGAACCGCTAAGACGCCTAAAACCCTAATGGAATAAATTCCAATTCAGATATTATATAATGGGATTTTTTTACCGAGAAAGCAACAGAAACAAATACAATTTTGATTTATTTATAAAGATCATAGAAAGATTTTAAGAACTTAGGCTCTTTTTTTTTAAATTATGGTTAATATATATGGTTCTGTATTTTCTTTGACATAGAAAAACAAATGACGGATTTTGGTTAAATTTGAATAAAACACGAAAAATACATTATGTTGAATTGGCGAGGCGATTGAGTAAAAATTGTTATAAGTAGAAATCAGGAACGGAAGGATTCAATACCTATTATGATGGAAATTTCGAATGAAACTTTTATTTAACAAAACGGAAATAAAAGGATGGTCTAACAAAAGCAAATTGTTATATCGTCGAACTTTCTGTAAAAGCTGTTTAAACTTGGCTCAATGTTTTATTTAAAATGATTTTGAATGAAAATTGTATTTTTTTAAACGCAACAAAGCGTCTTAATGGCCAGCAGTTAGACATTATATAAATTTTATGTAGCTCATGACGACTTAACCAACAAAAAACAAACAAAATGAATTCATCAAGTCCAATTAAAATTTCAACAATACATTTTTAATGAAAAGAGGGTACGTTAAAAAGTTAAACTGCTAAATTAGTATCATGATAAAATTACATGTTCTCATCAATATGAATATTAATTCTAAAAATAATGACTAATAATGAGACTACACGAGAAATAGAGTTATAAATGGTGTCCTTCTTGCATGGTCCGGCTGTATTTCTTTCGAACCAATGACGATATCGATAAAACAAAAAAACAGTTTAATATTTTTTAGGTTAGATTTTTGCTTTTTGTAGAGAAAAATTATACATGGTATCTCAGGCCCAATTCAACTTCAAAATTTCAAATAAGACCCTATACACCCTGATATATCACATTAAAGGATTTTTACGATGGAAACAATGGTACAGATTTTAAATGTGGCAAAAAGTTTTGGGGAAAAAGTTATTTGGTTTGCTGTTTATTTATCACATTTCTAACTGCCTACCTTCCTAATATTTTTAACAGCTATTCAACTATGCTCTGGCCGATAGCGTCAGAAGAGTTGATTTGAAAGGATTTTCTATCCTTTGCCGCAGTTCTTCATCTGAGGTTGCTTGGTTATGATTGGCGTAGACACTGTTCTTTAATTGGCCTCACACAGAAATATTCACGTGGAATTAAGTCGGCTGGCCGAGCTCCTATCCACCTATCCCGGAAGTGACGTCCCAGTTCCAAAGAATTGTGAGCGGGGCAACGATAAAGCTGAAGAATCATTGTTTGTCTTTGTTGCAGAGGAAAATAATCATCTAATAATAAATTACACAGGTATTGAGCACCATTGAAATTATTTTCGTAGAAATAAAGCCCAATTAATTTATTTCCTACAAGTCACACCAAATGTTGATACCGATGATGAGAAGTGTACAATATTCTCGGATTTTCCTCTGCCCACGTTCGAAACTTCCAACGGTTTACTATGCTAATAGAAGTGAACATGGATTCATCAGTCCGTAGTTGTGGAAGAACGTTTTCTTTAATCTACCAAATCAACATTTGTGAAGGTTAGACCCTTGTTATAATCAAGGTCCCGAAGTCTCTAGACAATATGAGGACGACACGGTTCAAAATTTAAGACCGGAGTAAACTTCTAATTTTGTTTTTTTTAAATACCTTCAAACTTTCAGATATTTCCTTTTCGCAAACGTACAGAGAAGTAATCAGCTTGTCGTCGAAATTACGCTTCCGGCTTCTTGGTGATGGAAAATCAACTGACCCGTATCTCCTCATTGCGAGCAAACACGGAAGAACGTTTTGCGGTTTACTCTCGGGCGATCAGGAAATTTCTGGGAGAACAACTCGACTGCACGACGCGCCATACCACCACTATCAATAAACATATGTACATATCAACTCGCTGTAGATCGGAAAATGTTCCCTTTCGAACATTTTGTCCGCAGTATTGAATGTAACAATTACCTACTTTTGTAAAATTTATGTACATCCAGGAATTAAGATTTACTAGAGTTTGCGAGTTTGACAAACAATGACAGAATTTAAACAATAAAGGCTCATAAAGTTTACTTTAGTTGTTTTCATAAAATCCTTTAAAATGATTGTCAGGATAAATACGGTCGCATTTGAAAATTTGAAGTTAAATTGAGGTACCTTATTTAACTTTCCTCCAAAAAATGTAAATATGCTTAAATTGACTAAAATTTAATCAACATAATCAGCTTGCCGCCATCATGTTCAATGTGCGTTGATTCTGGGTGTCGGTCGGCCAGTCTGTGGACCCTTGCTGATAGTTCTCACTGAAGATGGTGCAATAAATAACCTAGCATAGGTTTGCAAAAATAAAATGTTAAAAAATCAAATCGTTCTTCTCACTAATATTTTGAGATAACCGTTTGCCTTTTTTCCAGTTTTCATTTTATATGCTTGGTTTTAACAAACGTATAACAAATAAAAAAGTTTTTTTTCCGTTCTGAATGCGTAAATGAAAGTCGGTATACCTATATTTTATGGACAAACGCTTGATTTTTATATCCCCTGCTACGAAGAAATAAAAATGTCAACTTTACCTTTTTGGTTATAAGAGCCGAGGGAAAGAAGCAAAAAGTTCGTACTCTGATCGGCGGACGTTTTGAATTGTTCTTCTCATGGCTGATTGATGAATTAAATCATTAAAACGCCCCTCATCAAGAAGAATTAGGAAAGGGAATTTAATTTCAAATTATGTTTCAGTCAGTTTCTAATTGAACTTTCTTGACACTTTTTGATTCCAGAAATTCTCTGAATAACATCATGCCGGAATTGTTTGGATTAATTAGTTAAAATAATTCAAATTATTTTCCAAAACGTTGTGACGATACGCAAAGCGTATTTAATTTTTGTGAGTACATATAAATTTAGTAACGGTAACAAACGTTCAAAAAAACATTTTTTTGAAAATTGAAAAACTTGCTATGGTAAACTACTATTTCCAAGCCGAGACCCCTGAAAATTTCGGAAAACGAACTCAATTTAATATCATTCTTAGTATTGTAATTGATTTTTGCAATTGATGGGGGAAAGGAAAAAATCGTGGCTGATGGATTGTTAAGATGATAAATTTTTAAAAAATTGTTCTCGCTACTAAACCGCTTATTCCATGTTTAGTATTGATCTCATCCTATACAACAAAATTTTTAATTTTGGAGTTATACAGGGAATTCGGCTTCTCGTGTTTCCGAAATTGCCAATAGATTCTACATTCAAAATGTAACCAAAACGTCCTAATTAATAACGAAGATCCGAATCTAAACAGTTTCGGAATTACTCCGATTTTTATGATTTTTTATGATTTCACGTCGATTTCACGAAAATAAGGTTTTGGACAAATTCGTTGATACCGTTGAAATCTACGTTAACTTTCCAATAAGAAGCGATCGATCCTAAACTTGTTTAACGTTGATAAATTAAGTGTTTTAGTAGCAAATACTTTGAAAATATTTTTTTCAACGTTGAAACTTACTAAGGTGATTCTTAACTACTATTCTCAAATCTAGAGAACAGAAAATTTCAGAAAACATAGTACCTTAACAATCTGTCAACCACGGTTTTTTCCTTTCTTTCATCAATTTCTTTATTTTTGAAAAAAGTAATTAAAAAATAATTACACCACTAAAAAGGATATTAAACGACGTAAATGTTTCTAAAATTTTCTGGTCTCTAGGGTTTGGAAATAGTAGTTTAGAATGATCATAGTACGTACACTGAAAAACAAATTTAGAAGTCGTGAGATACGGTGTGGTGTGATGTAGGTTTCAGAAAAACATTTTCTGTATAGTTCCAACGTTTCAATCTTTATTGAGCCCTGAAGATGATCTCAATACTGATCGAAACGTTGACACGATGAAGAAAATGTTTTCTGAAACCTACATCACACCAGACTAAATTATAATCGATTAACGGTCACTAAGTGAACATTGAACACATAGAAAAAAATTATTTTTCGAAGTTCTCGCTACTAAATCGCTTATTTCACTAACGCTGAGTTGATTGATCACATCTTATTGGAATTTAACGCAGTTTTCAATGGTATCAACGGATTTTTTTCACAACCTTTCGGTTTTGGAGTTATCTTTGTTTATTTGAAGCAAGGTTGTGAAATCTTAAAAACTCATAAAAATGGAAATTAGTCCAAAAGGGTTGAAATTAGACCATAGTTATATAGGAATTTTTGGTTTCATCTTAAATGTATTGGCAAAGTTTGTAACACGAGTTGCACAACACCCTGCATATCGGCAATTATCTAAGCGACTATAATCGATTGCCTATGAACAAATGTCACGATAAGCCAACATAATTCCAAACAAATCGAATGTACAAATCAACAACAATGTACAAATCGCAATTCAACGAATTCAGTCAAATATACCGTTACAGACGTAAAGATGTAATAATACTAATTAATGCTTAATCCATATTTGATTCAGCTCAATATGACATTTAACATTTTTCTCATATAGAATATTTTTATCGATAGTTTATTTTTGTCAGATACGTATGCTAACTTTTTTTTATCTGTAAACAAAATATGCTAAATATAGTTTGTAGTTCACTTTTCTTCATAATTTAAAAGAATTGTCGGTCTTGCTTAGACTGAGATATGCAATTGCTTCGGCGAAGCAGAGATGAAATTCCATCTGCGTATATATTCCGTTGATAAGTCGGTATTATAGACAATTGAAGTTGATAAGCCCACGAAAAACATAGCGAAACTCGGATTATCCCCAAATAATGAAGGCTCGGTCGGGAAAAGAGATTTCACTCGCCGATAATTAAAGCCGACTTCAATCTCCTAATTTAAATCAGACTTTCCCTCATTTTGTGGCTTAAAAATAAAAGAGTATTGTTTAAACTAAAAAGACGCTCAGGGAGATTGTTTTTATTTAATTTATCGCTGCCGCTATGCTGAACTGGTGGGGTGTTTTGTTATCTAGCGTTGCTGAACCAGAATGAGCCACAATATTTTTCAAAAATATAATGCAACTGTCTTCTATAAATTTCTAATATTTTGAATATTTCTTTTTTAAACTAATATTACTAAAACATAATGTTGGTTCTTTATTTTAGTGTCTGTCAAGCAAATTTCTCAGAGAAAGTAATACTGTTTTTTTAAATATATTTTGATTTGTCAAAGAGTGAAATTAAAGAAAATACGTCAAAATGTTTATTCCAGCTATTCCTATAAAACCAATCCCACTTTAGATCCTGCTTTAAAGTTTCATAAAACTGGACTCTTAAAGGAAAATGCTTGAAAGGCTCGCCAATGACGTAAATTGTTTTCCACTCAATGTCAATTAATAGTCCAGCTTTTGATTAAAAGGAGGGGCTTTTTAAAGAATTATCGGCTAATTAAACAATACGATCCTAATTCATTCTTCCGCTGTCGCTTCTTGGGGACGGGGTTGTTGATTGTCGTCTTGTAAGAAGTGAAGTATTCCTTTCAACAATTGGTTTATCAATCCACTTACCAACATTCTTATTTTATGCAAAGTTCGAATTCAAAGCTACAAAAATATAATGATGTTGATGAGTTTCAACATCAGGGAAAATTTTTTGCTCCAATAACGAAGTACTACGTTTCACGAAAATCGTTAGAATGTAGGTGAACATAAATCTGTCTATAAACTATTTTTTGAAATGTTTGCTTCCTTACTGTTTAAATAG
>CM077102.1:14592563-14611308 GCA_039619505.1 Cimex hemipterus
CTCTCTCTCTCTCTCTCTCTCTCTCTCTCTCTCTCTCTCTCTAAATCTCACTCACTCTCTCTCATCGACACACACATACGCAACAACACTTTTTCTTTTACTCTAACTTTATCACTCTCTCTCTCTCTCTCTCTCTCTCTCTCCGTCTCCCCTTTCTCTGTCCCTGGCTCTCTATCTCCACACAAGAAAACAGCGCACATCCAAAACGGTAAATATCAATATATCACACAAGTCGAAAAATTATAAAAGTATTTGGTATTTTTTTAAGTATTCGGGTGTTACTGGAAAAAAAATTCTTAGCTCCTAGGCAGCATTATGTCAATTTTAAATTGTCGAGAAAGTACTGTCATCGTTCAATAGTCATATCTTAGGTCTTTGTCGAGTTTTAAAGTATCGGGTGAGTATTTATCTGGAAAAGTAGCAGATTTTTGGACTTAAGATTCTATCTTGTTTGGGGAAGGGTTTTGTGCTGTTGCTGCTTACTGTTGTACCGACAGATATTTTTAATATTATATTGCTGCGTCAAGGGTATATAAATAATCGCAACATTTAGCGTTGATACATTCCTGATTTAGTGTTTATTTGCATATTAAGGATGGTAAGGGTAATAATCTTAGTAAAACTTACCTAGATCTTCATGCTCTTTTATATGGTTTGTAGGTTCGTCTGTTATTATCACAAATAATTTAATACCATTACAGTATGGTTGAGAGTCATCATATTCTAGAAAATTATCGCCACTCAAAACGGAGTAGTTTTTTGCCGGGAAGTACAGCTGGATATTTAAAGTTACGCGTTTTAGCTTAACTTGGTTAGTCGTGGATAAACTAAAGACAATATTGATGGATTATGACAGTTTTTATTTTCAAAAACCGTAAAGGCGTGTAATTAACACATATGTCAAAAAACTTAAATTTCTATTTGTCTCTCCTGTAAAAATTTGTTTTGTTATGTTATGTCAATTCTTCTATGCGTGTGCGATATCTTTAGTGTGTCTGTGTGATTTGTGTAAAGGCAAGTCTCTTTTATAAAGTTCGTTTTTTCACGTTATCTTCATATGGTGCTTCATTTTAGGTGGATAATGTGTTTTTGGAAATCAGTCCGTTGATACATATTTTAACCTATAACTTTAATTAAGTTTAAAACAAAGGCCCTTATTTTCTGGCTGAGTTCAAACCATAATTGACGTGCGCAACGTCTTAAATGTCGGCTTTTTCCCCAGGGAACCTAGAAACGCCATACAGATTTGGAGCATGATCAAAAGGTTGAAAGTTTGATAACTATGGAAACCCTTTGATGTCACTTCCACTTATACACAATTCAATAACGGCGAGAGCAATGTTACACCCTGTAAAACAGGCCTTGGTACCATGCAAATCAGGCCGTGGTTGAAATAAATTGTTATTGAAAGGTGATGGTTCGCCGAGGTAAAATTGTTTAGCCGTCTCGCTGAAACGACCAGTTTCCTCAATAGCACGATTTATTGTTAACTTCCAAGGAGGTTATTGAAATGCCCTTCAAAATTACGTTTAATAATTTTAAATTTGTATCATGTTTGTGGTGAGTCACTATCGAAATTGGCAGTAAAAGGCATGAATACATTTTAAAAAAATTGTAAGCCAAAGTTTCTTAAGAATAACATTATACGAAATATTTCTTTAATGGTTCCTATCTAAACAATTATTATTTATCCTTTCATACAAAAATGCAACAAATCAAATAGGTGAGAATTATTACATCATTTTCATAACACAAATACATATATAATTTAAAAATGCAAACTTTTTAAGTTGTACTTTTTTAAATGAATTTCATTTTTTCGTGTATGCATCCTGAGAATATTAAATATTTCCTGGTATAATGGTGGAGGGGATCCTCCATTCCACTAATAAATTAAATTTACACGCCATACATCATTCCAACTTCCTGAGAGTGATAATTTTTTTTTTAATTTATTAAACTGTCTTTCAAAAGAAGCCTAAAAATACGAAAAAGGAAACTATCGATATAATAATAACCAAAATATTCTGTTACCGTGTAAAAATAATATATACATTTAAAAATTCGTTAGTCTAGTTAGAATCGATACTGCAATTGAGGTTTCTCGGTGTAGTTGGCGAAGAAGCTTCTCTATTCACGCTAATAAATTTCATTCACCCACTAGACTTTATTCATATTGCTCCAGAGCATTTACACACTACTCGGAAAATTGAGAGAGAAGCTAAAAAATTATTGAAAAATGGCAAAAAGGAGGGAAAATTCAAAAGGTGAGGAGTTAGTGTCCGAGTTGATCGAGATCACGATTGCTTAAATAGTAGAGCAGCGGCGAATGTAGTCGAAGATCGTGGGTTCGAATCCCGTCCGTGACACTGGCATTTTTATCTCAACAAAAAACTTTAATTAATTGAAAGCTAATAAATTATATTTAAATATCAAACCTTATTCACACTGTCCCAGGTTACTAGATATTCCTCGCGGTCTCTCCCTCCACACTAATAAATTGCATACATTCAGTAAAAATATGGCAACTCCTGACATACGAAGGCTTCATATCTAATTAATCGTTTGGTGTTGATGGCTAGGTGTCAAACCACATTACAATAATTTTTTCGTATTATTTCTAAATAAAAATTTAAAAAAATCGCAGGTTATGCTGAATTATTCGAACCCAAAGCCGCTACTATATGTGCAATCACTAGGCAGTGCATTGATAGAAAAAAGAACTGTCCATCATTTAACCTTCCGTGGCGGTGTGGTCCCTGCGTTCTCGCTAATGAATACATTCGTTTGAATAAATAAAATGCATCACAATCATAAGCGTATAGTATGATTTACAATACAAGATGTACGGCTACTCGGATTAACTGTTCTGTCGTTAGAATCTACATACAAAATGAACCAAAATATTTTAATTAACTATGGTCCGAATCTCAACAGTTACCGAGTTATTCCCTTTTTTCTGAGCTTTTAAGGTTTCACGACCTTGCCTCAAATAAACAGTGATAACTTCTAAACTAACACGTTTTAGATAAATCGGTTGATACCAATAAAAACTATGTTCAATTTACAATGAGAGCGTCGATACTAAACGTGTAAACGTTGGTGAAAGTTGAAAAACTTACTATGGTGTTCTAAACTAGTAATTACAAACCTGATCAGCATATTTCTGAAAACCTACTCCATTGAATATCTTATTAGCTGTGTGATTGTTTTTTAAATTAGTTTTTCAAATATGAATATATTGATTAAGGAAAGGAAAATACGGACGGATTGGTAACGTGGGACGAACCTTTTTCTATATTAGTGTCTGTAACTCGAAAGGGTAAGTTTAAGTTTTTCGGCAGCGGACAGTATTCGTTCTTTAAAATTACGTTTGCCACTTTCCTTGGCAAACTTCACTCTTCGTGAATTCCCATACAAAATAGCCCATGGAGGTCAAAGTCATTAGGCCGAAGCACGTTGCAATTTTTTCTTCCAACCAATCCCGGACCACTCTTTCTCGAACCCAAATTAAAAAAGCTTTAATAAATTTATACATAATTTATAATAATTTTTTTAAGTTTTTATTTTATATTTTGTTATTTTACACTTTACCAAATAGTAATCTCATGCAAATCAAATAAATCATTAATTTAAATATCAAGTTTTATATATTTTCAAAGCTATTGTCTAAAATTTCTGTATTAACTTCGTTCTGTAAATACTGACAGATATGGCGTTTTTCCTACTACTAATACTAATAACGGCCACCAGAGCCATGAACGCAACCGCTCAACCCGTCAATAGCCTCTCGAATGCGGGAGAGAGCGCTAAGTGCGGATAGTGAATGGGCGGCGCTCTAAGATCCTGTGTGCTTTGCACAGTTGTGCATATGACCGGCGTGGTACCCTTGGGGAAGCGAAGGATCGAACCACCTAGGCTAGGCCTATGGCGTCCTTCGGATACGTATGGCAGGTGTAGGCTGAGCACGATATGAGACCTTTTGACCGTAGGCAGTGCTCATCTAGGAAGTGGGTAGCATATCACTTAAACCCGAAACCGTTATCGGGGAGTTCCCGGAAATTTCTACGCTGGAGGAGCCGCTACACTCAGAGAGATAGAGTTCGCCTTCTCTATCTAGGGAGTATGCGGGAGATCGGGCCAATGTCTCTCGAACTTCTAGCCCTTTGCATGCGACATTCCAATTCGGACAAGATGATAGCGAGGTGGTGCGAAGCCTCTACTGTGTGCGTCAGCTCTGATCTTGAGAATCGGCAACGTCCGGTAAGAGCTCTAAATAGCTTAGGTACGAATGGAAAAGATCTTCTGGTAATCTATGGCCAAGAGTCCGGAACGAAATGTCCCTCTACCACCACAGAGACCCAGAAAGACGAGTATTATCGACCCGGGATGTTAGATAGGGGTTTCAGCGACAGGTTATCACAGACGGCCCGACGGCCGCCAGAGCCGTCAACACAATCGGGCAACACGTAAAATCAACCCGTCAAGCCATGAATACATTGTAACGTAACTTACGAACGACGTCTTTCTGCCCTCATTTTCTTTTTGTCCTTCTGTCTGAGATACTCGTTAACAGTGTGGATCCCTGTGCCACAGAAGGGTTTGGGTTCGGTCAGCGGTGTAGCAACTCCATTCCTAGCAAGGGTAATCCGCTTTCTCTTGCCTTCTATTACTTTTATGTGTCCTAGGACCAAGCAGAAGCTGACCTGGTTCTGTGTACCTAATGTGTTTAGTTTGGTATTGCAGTTTAGCACCGTCCTTGCAATAGTGATATTTGAGCTAACTGCATTGGTGGTTGCATGGCTAACGGACATGATAGTTATATTCTTGTTTTTGTACCCTTTACTTACATGAGTACATCTTTCGATTGCATGCATCTCATCTTGGAAGATAGTAGTGTATTTTCCTATGGGTTCTTTGTATCTGGTTTCAAGACCGAATAGTCTTGTCCACGTGCCTTCTTGTATTCTGGATCCATTCCATTCTTTTTTTGTAGCTAGATTTATTTGGAATTTAAATTCATACATCCTGTTCATGTCGCCTCTCGGAGCCTTGAGAATCGGATGGTCTTTCCATAGTTTGTTGCTATCTTTCCGTTGTAGTTTTAATCCAGTTGGATGTTTTTCTTTGGTAAAATAAATGAAATTTTTGTGTGCTGACCTTATTACCATGTATTGTAGGAGGATTGATCCCATTACTTTTTTCATGCTAATTGTACATGTTCTCTGCTTCCATTTTGCAGGTGTAAACAAGTCTCTGTGTTTTTGTGATTTCTTTCCTTTGCTCCTCACATTTCCCAAATTTCCCGACATTGCATAGCCTGTTTCGTTGGTCCTGGCTCCTGTTACCTTTCTCGAACCTCAAACACCCTGTATCTTCCCTTATACTTCCCTTCTTCGATTATAGCTGTTTGGCATTCGGTGGTCTCTCGGAGGGGGGAACGCGCGATTCAGCGTATTATGAATTGTTGTTGCGGAAGTTTGTGGCACGGGCAATCCGAGTCACGGTAGCTCAAGTGGTACAACAGCGGCGTATTTAGTCGAAAGTCATTGGTTCGAATCCCGCCTGTAACATAATTTTTTCATTTCGCAAAAATTGTCTATAATTAATTGAGTATTCATATAATTAAGTATAAGCTGAAGAAATAATAAAAATTTAGTATCGGTCCTGTCTTTCTTATTAATGAAAGAGTAGCAACAATAACAACACTATTGAATATATAACAAATTTTATTCAAATAATAATGAAATATCTTAATGCACATTGATATTTTGCTATGTCAAAGTATCAAAAACATTTGTATTTATGCACGAGGAGGCTTGAAGCACGTGACGAGGTGCAAACGGAATATCAAGTTGAATACTGTTTATAATTCTTTAAGGAATACCGAAACTGTTTTTTAAAATAATTTTTCGTTATCTTTCGTCTTCGGTTTTTAATTTTTTATGTACATAACGTAACGTCTCAAGCCTAGATCAAAAACCAAATTTTGAGTTATGAAAAGGGCCACGCAAAAAAGTTAATTATTGCGACTTATTACATCATAATAAGCTTACAATTCATTAAACTGTGTTTTAAATCTAAGTTACGTAAATAATTATTCATTCAATAATAAATTATAAAAGATCGAATATATTATTTTTTCTTATCATATAGTTCAGAGTACGTATATAGTTGCATGCAAGTTCTTTCGGATTATCGAGTGTGATTTTTCTCAGATTAGGTGAAATTCGTAGTCGTAAAGTCTGTAATATCACACGTGTTTGTTCGGGGTGTAATTAAGCCGTAACTCGAGTCATGCATTTGTTAACGGTTTAACATACACGGCCGAAAAAAAAAACCTGTGCGCGAATGTAATAAAACTTCCCTAATACGGCGGACCGCATGTTGTGCAAATACATAAAAACAAGCACGACCTTCCTCGGTTAAAGTTAAACTTTTAAAATATAGGAAGCTAGAGGGAAAGTACTTTTTGTATGGTTTTTAATCAAATGAATAATGTATTTTATTCTCAAACGAGACATATCAAACACAGGTAAACCTACATTGATACTTACATCAATCAATCAATTAATATTACATTTGGCTACACACAAATTCACGCGTTATACGTGATTAAAAAGCGACCAGAATGTACAACTTTTGAATTTTTCATAAAAATAAATTTCAACTTTCTCTACCACTAATTGAAAAAAATATTACCATTTATGAAAGCATTCATAATCACTAATTTCTTTCATTTGTTTTGCAAGTAGGCAGCTCATAAATCGTATAATTCCCTGGCCAAGAGATCCTTCTTTCTAGTACGTGACGGCAATGGTTGATAACATTTTAAGAATTTATATATAGTTGTGTACCTAGGTGCCTGTGTTTAAAATTTATTTGAAATGTTTTTCACGTTGTAAACCTTCTTCCATGCACTCAATGGACCGTCTAATTTCTATGGCTACAACGTTAAAAAAAGCAACCGTAAATTCGTTATTTGTCAATGTTAATTAAGAAGAAGAGAAGAATATAAAATATTTTATTGTATGACAACGATTTGGTAACTCATAGATGTTAATAACCTTATGTAAATATCGATTGTTGATTTTCAACATATTTGAGGGTAAAATTTTTGAATCTCCATATGTTTAATTCTTACAATACAGGAAAAGTGTCAAGAAATTATTCCAGATCCCTTTTTTAAAAAATAATTCTAATTTAAATTTCGGTTTCTTCTTAGTATGTACTATATTATTTTGTTTATTTACAACTGAATAGAGATTCAGCTAGGCGAAGCCTTTTGATAGATAATGTAGTATACATATAAGAGATATTTGTATTTCATTGTTAAACTTATATATTTAAATAAACAAATAAATAAAATAATTTATGTAAACCATATTTTTTCTTCTACATTTCGTAGCATAAATGCGATTAATTTTCAGTTTATAAGTTATTAAATTATGACAAAAAAAAATGCGAAGGTTTTCTCCACTTTGTTACTTTACAACATGGAAAATTTCGATCACGAAAAAAAATCCTAAAAGGATTTCATGCCAATTTTCTGCATTCGATAGATGGAGATTCCCACTCGTGAATATTGTTAACCTGAAAAAAAAAAATAAAAAATAAAAAAATAAAAAAATAAAAAAAATAAAAATAACACTCAACCTTTGTGGAAGTTGAGTCTGCTTTTGACTTAATACTTTCAAAAAGATAGTTCCTACTCACAGTAAGTTGTTCTGCAACGATCCGGATTTCGAGCCTCTTAGCTCATCATCAGGTTGAAGGACTTCTACAACCACGTCTCTCGACGTGCATTGCCAAAGTGAAACCGCTGATACCTCCGCCAACGCGACGTTCCAATTAACAGCTGATTTTTTTAATGACGCTCAATTTGAACGTGCGAAGCGCGGAAATTATAACACAAAAAATATTAGAATAAAAGTAGTAACAATTAAAATAATTAGTTTAATTATTTGGAGGTTTGATATTATTTATATACAAATCCAAAATGGGAGGTAGATCAAAATCTGTTATATTATTAATACATTTATCACCATGTTCTATTTTACATTTTTTAATTTCGAATTTCTCAAACCAATCTAGTTCTTTCCCTTTGTTGAAACTATGCGTGATGCTAAGCGGCTAACTAGCGATGAGCTAAGAGGCTCGAAATCCGGATGGTTGCAGAACAACTTACTGTGAGTAGGAACTATCCTTTTGGAAAGTATTGAACACCACACTCACCCCATCATTTAACATTGCTTTTCACTTTGTCGTCCAAAGCTTCTACTTCTGAATATTATTGATAAAATTAACAGAACGGTCTTCCAGTATGAGGTTTCTTTATTTTTGCAAGAGGGTTCACAACAGCAGAAGTCACCCCCCGACAGGGTGCCGGTGTTGTTGAAAAACAAGCCTATTTGTAAGGAAGTCGGGTTTGAATGCAGGGCCATTGGATTCGAACCAGGGACCTTATCGTGTCAACGCGCCCCCCACCTGTTATCCTTGTAATATATTACTGAACTTCCTAATGCATTGCATTTTGGTGTTAACTGCTGCAATGTACTAATTAAAAACCTACTCTATGCGAACATACCGGTCAGTTTCCCATCCGGTTTAAAGAGGAACATTGACACATTGGAAAATTATTGATCTTGTTGGAACTTATCAGCGAAGTATAAGAGGATGGGCAAAGTTACGGCGTTGACACGGCGCTCATTACATTTGGATAAAGGGGTGCCCTGCATTCGAACTCGACCAACTTAACAAATGGAATTTCGTTGAAAATCACCGGCAACCCCAGAGGTTCATATAACTGCGTAGTTGAAATACAGCCAATAAATAATGCGCTGTATCGTTGGTTGTAGTACCATGGGTTTGGCAGTATCTGCATTTCGATCTACTTATTGCATCAATGGTTTATAGGCGCTCAAAGTATGTAACATGTTAGTACAGGATTGAACATGTCACTTCTCGCAGTGCACAGGTAATTCAAACTTTTGTAATTTACAGAAAATTACCGGCAGCTCTCAAGAACCACCCATACTTGGTATTGACAGTACAGGGTTAGACCTCGATATCTCCGTCCAGTCACCGGTTGGGCTCCAAATGCTAACAGCTAAGTCAAATCAGCCCACAACGCAATCAATTAACAAATACAAACACATCCACATACTCTTTTCTACATTATTCACTCAGTTAGGGCGATGGAGTATTCCATATTCCTCCATCACCAGTTCAACCAAATTGTAGGTCATTGGGGTTTTACATGTCGCCATCGTCATTTTCACACTAAACATTCACGCTAATAAATGCGTTCAATACAAGCACTCGCTAAGCAACACAAAATCCGTGCCATGTACAATAAAAACAATACAAATAAACACCTCCAAGGATCAGCATATGGGAGCCAGATATTTGTTGCTCAAGCCCAATATGAGTGGTGCGTAATCCCTATATGGAGCAAGGATTAGGTGGAACACATCTAGCAACCTTTCTCTACATGCCTATTTCTTTCTAGTCGAAAACTTTGAGCGTTCTTTTATTGCGAATCTATTTCACCTTCAGCATATTTCACCCAAATACATGCTGTTCTTAGAGACATCAACTCACTTTTTGTTCTTATAACTTTAAAATTCTTAAGTAGGAAACATACGTCTCCTGATTAATTAGTTATTGCTGTTGAGATAATAAATGCTAATTTCTTCTGTTTAATGCTCTTAATCCACACGATTTTAATTTTGACTTTGTGTTCTCCTTAAATGCCGCGGAGAAAGTTTCCTTAATTTCTCGGTTCTTAATCATCCGTTATGCACTGATATAAAATATATTTAGAAATTTTGAAATCGCAAATTGTCGAAACATCAAATTATTCTTCTCAATCTACTAATTTTCGACTTTTGAAAGGAGCAGCACAAAATCTGCGTGCATCACGAGTTAACTTTTGATGTTAATTTATTAGCATGTAGAATTAAAAGTTTAACCTGCTGTTTCGGCAATGGGAAAACAGTGTGACAGGACGGTCAATTGTACCCGCATCACAGGCCTGCCTTCCAATAAATAAACCCAAGCCCTGTTCACCATCTGATTGCGGTTTAATTAATTGGAAAGCTTAAAAAAAGCTCAATCAGAAGTGAGTATTGTTAAGATGGAGTGAGGTCCAAACAGCTATTAGCAAGTAAAATCATTATTTTTATAAAATGTCGAATGTTTGGATTTTCATTTTTTAAAAGAACCGCCTATTTTGTTTAGTATTTACTTATTATCCTATACTGGGAAGTCGGTCCAAAGAATAGGCCGCCCCACTCCGGGTACCACAAGTCAGTCGCCTTTATGACCGAGTCTGGTTCGCTTCAGCACGCTCCGCTTTACACCTTTTTACTATTTTTTGTGTGAACCCGCAAACGCTATTCTACAGACCGCTCCTTTTAAAATCTTTTACAGCAACAAATTTTTCTGGATTGATTTTACACCTGCCGTAACGCCGGAGTTGCTGGTACTTGTAAGTGGGCCGTCCTCCCCCAAATACCCTATTTTAATCGCTCCTGGATCCTTCTATTTCCTGCCCACCTTTATCATTTGCCACAACATCAGCTTGCTGAGTCGTTATTGTTTCATTTTTTTATTTCATATTTCAATCATTTTTATTTTAAACTGTTTTATGTTATTTTATATGTTTTCCCCGCCTCCCGATTATATTCGGGTGGTCCTCCGTCGGTTAAAAACCGCAGATCGAATAAATTGAATTTATTTGCATTATTGTATTAAAATGGGTTTAATGCTAACTTTATCAGGATTATTATATATACTACTTCAAATTTGGTGTCGAATTCTGATGATATTGGTTTGAAACCAGTAAGCTTAATCCTATTGATACAACAAATTTTAATAATACTTCACAAAACTTGTATATTTTTTCATATTGGCAGAAAACATTTGATTAAAAACTACTTCTTTAGAACTTTAAATTGTGTTAACAATTAAGCGGAGTTATCAACATTCTGCGTTGTAAAATAAGTTTAAAATTTTTTTTGTAAACTAACACCGTGCCAGCCATTAATACAGGGTGTTCGGCTACCGATAGTACAAAATTTGCCAGTAAATTATACACTTAAGATGAAACCAAAAAGTCTTAATTAACTACGGTCCTTATCTCAAAATATTCGGAGTAGTTCTTCTTTTTATGAATTTTTAAGATTTCACTACCGTGCTTCAAATAAACAAAAATAAATCCAAACCGAAAGTTTTTGGCAAAATCCGTGGATACCATTGAAAACTACATTAAATTCCCATAAGATGTGATCAATACTAAATTTGTAAACGTTGGTGATATAAGCGTTTTAGTAGCGAGAACATTGAAAAATATTTTGTTTTGTAGTTGAAAAACTTACTATGGTCATTCAAAACTCCTATTTCCAAGTCCTAGGAACCAGAAAAAAAGTGTCCCTTTTAGTGGTGTAAATTTTTTTTTGTTAATTTCTTTTTCTCAGACGAACAATTTTATGAAAGAAAGGAAAAACCTAGGTTGACAGTTTGACTTTTATTTTTATTAATTTTTTGTTTTCCACCCCAATCCGTCAGCCACGATTTTTTGCTTTCCCCCATCAATTTTTTCATCGTTGAAAAAAGTAATTAGAACGCTAAAAAAGATATTAAATGGAGCACTTGTTCTGAAATTTGAATTTCTCTAGATTTTCAAATAGTAGTTTAAAATCACCATACTGAATTTTTCAACATTGAAAAAAAAAAATCAATTCGATACTAAAACGCTTACTTCACCAGCGTTCACATCACATCTTATTGGAAATTTAACCTTATTTTCAATTGTGTCAATGGATTTGTCCAATGCCTTTTAATTTTTGGATTTATCATCGTTTATTTGAAGAAAGGTCGTGAAATCTATCAAATTCAGAAAAACGGGGAATAACTTCGAAACCGTTGAGATTCGTATCATTCATTGTTAATTAGGACTTTTTGGTTATATTTTGAATATAGAGTCTACTGGCAAATTTTTGCAATAAGAGAAGCCGAACAGCCGGTATAACTCTGGACCAAACAATTTTGGTGATTTTCGAAAAAAAAGACATGTTTTTTAAAAGATTGGAGTTTGTGAAAGTTTTACTTTGCACAAGCAGGTGGTCAAGAGGCGACCGAGGGACAATTCCAAACAAGCACTTCTCACTCTTTACGTGCCCTTTGTATGCGTGAAGGGCCTTTTTTTGCACGAAATAGAAAAAACACATTATTACACATAGACTTTGTTTCACCTTGATTTACAACCGTCCTGGCAGCGTTGATCCAAGCAAGCAGGCTGTCTTCTGCTCTACTTAAAAATAAATATAAAAACTTTTTTGGACCGTTAATTAATAAAAACTCAAAACAAGTGACTCAACGATACACCAAGTAATTAAAAAATAATGATCTTAATTATTTTTTATTATTATTCCGTTCCGTGTGATGAACCAAATTGTCTATTAAATGCTAATTTGTCAAGGAAAAATGTGAATTATATTTTTATTAAATAAACTAGTACTAATTTCGTTAATTATAAGGAATGAAATAATGGAAAGAAGCACCCTAGGCGGCACAGAAAAAGTAACCTTTCTGATATAACGTCAAATTAATTAATTGTAAGAATACGTCTAAAATAAATGTTCATAATATAGCTCATATTTCCATTTATTTTATTTAAAATATTTTTTTATTCAGACTGAAATGTACACATAAAACCAAATGGTTTATTTAATACAAGCTTAATAATGAAGCACGTAGGTAACAAAATGGAAGGAAACAACACACACACACACTCACTCACAGAGAGAGAGACAGACAGACAGACAGACAGACAGACACACTAATTTTTAAGGCTTCGTGATTAATAATTTAATAATTTGCAATTTACACGGTTAATACATATAAATATCTTCTTACAATTTAAGTTTTTAACCATAATGGTTTTAGAGTTGATTAATTTTTGTAGTTTAAAATTAATTGGAAGGTAGTTTTGTTTAAAAGTGACGTATTAAAGCCGACATAGTACCAATGGACATCCCTAGTTTTCATATAACCTCGTAGTTGAAATAGCCCCTTAAAAACATTCAACTTAAATTGTCTGAACTTCACAATCTTATATATTCAGATGATTTTTAATTGGGGGCAATATTGTTAGAACTAACGTTATATTTTGATTTTTCTTTATTTGAAGTGTGAAATTATAAAATCTCAAGTATGTAACATTTTTCATTTATAAAATATTGTTTAGTGGTCCTAAAGTTAGCATAAATACAATTGGAATCTCTCAACGGATGTTTTTCTTATCGAGAATACCTTATAAATGACGTAGGATGTTAAAATGTATCTTTATGAACGAATAAATATGCGAAATTACATTTACGATTGTGTGTTATTATGTTGCCCGCATGAGATTGGATAATTGCATGTAACCCATGTCCAATCTGGAAAGTTTCATTATTACTTCGTTATATTCAAGCCATAATTTTTACATTGTTGGTAGAAATTTATGTTTTATTGACCTTAATGCTTGAATCAACCTTAAATTATTAGAAATATTTTGCAACCATTTTGAAGGGAATATTAATGTTCGAAAGGAGAGGCAGTTTTGGAGGAGTTGAGTATTTTTCATTTCATCGATCTAGGCAACGCCTTATCTATGATCGTTATATTCAGAACTATAATATTAAAGCTGTGTCAAATAATTGAATAAATTTGATATGCTTAAAATTTAATTGGATTTTCATTGAAAAATTTGATAATTACAAGCAAAAGAGAGGGCAGATAGATGAAATGATTTTTTAAGATAAACTATATATAAAAAATGAATATATATATATGACGTTTTATTTGACTAAAGATAATTATTTTATATAATACGTACGTTGAAATTTTATAGAAAACAACTTCATTTTTTTTATTGGGCTGGTGCCAAATTAACGCAGGTGCTTGTCATTTAAACAAGGTAAATACTCAAATATCATTTATGGATTATAATAAATACTTTTAACTGTTTTTTTTTTGTCATACAAAACATTTCATAAGAATGAGGACTTGCGAATTAAAATTGTACAACCTAGATTTTCGTCAAATCGAAGTGCTGCCCTAACCGAACCTAACATCAATACAGTTTGGGGGAGCAAGCATTAGCGACTGTAAGGTGCAGCGTTGGTTTGAAAGAGCCTTGGAGAAGACAGGAAAGGCCGATAGGCCCCCGTTGTTACGACGACCAACAAGAAAAAATCGATTGAAGTAAATTCACTTATGACAACAAGGGAAATTGCGGAAGAGCTTAGTTTCAACTCACTCAACCTTCGTTCTATATCTGGAGAAAATTTGGAAAGTAAATGAGCGGGACAGGTTGGTCCCACGAACTAACCAAAAACCAAACCATTTACACGTCTCTTCTGTTGTGCCATCGAAACGATCCATTTCGCGATCGAACCATCATGAGGGATGAGAAATTCTGTAAAGGGCAGTGGTTGGACAAGGATAAAGCGCTAAAACATTTGCAGAAACCAATTCTTCGCCGAACAAAAGGTGACTGACTGTTTGAGCAGTCAACTGCTTTGGTTGTTCATTATAATTTCCTGAATTATGGTGAAACTACCGCATCAGAAAAATATTGCCATGAAATTGATAAAATGCACAGGAAAGCATGCATGCAACGTTAGTCCAGGATTGGTGACCGGTAAGGAGCCGATTTTTCTTCACCAGGCCACATGTCGCAATGCCAACCCTGCGGAAACCTAAGGACCTTACGGCACCCTCCATATTCACCCGACCTCTCGCCTACAGGCTTCACTGTTTTTTTTATCACTTCTTGAGGGATGACATATTTAGAGAACACGGTGACGCCGAAAACTCCTTCAAGACATGATTGTGATTCAAATAAAGATTTTTTATGCGGAATAAAAGCGATTATTGCACATGACAATGAAGACAAGATTTTTATTTTTATTTCAAATAAATTTTCTTTATTTTATTTATTCCAAAACCTGCATTATTTTTCCACCAGCCCAAAATAAAATTAAAAAAATACGAGATTATCTGTCATATAGTACGTACAATAAAATAGCTCTGTTTTCCCGAAAAATCCAAATGGGGAACGTTTTAATAACTAATTTAAAAATTAATTTTTTAGTTACTATTATATCCAATAATTAATTATTTTTCTTATTTGGTAGCTCATCTTTGTACCTAGATAATGACCGCATTTCTCAAGTAAAACAATAGTAATATTAATTTTTCATCAAAGAGTAATTTTGTAATTTTTTTAAGGTTAATTAATTAAGGAGTGCGAATCCTCGGCTCCATATTCCGATTCCAAGATAAAACTGGGTTGTTTTATAGAAATGAATTTCAGGTAGGATGAGTATGGCAATTCAATTTTCCAAAAACAAGGTGGTTTCATTGGATATCGTACAAATAGTTTTGTGTCTGCTAGTGAGTCTTGAGAGTGAATGTATTGATTTGCGTGAATGCGTAGTGCGTTATGTGGTGAAACGACCTGGCGGTTGATAGTCCTTGGAACCCAAATTCGGCGTACGAACGGGTAAGACCGAGGTACCAACGCACGGGGTGAGTGATTTATTCTCAATGCCTGCATTATCCATTTCTTATAATTTTTATTATATGTTAATTAATGGTAACTTGTGCATTACCAAATCTGGAAATGACTAGTCGACTACGAGAAGTGATCGGCTCAACTCTATACACGTGCTTGCAAATCCGTAACCTGTAATCCATTCCAGAAAAACTGAACAAAGTAATGGCATGTAATTAACGAATTCACGTCAGTTTTACTTAACGTGGTTTCGAATAATTTGACCTATTCATCAATTTACATAATAAAATAATTCCGTGTACATTCAATTAACCATTGTTGCTAGATGGTCGGTATAAAAAAAGAACTGGAAAATAATTAGTTGGCGTGATTTGCGTTTCATGTTTAAAACAAATAAGGGGAGGTTTTATTTAAAAAAAGATATCGTTATGTTGATACATCAAAGGGTTATTTTTTGAAATAGGATAATTCCGTCAGCAGTCTTGGGTCAAACTAAAATGAATATTGCATTTTATTATGCAAACGATAGTTAATTTACTCTAAATTTTAAGCATAAACTTTGTGTTATAAACGTTTTTTAACATTAGTAATGTATTCATACAATAGCACACTCGGTAATATGTTAATGAACTATTTATTGCAAATATAAATGTCATAAACCTATCAAAAAATATCTATTAAACCCAATTTTATGACTAAATGGTACAAGTTAAAGAAATTTACCGTTGAGTTTTAACTTTTCCAAACTTTTTAGGTAGTTCGGAACTTCGACTTGATTCACTTGATTGAACAACTGCTAAAAACACAAGTTTTTTCTAAAGTTCTTTAGTCGATTATTTGTTCGAAGATCTTGAAGTGAATTTTTCATATCGTTCTTGCATTTCATTTTTTGAAACCCGAGCCGTTAAAATGATATATTTCCTTGTGTATAAAAATGTATTTACTTCTTATGTTTTTATTCGTAAATTTGCCATTTAAGAAAATTAATTGAAACTGTTTGAATTTCAGGTTTCTGCTGGAAGAGTGCATGCTACACTAGAATCAACGAAATACCGACGAGGCAGAAATTTCGTAAGTCATTAACTTTTGGGACGAAAAGCTGCTCATCGCCCTCCGACATTTTATATTACCTTAGAAATTTACACGATCGCAGTAAGTATCCGTGTCGCCTAGTTTCCATGAATAGAGAGTAAAGAAACGCATTAAAAATCCTTCGAGGCCAAAGTAAATTTGAACAACGGAGAGGGGCGATGAGTCAGCAAGGATGGCTTAGAAAACAAACTTTCCCTTGCTTTTTCTTTCAATTTCGAGCAATCCTCTTTCGATATAAATCAAAGTTTAAAACGGCTATTCGCAACAATAACCTTATTATTTACTTTATTTCGTACACCCTTACGCTTGAGCAATCTTCATCCGTAAAACAATATTAACTCCTATCTACTCTGAGTGTTGGCTTCCGTTACACTTAACAAAACAAGCAGTTTCTCTTTTTCCAAAGTTTTTTTGTCATTACACAAAACGGATTTGACGAGGCACACACTGAGGTATGTAATTGAAAAATAAATAAAAATAAAATTTTCATTACAAATCTTTTACGAAACAATTTTTTATGTATATTACCCAGTATCCCTTAACAATTGGTAATTATACTACCACATACAATAAAAAAATAAAGTAAACATCTAACAGAAAAACATCAAAGAAATCTATCCAGTAATGATCGATATCTTAAAGAAAATATAAAATCTAAAAATTGCTGGCGATCATAAATTTAAATGAACTTGGAAAAGTAAATTATATTGCAAATAGTAATTTGTATTGGGCCAATCAAACTTAAATGTCTTTTGCGTTAATAGCCCACAATTGAAGGTTAGTATTATTGAAACGTTTTAAATTAAATTCATTAGATTTCGTGGTCCGATTGAGCAAATAATATCTTTCAATTATGTTGATGGAAGGTTGGTGTCCGAGTGGATAGAAGTCACGATAGCTCAAGCGGTAGAGCAGCGACGTACTTAGCCGAAGGTAATGGGTTCGAAACCCGCTCGTGATACTGGCTTTTTTATCTTAACTAATTTCTTATAGAAAGATTAATTATTTGAAATATGTTATTTGGTCAATTGGGCCACGAAATCTATTGAATTGGCAAAGTTAATTGAAGTATATCTGCACTAAAGCTCTCCGTCGCCATTTCTTTTGTCGCTGAGAATCAAATATTGGGTTGTCCGGAAAATAATGCAGGATTTTGGTATTAAACAAAAAAAAAAAGAAACTAGTTACTTTAAAGCAATGTTCTTTAATCAAAATAATTTCCCATACTCTCAATACATTTCTCCCAACGTGTTGGTAACTTATTAATTCCGTCTGAGTAGAATTCAGAATTTTTAGAATTGATAAAGTCAATAAATGCATTTTCCAGTTCCGTTTGATTTTTGAATATTATGTGTTGTAAGTAGTGGTCCAGGTGTCTAAAAAAATGGTAGTCAGTAGGCGAGAGGTCCGGAGAGTAGGGTGGGTGAGGCAAAGTTTCATAGCCAAGCTCCAATAATTTTTGTGACGTTACACGTGACACATGTGGTCGAGCGTTGTCATGCAACAAAATGGGCCCTTTCCGATTTCACTTTTCCAATCGCCTTGAGGTGGTCAGCGACGGTCGTTTTACTGACTTTGAGTTGCTCTGCAAGTTCTCGAACAGTTGTTTTGGGGTTTTCTTCCACCACTGATCGCAGAACATCATCATTAAGAGAGGAAGGCCTTCCACGACCTTCTTCATCTTCAAGGCTGAAATCTCCCTCCCGAAATTTTTTAAACCACCTTTGCACAGTGCACTCATTAACACAACCCTCGCCCCAGACTTGGTTAATGTTTCTAGCCGTTTGGGCTCCGCTTCGGCCGAGTTTAAACTCGTAAAAGAAAATCGTACGAAATTCTCGCTTTGACATTATAAGGATGACTGAATTATTTCCAAGTAGCGGAATGCTACAGAGGTAAACAAACAATATCATTTGGAAGAGGATTAATAAGTGTTGACATTCATACAAATGAGTAATCCTGTAAACGTAAACAGAATATTTTATATAGATTTTTTTAAATGAAAACTTAAAATCCTGCATTATTTTCCGGACAACCCAATACAAGCTTAATAATGAAGCACGTAGGTAACAAAATGGAAGGAAA
>CM077102.1:14626798-14654802 GCA_039619505.1 Cimex hemipterus
ATATATATATAGAGAGAGAGAGAGAGAGAGAGAGAGAGAGAGAGATGAATGTTTTGCTTATTGAAAGGGGGCGTCGATGGCCGTCACGGTTCAGGCGTTGACACGGCGCTCATCACGGTAAGGTGAAGGTCCCGGGTTCGAATACAGCGGCCCTGCATTCGAACTGGACAAACTTACAAATGAGCTTTTGTCAAAAACAGCGGCACCTGGGTTGATATGATCTATACTGTGCGAACCCTCACAAAAAATAAGAAAAAAATATTATATAGTTCTAAACAGGCCCCTGTAAATTATCGCATTGTGCAAAACCTATCAACAAATAAAAACTTAAATCTAGTCTAATAAATAAATTGTTTTGTTCCAAAATGTTACTAGATGGCGTACCAGCTGGAAATAATTTTGACCTTTTTCAAAATAAAACTGTCAATCAACGCCATCATTTACAATTTCACTGGAGCTTTTCAAGTGTAAATTCTTTCAAAGATGATAATAAATATATCAACAAAGACATTATTTATTTAAATTCACAAGGATTTATAATAACATTTGATATTTGCGAAAGCTTTGACATTTTCGAGAATATGACCTGATACTTCTTTGTTATCGGTTAGCTGCACTTAAAGTGTCACTGAATGACATTAAGTGTACACAAAACAAAACGACCCCCATTTATATATTTGAGATGGTCATTTCACTCATCGTAAAAGCGATTTCCGATTTTATAAATGGCCGGCTTTAAGGGGGATTTGGCCTATGGGGAAAAAAGCTTTTTATTTAAGAGACGTTAAGCATTAAATGGATCTCCGGCGGACTTTCAACGGCCAAGTCACTTTTGCCCATCATTCGAGGACAGATACGTGTCAGTGAACGTAAAGTCATAAACCATAATTTTGATTTAACGTAAATTTAATTAACAATCTTGTATAACAATAATGAAAGTTAATTCAGTAATTAATTCTGTATTTTAAATAACTGCTTAGTCTTGGGAAAAGTACATTTGGGCCAATAATAATAGTTCAGTGGATAGCGAGGGATTGGCCAACGTTTTTTGTCGTTAGATGGCCTTCAGAGAACCTGAGCAGTAAAAGGGAACGTCCGATTGAAGGTTGGCCAAATACCAGTGACCCACGTCCACCTGAATTTGGGTCAAACGCCGTACAGATGCTCCTTATGTAGAAAAAGGTTGCTCGACGTGTTCCAAATAATAGAGGCGTATTATACAGAGAACGCATATGGATGGAACGCATATGCATGCCGACATATTTAACAATGGTCCTCAGACACGGTAGGCAGTTTTAAGTGTCCTCTGTTAGGGATGGCCAGGGACCAGATGCTGTCTAAATATATATTTTTAACGGAGGGGGGAGGGTGCATAACCATTTCAATTGCGGGACAGCGTATTTTCGTTCGCGGACTCAGATTAGCTGAGACCCCTGGCGGGGACCTAGAGGAGAAGCTGTGTTTCATTCGTGACCTTCGACAGTAGTACTTGCGTATGACCTCCGAATTTCGTTCCCACCTCGTATGAATCGGATGGATAGGATTGCCGAGAGCACCACCTACCACCGAGTAGCTACGCTGACGGTGTCCCTTATATGTGTGAGGAATAGTGAACGTCCGTCTGAGCTGCCTTTACGGTAGGCATCGTCTCCTCTAGTAGGTGGTTATAGATTTTACTAAAACCAAAACCGCAGCCGGATCGCAACCAGGGAGAGTGTTGTCGTCTCCATCTGAGGAATGCGTGGGAGACTTGGCCGATGCATTTCGTTCATTTTTTGGGTACCCTTTTACGCCCGGCATTGGTTAAGTGCACAACGTTAACCCACCCTCTTGGAAGGAGTAAGCGGGAGAAGTCGACATGTCGTCAGCTTTTACACCCGAACCTCACGGAAGAATTAGATTTTCGGTGCGCGGAAATGAGTCGCTCCTAACTTGAGAATCTAAACGTGTGATAAGTCGCGACGGCCAGGTGCGCACGCTATGAACCTCAATGGTAGTTGACATTGCGACCTCAGTGGGATCGTGGATCCCTTGTTCCTCTTTTTAGGAGAATTAGGATGTTTATTGTTTATAACCGTCAAAATATGTCTATTGTGATTCTGTATTTTGTATCAGTGAGTGTAATCATGAGAGTGAATGGGGAGGGGCTAATGGGACAGCATCACGCCCCTTGTACTGTGTACGAGGCTTGGGTCCATGGCGGAATATTTACCATCGACTCCAATTATGTTAGTTTGCTATTTTATGCAGTCCATGGAGGAATATTGAGTACTCCATCTACTAAATAGAAGGAATGAAACAAATATATTTGTGCGAATGCATAAAGAACGTGTGTCGTATTTTCGCATGCGTTTGGGGCTGAAATGGATGCCCCTTAAAAAAGGTTTTTATTTGCGCATGTATGTACAATATTATACATTCCTTTCTTTATTCCATACACTAGACATACTCATAGCCGTTGAGGCAGTACGAGGGTAGTAAATTGAATTAAATTTGTCTCAATTAGTATAAATAATACAGTTAAATAAAATAAAAAACCGTCGAGGAATTTGCCGTCCAATTGTAAAAATCCATTTATACAGTAAAATTGAAGCAAAATAAGAAAGGAAAAACTAACAATAAACATACATTCATACAAACAGCAACTAATTTATTACCAAAGCAGATTAAATGTTAGCGGGCGAATAGGTAGAACAAGATCAAAAACTGTCAACTGTTATATGTTTTGTGACAGAAGGAGAGACAGTGAGTGAGAGAAAATACATTTAGTGAAAAGAGAGCGATAGAGTGAGAGGGAGGGAAGGAGAAATTGGTAAAATGTGAGCGAGATTATAAACATATTAAATAATAACCAGATAAGCATAAAATTTGACTCTGAAATTATGCTAAAATTATAATTATTTATCTTTTGCCTGTGTGTTTGCTCAGAAAAATATGTTTTCAAAAATTCAAGCAATTGATTTTTTATAATCGTAATATAATATTATTTTTTACTCTTTGTACAAGTAGAACCTTTTATGAACATTGTCAACCCTTGGGGTGAGGAATAATTTATGGGAAACGAAATCATTTCTGTCTCTGTGGCTTCTAGTATCGAATTAAAAAAAAAAAAAAACTTTTCAACTTCCATCATCCTTTTTCATAGAGATAGACCTTTTGCACATCCTTGGTTTTTCATTCATCCTTTGTTCGAACCTCTTGTCACCCCCCTTGATTTACTTTACGCCGAAAAGAAATTCATCCCGACCATGTCATTACTGTTTTTTTTATTATTATTATCTGGAGAGAGAAAATATGTTTTTTTGTGTGTTATTTTAATGAAAGGGAAGTAAATCAAGCATGGATGTTTATAGTGCAAAGGTTTTTGAAAATGCCGAACATATTTAAGCTCAAAAGTTTAACTTGAAAGCATTACAGTACAAAATCATCTTTCTAATAAACATTGCATTGAAACATTTTATTTAATTGTTCAAAGATAGCACGATTGAAAAGATGATTTATGTACAGTCAAGAGCTCAACAGAAATACTTTACAATTAATGAGGTTAACACCAATTCTCATTTGAATTATCTGTTGAACAGATGAGACATTGCAAATTCAAACATAGAAACCAAGCTGGTTTATAACCTATTGAAACGTCCTGAATAATACTGAGGCGGCCTGGTTCCAAATCCTTTTTCTTCCTGGGACAACCATTTTTGAAAATCGCTTTCTAACCACGGAAAGTTATCAGCTCGCGCTGTTGCGGAAATATAATGTATGTGTAGGTAAATTATTGATATTTGATTTAGAGTCGGGTTCACCGGGCAGGGTTATCTTCTGATTGGAAGATCGCCACGAGCGATCCTTCACCACCGCAACGTGGTTTGGGTTTTAAGAAACCCTGGGGGGATGAATTGACCCGATTCAACGATTCAGCCTGTTCCCTTGTTGGAATTTTAAATAAACAGCGTTACAGACATATTTCTCTCCTGATACCTTCAAAGAATCGCTCTTGCAACTGTTAATATATGTATTTGACACCTGTACGAGGTTCTTACTAAACGACGGTAGGAGCAGTGAGATAAATATTTATAATATTATAATAATAAATATATATATTTAATACATGGTTTAATATGATTATCTGTCCTATTTGTCTATATATTTCAAGATTGTTGTACAACAGTGGATTTGATTTTTCACAAAAACCGCAAAAATAATATGCTTGACCAAATGAGAATAAATATATAAAACACACAACATACCTTCAATTATAAAGGCGATTTTGTTGAGAAAAAAAAACAATCAAATTCGTATAAGAACCCTTTAAAACCCACAAATACAAATTTAGAGCAATAAATAGTATACATTGTTGGCCACGGCAATATTTTTTCCACACCGATGTCCTATGTTTCCCTTAAAAATCCATGACTACTCTGGATTTTACTCAACTTCAAAATTATTTTAACCTTTCACATGATGCATTTCTCACCGTTTAGAACATTCCAACAATTTCCACATACAACCCAAAACAGGACGAAACGGCTTCACCAAACGTTTAATTTTATTTTTTCTATTCTTATTTACATAGATAATATAATAAATGCCATATAGATTAATGATGCTGTCTAAATCCGCGTAGAATTTCCTGAGATGTTTCAAAGTTTATATCTTTTCTTTAAAAAAATTGTACACAAAGGTGAACTATTTGAGAATAAAATATTGTTTTAATTTGCCCAAAATTATGTATTCAAGAGTTTCTAGCAGAAAGATGTTTATTATCAAGAAATGTCATTGAAATCGCTAATCACACGTCCATAATCACTTCTTGATAGTTATTAAATTCGCCAGTTTTCGCCGTCCGCTTGACCAATTAATTAATTAATTTCTTAAATCTTTCAAGTAATTTAGTCTTTTAGTTGAGATAAAAAAATCCGTGTCACGTGCGGGATTCGAACCCACGACCTTTGGCTAGATACGCCGCTGCTCCACCACTTGAGCTAACGTGACGTCGATCCACTCGGGCAGTAACTTCCCATCTCAACCCCGCCTTTTTGAATTTTCTTTCTTTTTATCAAATGTCGTGAAATCTATTTGATTCTTGGCGACAAATGAAATTGCCGCGGAGAGCTTTAGTGAAGATATCTAGGCCTGGATAGCTCAAGTGGGAGAGCAGCGGCCTATCTAGCCGAAGATCGTGGGTTCGAATCCCGTTCGAGACACTGACTTTTTTATCTCAACTAAAAATCTTAATTAATTGAAACTTGTTAGTTACACTGGACTTGTTATATATACTTGTTTTCTCTTCTGATGATCTTATCTTTATGTCTCTTGAATACCAAACATTTTGCAAACAAAACATTCTTCTAATAACTAGCAATATATGTGTCATTACTTGTTCGTAATGTAAATGTAAGATGTAATTTTTTCATTGTGTGCGCCCTTTAAGAGTTATTGTATCCCCCGTTCTCTTCATAAAACCAATTGGTGAGTCCTATTTGGTCAAGAAATTTGATAGGCCCGGTCTCAGTGGTTGAAGCTCTTCCGTGGTCACATTATACGTCACAAAACATTTCCCCCTGCGGGCTAGCTGCGCAGTTTGTTAGTAAATGTATTCGTGTCTCTTCTGCCTCATCGCAGAATCTACATGTGCCATCTTGGATTGTTTCAATTTTCTTTATGTGTCCATTTAATCTCCAGTGTTCTGTTAGGATTCGCAGTCTGTTCCCGCTTCCTTTGACACACTCTGTGATTTCTTTTTTACAAAAATTGGTTACAAGATCGTTGGATTGTGTATGTTCAACGAGTGAATTCCATTGTTCCTTCATTTTCTTTGTGCCCTTGTACTTTTTGTACTTGTTCATCATTGAGGAATAGTTTGATTAATATCAGCTGCCAAGGAGAAATATTGACTAAATGGAGTAGTTTCTGAGAAACCAGGGTTGTACCGTAGTAATTTATTATATATGCACATATGTTTATATAATCGAAAGCCTGAATTATTCTCTCCTCCATGATCCTCTATCTTTATAATGTAGGCCTCGAATTTTTCGATTATTTCTAAGTCGTTAGGGTGTTTTTTAAATTTCGGAACGCTATTTGACTGTCACATTTTTCAAACAGTTGTAACATCATGGACATTGAATAAAATCCAAAGGTTTTATGAATTTTTTAGTCGACTCAAACAATAGACAGTTTGCAAACAATAGTAAGTACTATGATTAAGTACAGTAAAAAAAATAGCATTTGTAAGTAATATTATTACGCTTAAATATTAAAGACTTTTATGACAGTAGAAATAATAAATAACGCAATATATACTCAATTAAAACAAATAAAACTCAACACAATTAAAATTACAATGTGTAATAGGCCATTTTTGAATAATTTATTTTTGTATAATCAACGAAACTATTTCTGTTGGCATCAAACAAGTTTACACAAATTGTCTTTTTGTCCAGTTTGTCTTATAATGTGCAATTCTGTTAATGGAATGTCATTTGATAAGTTAAACTCACGAACTTATATTATCAGTTATAACAAACATAAAACAATTAAAGTTTTTTTTTTTATTGGTATTTCATCAAATCTGCAATAGAATCGGCGTAATAGTTGGGGACAAGTAAAGAATTGTTTTCCTCTTCAGCTTTCTTCGCATCCTCCAGGCTGGAAACACCCGTCAACACAAGAATGGTCGTCATGCCACACTGGTTACCCATAACTATATCAACTTCTAACCTAAAAAAAAAGTAACAAAAACTATTATATAAAACAGAAGTAAATGTCGGAGAATAAAGATATATTTATTTTATTGATCATTTTAATATACAATGACAGCTATATTGAAAACCTCCTAAAATTGATGCCTCGATTTGTAAAGAACATTATTTTTTTGTTATTTGTTTTTTCTTGTGAATTTATTCACGACGATGGACCAGGCCATTAGAGAAATATCGCATGGAAAATAAACGACTACTACAATTGAAACTCGGTCCTGCACATGAAAGATAACAACTGTTGATGTGTCGGGCTGCTAGGTCACACTAGGTCATACAAACTCGTGTTGACTAAAAGCCGTATCATATACTACACATTGTAGCACGTGTAATTTACACCGAATTGACTCGCCATGTAGGATTTTTGGGAAACGGTTGTAATTTAGATTGGTGAGGTCAGTTATAATTTAAAATCGTTTCGGACGATTTGAGCTCATCAGTGATGGAACTTCAAGAAAATCAATAGTTATACGTTAATAAACCCATTATATTTAGTGTTCTATTGACCAAATTAATTGTTATATCTTATCTTGATGTTAATGAGACTAAATTTTTAATAAAAATTTATTGAAGAAAAATAAAAGTAATAATATTATTAAATTATGGCAATATATCCTTTATCTCAATGGTGCAGCTTTTCGGGCTAGAGGAAATGTAATTTTTTCATTATGCGATTTATTACAAAATGCACAATCCTATCGGAGAATCGGCTTCTGCATCTAAATTTTGATAAATTTAATGTGATACAGGTTATTGACTTACTGCTAAATTATTACAAAAATTTATTCTAATATGAGCGCCACATTCGGCACTATCGCCAAGAGTTATATTACAATTTAATTTTTGAATATTGTAAATCCTTGTCATTCTATATTGCTGGCCCAAATAATTTATATATCTGCATTATTGTAAATTAAACGAAGAACAAAAATTATTGTTTATAATTTATGTTATTAATTAGTGTAATTATTAAAAATTAAATCATCATTTGTAATATTTATGTAAGGATCTATTTTTAAAATTTTTTCTTTGTACTTTTTTGTCTGTGAAAAATTTAAGCCAAATCAAAATCGACCTCCGGCAGACGGACCCTCCATCCCGTAATTTTACTTCAAATTATATACTATGCAATCTTCATAACTATTCTTTTTTGCAATATTATTATTATTGGTAATATACAGGGTGGCGGCAATCTATTCAGCCACTGCCAGATCTTATAGGAAATTGAACTGATTTGAAATACGTCCTATGAACCTGTGTCCGCAAACTCTTCAGTTCCGCACTACAAGCAAAAACCATGAAAAACCACGTTTTTTGAACTTTTTCACGGCGAATTTCACTCCCTCATAAATTCGAAAAATCGCCAAAAATGAAATTTTCGTCGATCAGGCTGGTTTGAATCACATTCGACGCAGAAATTAATCCTCTAGGAGTTGCTGTTTTACAGTCGGGCTAACTGTTTACTGACGATTTCACGAATAAAGTTAAAAAACGTGGTTTTTAATGTGTTTTTTTTTTTGCCTGTAACTCGGACGGAAGGGTTTTCGAACACAGGTTCACAGAACCTATTTTACTCAGCGTTCTATTTCCTGTAAAATCTGGAAGTGTGGCTGAATTGATTGGGGCTACATTGTATACTGTATATAAAAAACCGACCACCTGTTTTTGGACGAAAAAATGGCCAAATTTGGAAATGCATATTTTCTCGGCCTTTTGAGACAAAGACCTGCTCTAGTAGTAGCTCTAATGCTCTCTTACTCTTATGATATTTAAAAAATGACAAAAAGGAGAGAAAGTTCAAACCGAAAGTGTCCGAGTGGATCGATCACGATACTTCAAGTGGTAGAGGGCGCATCTAGCTTTTAGCTCTTTTAGTCAATTGTCAAATTTACTTCTTTCAATTAATTATTATATCTATATGAGGATTGATTGAGAAGAAAGGTCCGAGAAGATAGCTCAAGAGGTAGAGAAGCGGCGTATTTAGCCGAAGGTCGTGAGTTCGAATCCCGCTCTTGACAGACTTTTTTTTATCTAAATCAAGACCTTACATAGAAAGAATAATGAATTGAAAAAAGTAACGTGGTCAATTGACCACAGACACATAAATGTATTAATATTTAAAAAGGAAAAGAAGTACTACACTAAACCTCTCCCAATGTCCACTTCGTATGTCGCTGAGAATTCAATCCGATTACACGACATTTGAAAATGGCACCAAGGGGAAAAATTGAACAGTTGTAGGTTGCGATGGGAAAGTTGTTGTGAGAGACGTTCGAAAAAGCTCAAGGAGAGAAGCGGCGTATTTAGCCGAAGGTCGTGGGTTCAAACCCCTCTCTTGACATTGGTTTTTTTACGTCAATCAATACCTTACATAAAGATTAGATTAATTGAAAGTGAATTTTGTATTTACTTCAAATCAGCCTGTTAATTAAAAGGTAAGTATATCCTTATAAATGTTAGAGGAAATAAATACCTCATTGGAGCAATGCATTTTTAATTAAACATTTACTACCAATTTATAATTATGTTCGACATTTACAGTTAATGAAACATAAGCACAGTTTTCATTAAATCATTTCGTTTCATCGCATTAACACATCACATTACAATCCGCATTTTGGACGTGCTTTTCCGAGGTGTTAACGAGATGAATTGGAATCGCTAGTCAGGAATGATCAATGAAATCAACTGAGATGAATTATAAAACGTCAGAATACGTTGTTTTAATTTATGGCGGACTAAGTGCCATCCTTCACACGTTTAAGTAGATTTAAAAAAGTTGTTTGTCATCACCATAATTTTCATTTTATTTTATTTTTATTTTAACTAGTAGCTTATATAATTTGATAATCGATTAACATATTGTTATTCTTAAGTATTTCATTTGATGATTCGTTGTTCGTGACTTTAGTCTATTTTGATGATATTTCGTCAAACCCAGTTCATGAATTTTTAAAATATTTTTTAATTGCTTCTTCATTGTTTATTGTAGAACTAGGCCTTACCAGTTTTGAAATATTAAATAAAGCCAAAACGCATTAATAATTTAGTAATATGTTTAAATTTATTGTGTAATTGTAATTTCAATTCAATTTTCTCCCTTGCGCAAAAAATTGAGTTGGGCTCACGGGGATAGGGGTCTTCTGTGCACCCAAGCTAACACTTTTGTGTATATAGTGTAAATATGATTACGGAGGTCGATGGGTTTCGGAAGTCATCCTTACGTATCTCCGACGAAGACGGCTTTCCCCCCCAGGGGTATCTGAGATAGAAGGTAGGCCCGGGCGAATTCGCTAGGCTTGCCGACGTTAGTTGGCATTCTGCCGGTCACGGCCTCCACCGCAGCAGCCGTCGCCCCAACCCCTGTCGCATTGAAAATTTAAAAAGAAAAAAAAAATTCAAATCGGAAAATGCAAACAAAAATCGCTTACCTGGAAGTAGGGACATATCGCATTTTAATCTCACAAATTTATCTAAGTGCGTCTGGACGTAAGAGATTTGCGGGTCTTGGACATAGTTCACCAATTCAATTAGTTTGGAGAAATTGAAATCTATATCGTAAGCGAGTAAAACTGCGCCAACGTCCTTGTCCAATTTCATATCTTCCAAATCCTTCATACCAGTAATTTTCTTCTGAAATCCCAGTAAGAATATTGATCCAAGAGTTGTGTATTTCAAGCCTTTTCCATACCTGAGAGGTTATGTAGTCTATGTTCATGCCGTCCAACTCCTCTAAGATCCCTGTACCTCCCGGAACGAACAATTTCTTATTTCCCAAAGTTTCCTTAAAATATTTCGCCGCCAATAAACTTGATGATATTATATCCTCCTAAAACAAAAATTGGTCAGTAAGTAATTGTTCAAAAAGAGAACAAGTAAGTAAATTTAGAACATTAAAATTACTTATATTACAATTTTCAATCAGCACGGTTAAATAATTAATTATTGATATACTGAATAAAACTTTGAAAAAAATAATTGTGACAGTCCATGGGTAAAATTTTAAACAGTCGTAACTTAGTTGATTTTAAATCAAACTTCTTGAATGTATTTATTATGTTCGAAACCAATCTTATTCTCTAAAGTAAACATAAAAACAGGTATATTGATGAAGACTTAGATATGATTTATATAGAAACCTATATAAAAATTAAAGATTTGATTACTTATTCAATTTCCACGCTACAACCTAAGAAGGTTTCCAAAGAGAGAGAGAGAGAGAGAGATGAATGAATATTGTTTTATTTTTAAAAAAATCCGCTTTAAAGCCAACGAGAATAAGAAAAAATTAAAAGATGGGAGGAGCGATAGATAGATTGATAGATTGATAGATAGATAGATAGAGAGATAGATAGATAGATAGATAGACAGATAGAGAGAGAAAAAATATATATTTAGAGAGGGAGTAACTTTGAATGACCAAAAGCATTATTTAATCAATTGTTTTTTCTATGTAAGATCTTGGTTGAAATAACAAAGTCAGTGTCACGAGCGGGATTCGAACTCACGACCTTCGGCTAAATACGCCGCTTCTCTCCTTGAGCTTTTTCGAACGTCTCTCACAACAACTTTCCCATCGCAACCTACAACTGTTCAATTTTTCCCTCTTGGTGCCATTTTCAAATGTCGTGTAATCGGATTGAATTCTCAGCGACATAAGAAGTGGACATTGGGAGAGGTTTAGTGTAGTACTTCTTTTCCTTTTTAAATATTAATACATTTATGTATCTGTGGTCAATTGACCAAGTTACTTTTTTCAATTCATTATTTTTTCTATGTAAGGTCTTGGTTTAGATAAAAAAGTCTGTCAAGAGCGGGATTCGAACTCACGACCTTCGGCTAAATACGCCGCTTCTCTACCTCTTGAGCTATGTTCTCGGACCTTTCTTCTCAATCAATCCTTATATAGATATAATAATTAATTGAAAGAAGTAAATTTGACAATTGACTAAAAAGTGCATGGATTGTATAAGAAAGTTGTTCTTACTTTTAATAATGTACGTCATAAATTTTACAATAAGAACCAAATATGCTATAGTACATAATTCAAATAGTTGTTTAAAATAATTGCGAAAGGGAAATATTTATGATATATTCAACCATAATGAATTTTTTGAATTTAACCTAGCACATTTGTAAAGTTCTACACTAAAAACTTTTAAATTTATAAAATATTTATAGTTATGTTAAACTAGCCCAGCAAAAAGTTCCACAATTTATTCATAACCTTTCCTGTTGTATATTTTTATTATATAATCCCGATGGTGATTACCCACGAGCTTTGATGGTTGGAAACAAAGCCGATTTTCAATTCTTATCGGAAACTTTCCATTAGAGATTACCTATTGGATCAAGAAAGCGTTTCACCCCCATCTCCGGTTACATGCAAAATGGCTTTTTAAAACGGATGACGTAATGGTTTTTCTGGCGGGGTTTTCCTTCTTTTCTGTGCGATAAAAAAAACCATTACCTAGAAACATTAAAAAAATTTAACGGGAATGCATTATTTTAAAATAAAAAGCTTTTCTATCATTTAAAATTGAAATTTTAAATGAATTATATATTATTTTACAATAAGAACATTATTACATTAAATTTATATTTTACAATATATTATTTTAATATTAAATTTTAATATTTATAACGCGTCTTGTTATGACAAAAATGCTACATGATTAATTGCAAAGCATGGTATATGCGTGGATTACAATCCTTCTGTTAAAAATTATTTTAATGGTCTATTGACCAAATTATTTCTTCCTTATTAAATTATTAATCTTTTTAAGTGAGGTTTTGGTTGAAATGAAAAAGTTAGTGTCGCGAGCAAGTTTCGAACGAAAACATTCGGTTCGATACGCGGCTACTCTACTTCACGATAACACAAGTGGTTATGGCAGCAAATAAAGTATACATGCAGTAAAGCTCTCCGTGGCTATTTCATTTGTCGCCGAGAATCAAAGAGACAACATGACATTTGAAAAATGGCAAAAAAGGAGGAAAAAATTCGAAAGGTTGGATTGAGATGGGAAGTTAGTGTCGGAGTGGATCGAAGTCTAGTGGTAGAGCAGCGGCGTTAGTCGAAGGACATGGGTTCGAATCCCGCACGTGAAACCACCTTTTTCATTTCAACCAAAACCTTACCTACAAAGATGATTATTACTTAGATTTGCATGAAATGTCAAATAAATAATTAATAATTCTGAGAAATAAGATCACTCATTCTTTTTCAATTTTTGTTTTACATTTAATTGAAAACCATTACATTAAAATAAATCCCAAGGTAAAATAAAAATTCATATTCTCCTTCATCTAAATCAGGTCATTCTGAACTATTCGATAAATAAATTCATAAATGAATTATCTCTACTATCACTTTCTACAACCAGACTTTTAATTTCGATCAACCTTTCCACTAATCATCAACTTCAAAAAGTTTACCGGTTACATTGTCTAGAGGAGAAACCGTACGCGAAAGGTGTGTTTTTATATGTTCACCAGGCTTTCGAAAATGTATGACATAACGGACTACCTCATGGGGAGATTTTTCGTAAATCAGATTTCGTCGATAAAGGATGGGGTTTCAGGCGTGAGCGAATACTCGCTCCGTTCATGTAAACAATTTTTATGAAAATGTATTTACCGTTACATTAACAAGAAATTTATCTTCTAAACTAGTTTCTCTACCTAACAACCAAAAGTTTACGATTGAAAGTGGAGCAATCTTTGGAAAATGAAATGTAACTTCTGAACGGCACAATATATCACTTCGTCACTAGCTTTTTCGCCTCAACGAAGACCTTAGATTAAAAAAATAATTAATTGAAATAATTAATATAATCAATTATGCTCGTTAAACATACATGGAATAAAAAATTATATTTGAGGATTGTCAAAATTGTAAGGGTTTGTTGAAAACGATGATTAATTGTAACTACATCAGTTTATTCAGGATTAATGTCTTTGGACGGTAACAAGGATTTTGTAGTTAATAAATTATTGCGAATTACAAAACTCCAAACCTTAAACGGATAGAAGGTTTAAAATTTTAAAATCTTAGGGATCGACTTCTCTCATTTCCAAGGAGGAAAGCAATGCTTTAACATTTCATAAGGCATACCCTGCCCTCGCTCCATTTTATTCCCTCGAATTGGTAGAGTTCCTTGTCGGGCAATTAAGTTTTCAAGCAAACGACATTCTTTTGTTTTCCTTCGGGCTAAACTTTAGATGCAAGATTGGCCACAGCGGATACAAGATTTAGGGCCCTGGTGGAAAACTATAGAATCGGAGTGAGCCGGGCGAAAAACTTTATATATATCACTCTTGATTTTATTCTACTCATGCCCGTGTGATTTCCGTCGTATTTCTACATTTCCCACCTATAACAAATTGCGTTCAGCATAATTCGAGAATTCGTCGAGAAACGTAGGCTGTTAGAACAATGCTCGAATTAAATAAAACCACCTCAGTGAGATAGGCCGATTCGGATTGGGATTGATTCCCTGGAATATTCGCCTCGTTTGCATCAGACAGAAAATGGAATATCGTTCCGGAGACAAAATACCGCCATTCACGCATCACGTACCCCCATCAATATTACATTACACAAGAAACAATACAACCCGGCTTACAGAAAATCGACTTTTAACTTCTTCACAAATGTGAACGTCACTCCAGGTCCACGTCCCTTGTTTATGTGAAATAATAAAATATTGTTATTAAAAACCAATTCCTTCAAAAACATTGAAAATAGATAATTAGACACAGAAAATTGTGAATTCACTAATTAAAATAATAAAAAATTAATTATCTTATTATTGCTATACATTTAGTTAGTATGTAGATCATAAGAAATTTTTTCCTCGAGGAAAACATGCAGATTCTTATTTTTTGAGGCTTTTGAGAATCTAACATCTAAATATGGACTATGAAATCATAATTTTTCATAATACGAAGATATCACGTTCGGCGTGTTTCTATAGAAATATAGTCTGCCCCCCTTATTAACTTTAATTACGGCGTTTTGGGGGAAAAGCTTTGATACCCATAGTTTTGATCTAACTCTGCATGGATTGACGTGAAATTGAATTATTTCAAATGGCAAGAAACGCAACAACATACAATTCGTGAAATGTTCAACACCGTTGCAAACGGTGTTTATGTTGGAGTAACCATTTTTATATTATTAAATTAAGAAAAAACCTATTTCTGAACAATGTTTTTCGAAAAAACAAAATACTCTTCAACTTTTTCAAGGAAGAACCGATTTATTTGTCATTTTAGTTGATAGTAAATTAATTGTTTACATGATTCAAAACATGGCAACAAGTTTCTCAAAACAAAAAAAAATTATCTCAAATATACAACAATTTTATTTATCAAATTCTTATTAACTTGGAATAACTATGTTCTCGATTATGTAAAGTTTGCCTGAAAAAGAGAATAGCTAATGAAGATAATTTGTGACAAACCCATAATTTTCCGAAAATGAAATTAAAAATATGATTATCTTTTGTGAATCTCAAAAATATTTCCATACAAAAAAAAGTTAATATCAAAAAGAATTACTGAAGTAAATAAGTGTTTTACATAAATTAAATTAAAATGAAAATTATTAGCGCCTTCGTGACGATGCATTAATAATCATAGAATATTTACAACTGCAACTAATAATATTATTATATAGCAATTTTACTATCCTTTGAGATCCATTAAAGTTCGAGATCCGTTTAGCCAAATAACTTTTTTTAATTAATAATTCTTTATGTAAGGTATTGGTAGAGATTAAAATTCGTGTCACGAGCAGGATTCGAGCCCACGACCTTCAGGTAAATATGCCGCTGCTCTACCACTTGAGCTATTATGACTTCGATCCACTCGTACAACTTCCCGTAGTGGGTTCGATTCCCGTTCGCGGCAATGACTTTTTTATTTCAACCAAAGCCTTACATAAGAAATAATTAATGTTAAAATAAAAGTTATTTCGTCAACCGGGCCATGAGCTCTGATGGATTTAATAAGTAAAAATGAAGTATATCTTCTCTAATGCTTTCCGTGGTCATTTCATTTGTCGCCGAGAATCGAATAGATTACACGACATTAGGAAAAATCCGAAAGGAGGAAAAAATCAAAAAGGTGGGATTGAGACGGGAAGTTAGTGCCCGAGTGGATCGCGGTCACGGTAGCTCAAGTGGTAGAGCAGAGGCGTATCTAGCCGAAGGTTGTGGGTTCGAATCACGCTCGTGACACTGACTTTTTTATCTCAACTGAAAACCTTAATCAATTGAAAGATGGTTAAGTGGTCATGCAGACCACGTAATCTAGTGAGTTTAATAAGTTAAAACAAATTATACCTTCACTAAAGCTCTCAGTGGCCATTTCATTTGTCGCCGAAAATCGAACTGATTACACGACATTTGAAAAATGGTAAAAAGGGGGGAAAATTCGAAAGGTGGGTTGAGATGGGAAGTTGGTGTCCGCGTGGATCGCAATGACGATAGCTCAAGTGGTAGAGCAGCTGCGTATTTAGCCGAAGGTCCTGGGTTCGAATCCCGCTCTGACGTTGACTTTTTTAATTCAAACAATACGTTACATCAAGATTCTTCAAAATGTTGAACCATTACAAACTAGTTTGTCGATTATATGTACATATAATTATACATTCAACGGATAAAACAACCAGTCGATGGCCAATTGAATTATCATTACCCGTCTGTTTTGATAAATTCATATATTAAATATTTTATCTTGTACGGTCTGAATTTATTTGTGTGAATGAATTCTTTTTAATGCTCCCAATCGAGTTCTCTTAGCTAAAACTAATTTCTTTTAGAATTAATAAATATCATTATTATTTTATTCCATGCATTTTCTACATAAATATCGGTATAATTTTTCTTATAAAATGATTGTGAAATAATTTTCTAAAAAAAATAAAAGATACATACAAGAATAATCGATATTTCCCCTTTTTGTCTATTGCAAATCTACTTACAATTTTACAAGAAACAGCTTAAAAATTAAATATTCAGTAAGAAGGGGAGGGGTGCAAAGAAGTTGTAAAGCAGTGAATAAAAACTCGAGCAGAGGTTCGGGTTGATATCATAGCCCCAAAGTTGAAAAAAAAAGCACAGGGGATTAAAACTGGATTGGAAGTAAAGATAAAATATGTAACTATTTACTGCTATGTGAGATAACGCCCGGATAAAACCAGGAAAACTAACAAAAACCAAAAACACTTTGATCAATCGAAAGTTAATATTGACTCGTGTCAAACACAATCGAAAAGTTCAATAAAGAAATAATAAAATATTTAGTTTCAATTTGTATAAAAAAAATTAAAAATCTAATAAACAGTTATTACAAACATAACATTAATTATTATCTTTCAATTCATTAAGGTTTTTAGTGGAGATAACAAGTCAGTGTCACGAGCGTGATTCGAACCCACGACCTTCGGCTAGATACGCTGCTGCTCGACCGCCTGAGCTATCGTGACTTCGATCCACTCGGACACTAACTTTCCATCTCCATCGCACCTTTTGATTTTTCCATCCTTTTTGCTTAAAATTGTATTATCCTTTAATTTATTAAAAACCTTAATTAATTGAAAGATATCAATTGGTCAAGTAAACCAGGGAAACTAAGGAATTAATTATTAGTTATTGCCACCACAGGAAGCTGTATAAATTATGGTTTGCTATGAGGTGCTCTCAAAAATTTAAACAATAGTATTGGATGTTAGGGCGTGAAATGACAATTAGAATATTTCGTAAATTGTAGGATGATTTCAATCACCAAAATGATCTTGATATTAAACTTATGAATGAGCAAATCCTCAATTTTTGGCCATTTTTAATATAATATACTTTTAATGCATTATATTTCTTATAAGCAGTTATGCAAGTACAAAATAACTGTACCTATTCTTTATTTTATTTCAAATTATATGTATGTATTTTTATAGTTATATTGTTATGTTACATCATACTTATGTTAATGAACACCAAACGGGACAAGAATTGCATGAGTTTTAATAAATATTTAATTATGATGTTTTAAATGAAAATTCACGAAAGCACAGGAAAATCATTTAGTGATTGATTATATTTTAACTAACAATTTATTGTGGAATTTATTCAAGTAGTTTTATATATTGTTTTGGATTTCAATGGCTTTAAATGGATTTTACATAATTGTCCATATTACCTGTTCCCCCAAAGGGTTGTCACTCCCGGATGTGCTGACCCTAGGGTCTATATCTCAGAGGAGTTCACCTACCCAGTTATGTGGCTGGTTCGCTTGTATCCCCCTTAAGCCAGACTCCCAGGAGATTGTCGATCCCAATCAACGAGGCTTCAACGAGAGCTGTCGACAGCAAGGTCAATTCAGCCCCAAGCGCATGCAAACTATAGTTTAAACTAATACTCGTTAACAAAGTTGCTTAAGAAGTAAATATTAATAATCAACTCTAAATTAAGATCGATGGGGTCCTTTTATTAATATTCCGTCATCGACCCTTTCCCACACACTGCTGGAGGGGCGATGGTAAGTTTATACTTCCTCTCCACTCATATTAATGAATACACCCATACAAAATACATAAAACATAACTGTATGTAATAAAGAAAACTCCTATGTCGACCAAAATACGGAACTGGGAACCGAAGATTTTCCACCGTAGCCAACCATTCTTAAACGCTCTGCATGGCATGGCAAACTTGGATAATGTGGAGCACATCGGAAAATTTTTCTTTGCATAAGGGACACCTGTGCAGGCTATGAGCCAGCAGCTAGTGCTCGTGTGTGAACCGCGTATGACCTATTTTCAATCGGGAAAGGACGATTCCTCATTTCTGGATCAGGTTAGATCAGGGCATTTACAAGTCTTGCTCCGCAATAGCCTTTTTATCGATTCCGACCACTAACGCTGCTATCGTTATAGCAGGGTTCTCCAGAGAGTCTGATCGCAATAGTCAGCCCAGTCACTAGGGTAGGACATCCCGTTCCCCTTCTTCCGCACGATCGTTACCCTCCAGTCGACTTGTCAGGGATTACAGGCAAAACTACCGTTTTTCTGAGGCGGTCCAGCTCATTGTATTTTTGTAGCAAGAGCTCGACGTGAGGTTCACCGATCCGCAGCTTCGAAAGAGTGCCAAATCGCACACCGTTTAGCCGGGTATCCTTGCAACGAGAAGACTATACTATAAAAGAAATACTATAAAAAAACCGGAGTATTTATGTCTAAGTTCAATGAACTTGCCTTGCACGTATAAGAAATACCGGAAAGATCCGGTGGCTGTCGGTCGATCGCCCAGCCGATACTCGGTCCATAACACCATGCTTCCCCAATGCTTCAGCGGAGCAAATCCCGAGGGGTCACGTCCGCATGTCGTAGACGATCGTCTTCGTGTGATGCCCCGTGTTTGCCAGGACCCCGGACGCGAGACTGAGAGTAAGTTGCTCTCTCCATAGTTTGGGAGGCAATGCCCTCATCTCACAGCACCGGCTGGCCAAGGATATCGCTCTAAGACCTATCAAGCTTTCTCAGGTGAGTTTTTGGAAGGAATAGACCATACATCCATAGAAGACCCTCGAAGAAAGCTACAAGTCAAACATTTTCAGCAGGGCTTCCTTGCCCACTCGCCACCTAACGACCAACGAATTTCAACAATGGAGGCATTATCCTTATTGCTGATGATAATTAGTTGTAAAATTAATAAAATCGTAATTCTTTCTTGTCTTTTCGTACAATATTCTTCCTCTAGTTGTTGAACTAATCTTAAGCTTAGAGATTATTTGAAAATCGCAAGATGCGGTCTGGTGTGTAGAAAAACTTTTTTTTTATCGTGCCAACGTTTTATCTTAAGTTTAAAAACTATCAAGTGAGTTAAAAGTTTAGTTAAAGTAATTAAAAGATAGTTACAATTTTCGTACAGATATTGTTGGAAATGAATTATTCAGTCTGTCAAGAAGCAAGGTAAGAAAGTCCAAAACTTTCTTCATAAATAAATAATAAGAAAATTTCTATAAAGTTTTGACATTTATACAAGGAGACAATTTACTAGTGACACTCCTGGTTTTGTCAACTATTATTCAATACAGAAATGCAATTTTAAACTTTTCTTTAGCAAAATATCTACTTTTAAGCATGGCAATAATTAAAGTTTTTATGAATTACATAAAATAATAAAAAAAATAACTTTTTCAAATTGTAACCAACATTTTGTTTTGAAAATGTCAAATTGTACCTAAACAATCGTATGCTATTGTTTTGAAGTCAAAAATGAATTTTTATTTACCTTTTCCGTTTTTCTAAATAGAGCTAAATATATTTGTATTGTGTTCTTTTCTATGAGCTATCTAAATTTACCTGAATTTATCTATATTATTTTTAAATTTCAAATAAATATTTACGACAATGAGTCAACTAATATAGAAATTAAGTAAATAGTACAACATAAAACAATTACATATCTGTAAAGACAAATTTAAAAAAATATATTGGTTTTATCATTGACACAAATCTATGAGCCAGAGAAATAATTGTTAGTATAAATATTCCAATTTAATAAAAAATATTCATTCTTCTTTATGATTCACACAATCACCGATATTCAAAATAAATTGCATATAACCAGTACCTTTTTTAGAAATGGAAACGACCTACTCAAGACCCTGTGAATTTCCTTTCTGGAAGTGGCGCAATTATTGGTGAATAATTTTATTATTTTCCCTGAAGCGTGAAGTTTTTTTAGAGCTTCGTCGGCATGAGGGACCAACCCGGTTCCATTGAAAATCACACCTGAAAAAAGCAGAAATCCCATGTTATCTATGAAATTTGTCGACGGTTCTCAGCATAAATTTGGTGCTTTGGGAATACATCGTTAATGAAATCATGAGTTTAACCGCCGTCACGTCCGATGGTACGCATTAGATCATTTCAAACCTGAATTAAATATTATGCTGGCAATCAACGTCGTCACACTAACTTAATCTTAGACTAGTTCGAAAATACTAGAATAACCTTAAAATAATTAAACGTATTATATAATTTAATGGATGGTTTGAATATATGTATCATTCACGTAAAAAATTATAGAAACTGCTCAAAAAACAAGAATAGGGATATTTGTGATTCATTTTTATTCTATTAATTTTAATGTGTAGAGATTAGTGATCGTTAATAGATAATTAATCAGATATCGTGAGATGCGGTATGGTCTGATGTAGGTATCAGAAAAACATTTTCTTTATCGTGCCAACGTTTCGATTTTTTATTGATATTTAAAGATGGAAACGTTGGCTCAACAAAGAAAATGTTTTTCTGATACCTACATCACACCAGACCGCTTCTCACGATATCTGATTACTTAATTTTAATTACATACTCCTGTTAGTTGGATAAAACTAAATAGGGAAAACAAACCAAAAACGTACACATATTTTAATAACGGATTTACTTAAGAAGAGAATTAGTAAAATTGAAGATTAGTCATTTTGTAAACATTTTTCTCGTATTTTAATTTGTCTCTCCATTTTAATCCAGTTTTATTCTCTTCAACCATGGAAAGACAACACCTTGAAACAGAAGTTCGCAATAATATTGTGAGAATAGGTCATCGAGTTCACAGGCAAGTGGATATCGCCCAGGCAGTTGGCATTTCTCAGAGCGTGATCTCCCAGGCTTTAGCCATTCTGATAGATTCTGAGTCACTGTAAGTGCCAATAGGAGGCCAGGTATAGGCAGTGCGACGCTAAGGGAAGACAGAAACATTGTCTTTTTGCAGGACGGAACTCTTTTCATTGTGCCCGCCAGATCCTAAATGAAATACAGCATGTTTTGGTAAGGCATCTATCAACACAAACTATTCCTAATCGTCTGTGGGAAGTTGACCTCACCTTGTATGCCTCTTTAAGATGACCTGCAGCAACCCAGGTGAATATGACGCATTCTTTCACTAATTTACTCGAAGCCCAAACAAGGACATGAGCATCTTTTAAGACCGCGCTAGCCCTGGGGGCCATTACAGTCCCCCATGCGAGCACGGGATCGTTTCACAAGAAGGAAGGCGACACCCTTTGGTTTACGGAGAGGGGTGCGGTACATTAGATTTTAACATCAAGAAAACGGCTCTTCCCCGCTCGGCCCTTCGGTTTGGCTGGTTTGGCAGACAGCCCGACGAGCGTCACAGCCGAAGCTACTCCCCTAGTTAGAGAAGACAGCTCTATCGAAACCCCGAGTAGTAGCGCACACCTAGCGTATGTACATCCGACAGACGAGCCGGCACCGGTTTTTTGTTTAAGAGGAATACTTCCCACCGTCCTCAGGGTAAGATTAACCCCCTGGGCTACTCTCAAAGCGTGTAGTTAGGCTTGGAAAGTGCCGGAAAGTGGAACTGATCTCACACCCGACAGTTAATTGTGGCAAGGATTTAATGAGAGTTTCGCCAAACTGTCTACTGATTGGGCATGCATGCCGTTCACTCAAGACATGGTGCTCGAGCGCCTGGAAGAAAACACCAATGGATCGCTGTTATGTTAACAGATAAGTGTTTTCTGCTTATTGATTCCAGGCGCCGAAGTATCTACTGAAAACAGGGTACGCGCACAATGCTGCAATTCGTGCTCCCTTCAGTGCAGTTTGGAGCAAGCGATGTAACGGTCTGGGCTGGGATTGAAACATTGGGCTGTTCGATTTCTGGACGGTAATGCCAGTCCTCATATAGGCAGATGGTTCGCCAATGCTTAGAAATCTTAGGAATTACATAAGCTCCTTACCCCATTACCTCAAGACCTCAATCCAATTGAGCACATGTGGCATACGTGCAAAGGGGGTTTTTCGATCATCACAGCTAGTTTACCTACAAAAAAATGAGTACAGCATCTGCGAAGTAAAATTCCTTATGCAATTAGTCTTATTACCAGTATCCCTAACAGGTGCACATAATTTTTAGGTAACAGCAAAAAAAAATTATTGTGGCTTAGAAACAAAACCATGAAATTAAAACCATTGTTATTTTTCAAAATCTCTTAATTAAATCTACCTTCAATAAAATATATAATAATTTCTAATAAATTTTAATGCAATTTGTAACAAAAATAAAATAAAAATGGTAGAGAAAATGAATACTACAAAATTGGCAAATATCCCTATTCATTTTGCGCAGTTTACATTTAGAAGATACTGGTAGACGACGTTATTTGAGAAAATGGTACGAAGTTTGGAACATGTGAAACAATTGACTTACTATCAATAAAAACGATAATATTAATGAGTACGTGCCATTTAAAATAGTTAAGCTCTTTGGCTCATGAGAAACGTGTCTGCCGTATCTCGGTTTATTGTAAAAATTCAGCAACAAAAAATAATAATAAAGAAAAGGTGAAACAAAAGGTAAAAACACCTACTAAATAAATATAATCCATACTTGATCTTTGAGGTATTCTTATTAGGTAAATGGTTATTTATGTATTGAGTCCACTAATTTAAATTGTTGAATGATTTCAGTAACAAGATCCTTAACTGAGTCCTGCCAGTTTCACTTTATTGTTATTTGGTATAATTAATTAGCAGGTAATGTTAGGTTTGATGCGCATTCCAAAAAATTCGATGCCATGGGATATCAATAGCATCAATGTTTTAACAAAACATTTATGGAACGTTGACAAAATAAATGTAGTTATGCCAAAAAAAATAGTATTTTTAAGCGATTTGTTTATTTATTTACATATCATTAAAAAATATTAGTTTCTTTTTTCTTACTAAAATAGTAATTCAAATGTCAGGGTTATTAATCTTGAAAGAAACATAAGTGATGTGGATTAAAAATTTTTAAAAAGTCATTTTAGTTTTTGTTTGTTACAAATCAAAGTGAATAGTTTTGTGGTTGTTTAGTTATACAACGGAATAGTTTTGCAATATAGTTTGATCGTATTTCTCGGGCAATTTCGCCGGTGTTTGTGTTTTATCTTAAATCTATGTGGTCTACGTGTATTTGAGACCGGAACACGGTTTTTCTCTTTTGTCCCGCAAATGGTCCGACAAAGAGATGATGAGTAATGGCCAAACGGCTGACAACTTCTCATAACTACCTCACTCAATCTAACTTTCCATCGCCCACCTACCAAAACCCAAATAGTTTTTAACCTTCCATACTAAATTGTTTTTTTATTTCCTATTATTCAACTGTAGGTTTTAAAATTTCCAACAAAACCTATCAATTTTTTTAGAATTCTAAATTCATTGAATAGCGTAATTTATCATGAAGTTTGATAGTATTTTTTGGTCTGTGGGATTTGATAATTAAACTTTTTTAGTTTTACATAATCGCAACAAAAGTACGGTTACGTGGATCTTACGTATGGCGCAAGGTCTTTCAACTATTCTCAGGAGAACTGATAACTTCACGATTTGAAAACTCAAAATCACTTTAATTACTCAACGGTATATTTACCTGCGTCTGTTCATTCAGTAAAATGTGATACGTCAGTGGGCATTAAAATGGCACATTTTGACAAAATTCTCTAAAGAATTTTACCTCAAAAGCATTTTAGTAGTATGTAGTATGAAACCTTTATTTCTTAATCAGCAATCAATTCGATTGAAAAAATATTCTTATTTTGCTTTTAAGTCAAAACTGGCTACATTTAGGCAAAAACTTTTCTGTTCTTAAATTTTGTTATAATCAAATTTTTCAATATTGAGAAGTTTATCGTTATATTTATTTGTTTATTTATTTTTTTTTTTAATTTTTACGAGGGTTCGCAACAGCCCTCAGGGTGCCGGTGTTTTTGAAAAAAAAAGCCTATTTGTAAGTATGTCGGATTCGAATGCAGGGCCGCTGGATTCGAACCCGGTACCTTTACCTTACAGTGATGAACGCCGTGTCAACGACTGACCCTTCCGCCACCGACGCCCCTATTATCGTTATAGTTATCCACTTTTTTCAGTGAAAACTTGAAATTTAAAATTGCTCTGTAGCATTATTTCAAATGCAACTCTTCTTGCTGATCACGTGCCTAATTGCAGTTAAATTATTTAACTTTCAATATTTATTATTCAGAAATCGTGAGATGTGGTCTGGTGTGATGTAGGTTTCAGAAGAATATTTTCTTCATCGTGCCAAAGTTTCGAACTTTATTGAGATCAACTTCAAGGCTCAAAGTGTTTGTCTTCTGTGTAATTGTGCCATTCTTGTGTTTTGTGTTGAGAGTGCCAGTCAACAACACGCAAGAATGACACAATTACACTTACAATTAAGCCCTGAAGATGATCTCAATGAAGATCGAAAAGTTGGCACGATAAAGAAAATATTCTTCTGAAACCTACATCACACCAGACTGCATCTCACGATTTATAATTATCGATTAATGGGTCAATAATCACCACACATTTAAATAATAGTTAAACAAGAAAACTGCCCAACCTGTAATGTTTATATTTTAGTTGTCTAAAGCTAACAAATTACAACGAAAATTAAGGTTAACATTGTTAGCATAAATATTTCCAGGCTGATATTTTTTCCATGATTTACCATCTATATCGAAAACGAAATAGTCGTGGTCATCCACGATCCTCGCTCTTTCCTCGTTGGGCAGGTCGATAAAATGGATCATCTCTCTCGGCGTCCTCTGGACAACTGACTCACATAGAAAAAAAAACCTCTTTTGTTACTGATAACGCAAGTGGAAAAATGGGAGAAGCAACATGCCGCCGCGTTATCATCAAATCTCTCCCACACATGCACAAAAGAACCGAAGCTTTCAGTGGTTATACGTCGTCCTATTTTAGCTCTGATGGTGACAATAAACCGTGTTTATCGACCATTTTTAAAATTGGCCAAATGTTACAATTTCTGCACTTTAAAACCTGTTGCGTAAAAATATTTTTCTTGATTTCAGTACAAAAGTTGGACTAAACATCTAAAATAACTTCCTATAAATCAATACCTTTTTTAAATATTCTTCGGTGGTTCAACACCTACGGTACACAGGAGAAAGTAATTATTTCTGACGTTTCACTGAAGGATTGTTGCAATTGATCATTCGTGGTCCGTCTATTCACGTTTTTACTCTTCTTTTTCTTTCTTCAGGCCATGTTCAATGAACGTCTACTGTCCCTCATCCCGGCTCTTTGTGTAGGCTACTCCTTGAGAAAGAATAACATGGAAAAGGGTTGGTCAGGGACTTAACGAGGCCCTTAGCTCTTTTTAAAACTGGCTACACTCTTTATCACACGTTCATTTCAAGTGCTTAAATTAATAATAAGGTAAGATGATTAATTTTTCCGGACATATTTACATTTTTTAAATATGATGAAATCTCAAAAAGTATACAATAAAAACATGTTCCTTAGTGTTTAGTAAGAAAGTAAATGAAATTCTTTTCAGTAAATTGAATTAAAGGTGGTCTTTATATAATTACTTTGTTTAACATTTGAAAAAATACGACGCGTACAGAAAGCATGTTTTACCATTATTTGCATAATTATGTATTTTCAATTAATTAAGGTTTTTAGTTGAGATGAAAAGGTCAATGTCTCGAGCGGGATTCGAACCCACGACCTTCGGCTGGCCCAACAAAGTTCGTGGGTGCGAATCCATCCCGAGACATTGAATTTTTTATCTCAACTAAAAACGTTAATTAATTGAAAGATGTTAATTGGTCAAGCGGACCACGAAAACTTGTGAACAAACATGAACATTAAACGTCATTCAGACAATGGCCTTATGAAGGAAAATAATTTTTACAGATGTATAGATACAATTAGCTCTTTTTATTGTTATTTATTGTATTACATTACCAATTTTTGGGTTGAGCTACCTACTTCCTCTCTTTGACTATTTTTAAAAATTTTGTGAAAGTCACTGACAAATAGTAATAAAAAATTAGTTGTCTACACGTTTGAAAAATGTACTTTTCGTATCAGAGGGACGTGCTTTGAACTGAAAAATGGCTTTCAACTGAAACCTTTGAATTGATTACAAAAACGATATCCCCCTCTCACCCCATCACGCTCTCTCTCTCTCTCTCTCTCTCTCTCTCTCTCTCTCTCTCTCTCTCCCTCCCTTTTATCTCTCTGATATCTCTCTATTTTCTCTCAAACACCGTTCTTACTTCAAAGCTCTAATTGATTCTGAGATTAAAGATTTCAGCACAATTTTTTTATAACAAAATAATTATATCCTGCACAATAAATCAAATATTTTTATATTTTAAAATAAAATGTAAACAAATTTACATACAAATTACGCCCCCCCCCCAAAAAAAGATCAATTATCTCCAATCGATATTTTTGAAATTGTAAAGTCTGAATAATGTCGCACAGTTATCGCGAGTAGATCCTTCTTACTGAAAATGACTATTGCCGGTCTGCATTCAATTATGAAATAATTGCACATGTATGTTCGTTCATTAGTGTAATAATTCGAATCATTTCCCTATGTACAAATTATAATTGGCATCATGAACTTTCCTACTTTTAAGCAAGTTTCAAATAAATTCAACTGATTGTTATCAAATCTTACTCAAAATTGACTTTAAAACTTTATATGGATAGTATTTACAACAAACAGCGAATGTTAACGAACAGCAAAACCATTTTTTTTAAATTATTATTATTACAAGTAGGAGAATTGCTAGAAGTCGTATTTTTGAAATGTATCGTTTGTTCAATGTAATCATTATTTATTCCGAAATTGTCAGATGTGCTCTGATGTGATCATTATTACTTTATCATTGAAGTATCTTCCATTTAATTAATTTCGTAGCAATTCTTGATTATCGATTCATTGTCGACCATATTCTTTGGAAAACAGAAACATATTCAGGTTTTCTGCAGTATAAATTAACGAAAGTATAAAATTAGGTTTTAAAAAGCATGTGTTTGAAAGGGACAAAAGAAAATAAAGACGAAAGATACCGCAGTTGACTCTTTAAAATTCCTTTCTTTTACAATGGGCGTTCGGTATTTTAACATTATCGTTTGACCTCTTGAATGTTTAATTCATGAAGAGGAGTTCCGTTTAACACAAAAATAAGCAGTCCTGTTTTATTTCTGTATATAAAAGTTTCTTCAACAACAAAGGTGTAAAACAAGAGCTAAATCGACTTTAACAAGTAGCTTTAAAAAGAAATAAAGTTTGAAGATTGTAATAATATAAGATGTAAATATATTTGTTAATAAAGTTTTGTAATACAAAATAGATAAAATTAAAGATTTTAATCACTAAATATATATATATATAT
>CM077102.1:14655202-14679949 GCA_039619505.1 Cimex hemipterus
ATATATATATATATAAATATTTTTATACCTTTATCATTTAATAATTAGTTTATTTCCGAAAAATAAACTATCGGACCTTTCAAGTTTAATCATCTTTTTTTACCGTATCTTTTGTTTAATTTGTCCTCTTTCGATTTATTGCAATATTTATCATTACGTGAGGTTTTTAGTGACCGTTAGGTAATAATAATAGGCTTTAGATATTTTATTGTGCCAACGTTTCGAACATTATTGAGATCATCTTCAGGGCTCAAAGTGTTTGTTTTCTGTGTTTATGTGTCTTCTTAGGTGTTGAGAGTGCACGGCGACAACCTCTTAATACTGACACATCTACACGGAAAACAAATACTTTGAGGACTGAAGATGATCTCAACAAAGATCGAAACGTAACACGATAAAGAAAATGTTTTTCTAAAACCTACGTCACACCAGACCGCATTTCACATCTCCAAATTATCATTTATCATTCCAATAGAATGTCGTAAAATTCAATTAAAAATGCCTCGTTGATTTATCAAATTCCATCCAACTACAAACACTTTTAGAATTTAAGTTACTTAAGAACTAAATTGTTTAATTATTTTTGATTTAAGATTACATTTAACAATAGAACTTGTTCTGAAAATATGTTGTAGACTTTATTATGTGAATTTTTGCAAGCAATTTTAACGTACACAATGATTCGTCATAACCGAATATCCCTCACAACATTTTATACGTTTTTCTATGAGGTGAATTTTCTAAAAGTTAATCATACTAGATACATTAACAAAATTTGAAAATGTTTACAAAATATACGTTTACTTTTAACTTTGATATTTAAATAGTACGTGAAGCGAAAAAAAGCTTATGCACGGATATAAATCTAACCCTTTTGAATTATTTCATTCATATTTGTCTATAACATTTAGTGGTGTATTAATCATATTACTTCTTTCAACCAAAACCTCACATAAAAAAGTTAATTAATTGAAAGAAGTAATTTGCCCAATAGACCACTAAACATTATAGATAAATATGAATGAAATAATTATTGATTAATATAACATAAAACAATTATGACAATCCACATGTCAAACATTTCCACATAGCATTGCATGAAAAGGTTAATACATTGAAATTCATATTAGTATTTATTCCTCGAGTGAGATTGAGCTATGTAAAGAAAAAATATCAATTTTCAGTTTTGATTTAGAGAAAACAATATGATGGAAATGAGTTCGACGAAAAAAGAACAAGGAAAACAGCGAAAATAAGCGGATCGACCACGTTTTTATTAAATCCTCTATCCGACTTTTTTTTTTTAATCTGTGTGGCATAAGTTAGCCAACTATTGTAAACTTTCTCAAGCATCAAAATCTCATAACTTCCTTTCTATAGCATATTTTTTTTTTTTTGATAATCTAGAAAATACTTTTAAAGTGGAAGCGGGACGCGTTAAAATAAATAGTTTGTGTCAAAGTAGATTTTAATTCTCCTTAAAATTTTCTTTCCTACCGAGGATAATTTGCCTAGCTTACATCTTACGACAAAAGATTATTAAAATTAGGAACACGAGACCAAAACTTGATATTAAAATTTGTGGAAGTTCATGTCAATTTTAATATTTTTTTCTAAATTGGAAAAATGAACAGGGCGAAATATCTATTATTAGGTCGAGAAGATTTCCCATTTCTATGCATAAAATCATTAGAGTTCAGCCTGTGTCATACCATAATTGACATAACATAGTTTAATATGCATGCTTGAGCTTATCAACTCTGACTGGAATATCAAACCACATCCAAGGTAATGTGGAGGTCGTCGAGTTGCACTGCCACCCTATTGTAAATCATTTTCTTATTACAATTTCTCGTATCCTCATGTTATCTAGAATTAAAATTTAAAACATTCATAACATCTGGATTAAGGAAAAAGATATATTTAATATTTATCTTACGAGAAACATTAAATAAATTAGCTTTCCGATTAATTAAAAGTTTCTAAACTATAAAACATATTATATATTTACGAAATATAAATAAAGTTATATTTTTCCACTCGGGAGAAAAATGATTGTCCCTCCTTTCATCTGAAGCAAGGATATTTATAAAAAATTATATATTTATAAATATCTCAGACCAAGTCGATTCCTTTTTAAATATGAAAAATCAATTTTATGCAGTCTGTAGAACAGACCAGAACACTTCCGGAAGTAATGTTACATTTTAAATTGAACTGATATGTCTCTGTTGAACAAGTTCTGATTCTGAATTTTATCCGAGATATTTCACTTTTCATGTTCCTCCGCCTTATTACACCCTTATCCTATAAAATCCCACGTATGTTTTTAAATAATAGAACTTCGTACTATACATTTTATTACGCCATTAGAAAAAGAATTAAAAGATCTATAAGATTTTTTTGCCAGGTAGAAGTTATTTTTTGAAGAATTTCCCAACTTCGTTAAAGTTTATGTAAGATTTTCTCGGTTCTAAATACTGATAGAGATTAATCTCTACGCTCTGCAGGATCCCAAGCCGGTAGTTTGGTCGTTACCAGGATGATCGGTCTATTCAACTCCGTGTTGGTCTTCGGAATTGAGTCTGAGTGAATGTTGTTCAATCAAGTTACCAAATTTCTCGTTTATCAACGCGCGAACGACTAACAAAATTCTCAGAATATTCAAATTTAGATAAAGAATTTACCCCCATATCATTTAACCTGTATTCGTAGTGAAGGCCGAGGAATATTTAAAATTTATTTTTCCGTACTTATATTTCATCACTTACACTGTTTTATAACACACAGGTAACGCCGATACACTGATCTCCAACATGACTTTATAAAAGATTTTATAAATTAGAAAAAATTAATCTCACTGAAGTTCACGAAATGCCGAAACGCTGCTGCCAGACCAACTCAGCAATAACAGAAAGGATGATAAGAACCAACCGTTTCAAAATCCCGCAGATCTTAGAGAAAAATCAGTTTCAAATGTCAGTATTTAAAGAACTATAAAAAAATTCATACTTAAATTCGTTAAAATTTATGGAATTTTCAGCAGTCTTTCCTCACAGTTACAACATGAAATAAAAAAGAATATCAGAGTTGCTATTTTAAATAGTTCCGTTGAAATAAAGAAAAATAGTTAAATCATTAAATTCATATCATCTTAATATTCAAATGTTTAGGAAAATTCTCATTTACAATACAATTTACGCAAGCAACAAATAAATGATAGAAAAATATTATTTTTTAATTGCTATCAATCACTTTATTTTGTTACACCAACTGTTATATCGCTGAGTGTCTTTTGTTTTATCCCGGAAAACGTATTTTTGTGTATAATTGTAAAATGTACAATTAAAAAGCGTAACTGTATATCCATGCAGAAATAAAAATTACTACTAATTAAATTAATCCATTTTTACTTCGTTATTATAATTGATCATATTAATTTTTACAATTAATTTTTTTAAATCTAAAATTTCCAGTTGAGATGAAACATTAGTGTCGCGAGTGTGATTCGAACCCACGACCTTACGCTCAATACGCCGCTGCTCTCACTGCTTGTGCTACCATGACTTCGATCCCTTCTGACACCAACGTTCCCATCTCAACGAACAAATGTTTTCCCTCTTTTTTGTCATTTTTCAAATGACGTATAATCTGGATTCGATTTTCAAAGGAAAAGTACGAAGGAAAATTCGAACAGTTGTAAGATGAGATGAGGAGTTGGTGTCCGATAAAATCGAAGTCATGAAAGGTCAAATGGTATTGAGCCGAAGATCGTGGGTTCGAATCCCTCTCGCGACACTAATTTTTCACATCAACGAAAAACCTTAGATAAAAATAATGATCAATTAGAAGTACTAATAATCCTCAATCCTAAAAAAAGGATACGTGTTAATTTATATCCCTCGATAAATGACGGATAACGTCAAAAACAATTAAGCATAAATATGGTATACGTTTTTTCGTTCCATCCAATATCATCAGAGAGCAATATCTCTTTCTGGCCCTTTGAAGGTCAATTAACCCGATCGGAGATTGTCTCCAGCCTTAACGATTTTAATTCATTCGTGAAGCATAATATTTTCAAGGCAGAAATATTTTATATTCAATCTAAGCATTATACTACTATTTATTATTTATTATAAGTATCAAACACTTTGAGTGAGTAGAAATCTTTTGAATGAAAACATTGTTTTTTCATTGTATAAATTCAATTTTTTCCACATTCTAAATGTATTTTTTAAATTTCAACAATGTTTGTAAATCCCAGGCTCTGAAGATGATCTCAATAAAGTTCGAAACATTGCACCATAAAGAACATGTTTTTCTGAAACCTACATCACACCAGACCTCATCTCACGATTTCCGAATAATCGTTCTAAGTAATGATGAAGGTTAAATTTAAGTTACGGATTTGAATATTCAATCCTTTAGACAACATGGTTTTTTATTTAAATTAATCAAATTCAGAAATATCTTTAGCTGTTAATTCATATTGAAAAGCTCAAATACGATTACGACTTTGTATTATCAACTGTAATAACATCTCATTACTTTTGAAAAGTTATTAATACTTTGATAACAGTATGTGAAAAAATGAAGGGTTATAAAACGAAAAACCGACAAAGAATATCGCCATTGTCACCCTACGGTAAACTATAATTCTAGTTTCAACCACTTTATTCTTTTTTATAGTTTTATTGTTCATTGATGTTAGATCTCATTGTTTTGCCTGAAAAGAAGGAGTCCCGGCTTTCAATCGTCTCTTGTTGTATATCGACGTATCTCAGTTGGTAATAACAATAAAAAAGGCCCTTTTCGCACCGCCAGGGCCGCAATCAATGCTATACTCTTTATAGACATTTGTTCTTAAATGTACTGGATTGCGTTTAACAGACATACGTTCTCAAATGGATTGTGGTTAGAACATTTACGATCACATAATAAACCTGATATCGATATATGACATAAAAATCGTTAATGTACTACGTTAAACAGCTAGGTTAGCAAATTTTATGTCACAACACTTTGTTGCAGTTCAATGGAATAAATTAGTTCTGATTTAATCACTCCATGGAGGTTCATCAAACTTGAATTTGAAAAAAGAAAGAAAGCAAAGTGAAGTAATGCTTTCCATCCAGAATGGCTTAACGTGACTGAAAACTACCAGTTTGGTGTCCCGGAGAACTGGTCAGCCGACATTGTTCAAATAATGTTACGTAAAATGCCGGGATTCGAACCCAGAACCACTAGCGACGCAAATACTAATTGAATCTATTGTATTTATTCAATTAATCAGTTATTCAGAAATCGTGAGATGCGGTCTGGTGTGATGTAGGTCTCCGAAAAACATTGTTTTCAGGGCTCAAAGTTTTTGTCTTCTGTGTAATTGTGCCCAAGCGTGCGTGAGGGCACTCTCAACACGACAGGCAAGATTGGAACAATTACCCAAAATACAAACATTTTGAGCACTGAAGATGATCTCAATAAAAATCGAAACGTTGGCACGATAAAAAAAAGTTTTTCTAAAGCCTACATCACACCAGACCGTATCTCACGATTTCTGAATAATCATCGACTAATGGTCACCACTCAATTAATTAATCAGGGCCCCTATAAAGGTAATAAGCACTTATCGTGTGGCCCTTGGATTTTTTTCTGTCACATTACTCTAAACGAACCATATCTAGAACCATTTTTTAAACAGTTCAAAAATCTACAAATAAAACAACATTTAAAGAAAGCCTTATGGTTTTGGTACAATTTTTTTCTTTTGTTGTTTTATGAAGTGACTTACTGTCTGATGTATTGGCTGAATTGTTGGAGGTCAGATTTTAAGTGGTCAGAAAAGCAACAGTTTTCTTATTCGCCGACGTTTCTACTTTTATTTAGAACATCATCAGGGATATATATATATATCCCCCGCAGGGCGGGCGACCAGGACCCGAGGGGTTAAAAGCCTGGGTTGGCCCGTACCCCATCCCTAAAAGGTCCGGGACCTGGTCGGCTCACGAGTCCTGCATAAACCTATTGGACTTATTAACAAACCCCAGGATTGTGGACCATTTTATCCTGGGGAGTGTTTTAGTTATGTCCTCTCCTTCGAAAGTGTCGAATCTTTCCCTAGCATACCTATCGCATTCAGCTAGGTAGTGTCGAGCCGTTTCTTCTTTTGTCTCGCAGAAGCGGCAGAAGGGGTCTGGTAGGGTGCGCATTATGAAGTGACTTACTATCTGATGTGTTGGCTGAATTGTTGGAGGTCAGGTTTTAAGTGGTCAGAAAAGCAACAGTTTTCTTATTCGCCGACGTTTCTACTTTTATTTAGAACATCATCAGGGATAAAACTTTGTGCTTGCCGTTTCATAGTTGTGTGAAGGTGATGGTGCCAACACCATGACCCACATCAATCCTGACTTCATTTCACCAATTCAAACACTTTGCCAACTAACATTCGCTAAACAGTATACTTTTTCTTTCTTTCTACTACTTCGATTTCTAAATGTATATCAATGTTACGTTCCCTAAAATTAAAGTAAATGAGTTGTACAGTTTTTCTGCTGCCATCATCGTTGCAGAATGTACCGCTAAAGCTTAAACCAAATAGCTTGTTTTGTACTGGTAATTCATTCAACTATGCTGTAGATTAATAAAATTAATTATTTACTAAAAAGTTGCTTAGAAAACAATTTGTTGTAGTAAAGTGGTATTTTCATTTTAATTGGGGTTCATTCTTTCAATTTAATAATGTTTTACTGTGTTCTTCTTCTGTTTGTCAGGGTTGGCTAAATTAATAATTTTATTTCTTTTTGCCCTACTGGTTTACCAAGGCACAAAACTCATTAAACTGGATAAAAATATCACCGTGGGATAACAAAGAGATTTTGTTTTTACCAATAAGGTATTTTGTTAGAATAAATTATTATGAGTTTCCAAGAGTTTCTATTTTCCTTTGTTGTAGTTTAATAAACTTGAAGAATAATTAATTATTTACTACTTTTGTACATTTCGGTTGATTTGATTTGTATTTTTTGAACTTCTGCTTTCGAATAAATGGTTAAAAAATATTTATCAAACTGAATTAATCGAATTAAATTTATTGTTAGGTCAAGTCAATGCTACAATTCAATTTTGACAAGTGTATACTAGTTTATGTTTGAACTGTGATACATAAACGTTCTGTTAGATTGGTGGGTTTCCTTTATTTTGGCTTGACTGGGTTATGGGATGTGAAATTTTAATTTTTTATATCATATGATTTATTATATTCCTTAAACAAATCTAATCGACACGATTTTCATACAATTTTTCTTTGTTACATGTATCGATTTCGAGGTGAGGACCCGCTCACCTTTTTTAGCTGTTTTGAACTTCAGTAGTGTATAGTTTAATGGAGCACTGATTTTGGATTTGGATGAATATCGGCTCTAGTACGCACAAATACGTACATACTAACATATGCCGAGTTGACTGAGCTTCTCATAAGCCACCGGTAGTCCAGCTTTTGCTATTTACAGTAAATTTCCGGCATTCTCGAGAATCACTCATACTAGATGTTGACAGTACGGGGTCAGACTTCGGTATTTCCTTCTAGCCACAGAGGTTTTGGGCTCCAAATGCTACAGCACCTAGGCCATATCAGCCCACAACGCAATCAATTCCCAAATCCAAACACATTCACTCTCTCCTACATTTTTTCTTATATTCATACCATAACTACACTGGGGCAAACCTTCTTATCCGTCCCTCCACTGAGTTTGGTCTCCGGGAGGGAAACTGTCAATAGCCAGGTCACTTCAGATCCCAGCTCATGCAGCTCCAAACCCAGTCGTTCTTACGTTCATTTTTAAATACATTCACTCACACCTATTTACATACCATTACTCGATATTCCTCCATCGACCCTCTCACATCGTTTCACATTCACTCTTGACACAAACTAGGTTACGCATGTTTTATAACTAGATATAGTAGAACAACCCCGTTTCCTCCAACAATCGGAACAGGACGCTTAAATTCTCCCTGCCGTGCTTAAGCACAATTTTTATACTTGCGCGCTCTATGTATGGAGCCAAGGAATTAGATCCTTCAATTAGGTGGGACACATCAAGCAACCTTTTTCTGCATGCCGGACACATACGCCGGTTTTAGCTCAAAAGTAAGTGTCCTTGTGTCAGCCACTCATGGCTTATTCTTAATCAGATGAGGATGATCACTTCTATCTTCTAAGAGTTAGATCTTCCGGGGCCCACCCATCGACAGTGTTCGTGATACGCGATATCTTCTCTCAGTACTGATCGTGGTTTTTAACTTTATTAGGAAATGGAAGGGATGATGGCATTGTGGCTTGCTTTATTAGTAAATGCGGAAAGTTGGGAGAAAAAAATTGTTGCCAGAACATGCCACTTATTCAGTACATAATATAACTTCAGTTTAACTAGTGATCAGGTGAAATGGAAGAATCAATACCCAAATAATGAGGATTTTTTTTGTAGCTTTTACTTTGGATTTAATTAATTCCCCGAATAAGCTTCTGCGATTTGCTCTTTGTTACGACACAGTGACAACCCGACCCTCTTTTCCTCGACATTTTCGTGCTCATAAAAAGGCCGAAGGGCGGCTGAGAGCCGACAAAGGGATAATACGAAAAGGAAATTGGAAGGAGTTGTGAGTTTAGTCGCTGAGGGCTTCCTCGGAGGAAACCCAGGGGCGGCAGAAAGGTCCAATCCTGGTTATTATCTCTCGTCCGACCGTCCCCGAGCGAGGATTTTCATCAACAGACTTGGAATCAAATCTAATTGCGAACTTTCCCCATGGTGACAAGGTCGTTTCTCTTTACCCGGAATTTATGGATTCAATGCGAAACGAGTTATAAATTACAAAGTTGCTCTCACAATGTCTTATATGAAACAAAAAAAACCTTTAAATATATATAATTAAATTAGACATGCTTTTTATAAACATGTAATTAATTGTAATGTAATTGTCTTTGCACAACTTTGGCTACAGAAGTTCAAATCTGAATTTATTCATACACAAAAAAATTAATAAAAGACGATAGGATAAATCGAAAAAATATCCCGTTTACTTAAAAAGAAGTTGAAATTTAATATTCCTTTTCAATAACGTGGGAGGTCCAGTTTCTCCTCACTGTCACTTGTTACGAAACTGTCTGATTTCGTGCACAAAAGCCTTTTTATATTAGCAACTTTATCAGGCAATAGCTAGAAAACAAATATACAAAAATAAGTTCAATTTTATGATTGAAAATTAGCAATTTACCATTTATATTTTGATTGGTTATACCATACGTCTTACCATTTAATCGGTTCTATCCTTCACAGCGAAGTGGTGACCTACAAACTTTGTTGGAAATTGTCCGGATAGGATGAAGTTCATAATGGAGTTCTGTGAGAGCAGATTCGTTTTATGTATGTGTGGTTTAATTTTGTTTTTTAAAAAACGCATCCTTTAATTATAAACTTGTATTAATGGTGGACATGCCAAGTAAAAGTGTTTTTTTAATAATATTTTACTCATAGATAAATGCCGACTTAAGACCGAATTACTTAATCTGATGATTTTGTTAAGTTACATTTATGTGGCTCATTATGGACGAGCAGATTTAGAATAGATAATATCATTTTCAAAATATCCCATCAGTTACATACACATAGTTAAGAGTTTCTTTTTATCCAACTCTGGCAATTTTTTTAATACCCAATGCACAAGTTTCTAATGAACATCAAGAAGGAACCTTGCTGTTTTCCTTGTTCTGCTGTGAATAAATTTGGACGATGCTTTCTTGTAGCTGAAGAATTACATATGAGATTATGTATCTAGGTTTTACCTAGTTTCCATAATCATTGTTATGCAGGACGATCTGTATTTATTAATTTTTCAGCAGAGGTCATATGAACTCTCAGGGCGCCGGTGTTTTTGAAAAAAAAAACATTTGTAAGTATGTCGGGTTCGAATGCGGGGCCGCTGGATTCGAACCCGGGACCTAGACCTTACAGTGATGAGCGCCGTGTCAAAGACGAAACCTCGCAGCCACCGACGCCCCATGATGCCACGGAGCGCTACCAAACTACGCTCTGCGATCCCCACTGCCCAGATTTTCGTCGGGTAGCATCGAGTACAGTCGAAGACAAAAGAATCGGACACTCATATTTTTATTCAATCTCTACGTATGATTATCGCTATAAATTACAACAATTAATATAGATATAGTTACATTATACATGTAATGTAGATATAATATAGATATTAATATAAATCAAAAAATCTTTAGGTGGTTTTTTTTTGGGGGGGGGAGGTAAAAATTTATGAAAATTGACACCGGAATACCATTTCTTGATGTAATGAATTTAAATAATAATTTATTATATGGTTTTGCTCACAAAAATTTAACTAACAATTTATTTCATAGTTTTGCTCATACAATTCCACAATTTTCGTCGAGTAGCGTCAGCACGGACACTAGTATTTCTTGTAGTTTATTTCAAAATATGTATATGCAATTTTTTCGTTATATTAATTACAACATTTTAATATTAACCAAATTATACGAGATAAAAAATTCATGTATTTTTATTAAAATTATTTAACGCTTAGGAAGAAAATTTATCAAAACGCCGGAATAAGTTCAAATAACAATTTATTACTTGGTTTTGCTCATAATGATGCATTAAGCACAAAAGAGGCGTTGCGATTGTGATACTGATTTGTGATACACGTTGTGTTACTGTCCGTGAAGTAAGATAAGTGTGTTCCCGGCTTAGCATTTTTCCCGTATTTCTGACGATAGTACTAGTTGGTGTTTGTTACGATTATCTATTTCACACAGCGCATGTGGTTTTAAAGGATTTTTTTTTTTTTTTTTTTTTTTTTTTTAATCGTGGCTAAAGCAGAACAAAGCTGCCAAAGTATAGTTTTTCAAATATATCTAAATAATTGTTAACAATACAAAATCATTTATTTTCTTGCAAGTAGCTCTTAAATAATCACAAGAATGATGGTTTATTTATTTATATTTTGTCATGTTGTTTTTAAACAACAGTTTTTATTTATTCATCGTCTGAGGTACATTACCACGTTCAGAGAGATATACATTTATTTGTTGCATTTTTTCCTGAATGCCGGATGTATACGAAGTATAGAACCTTAGTAGAGACCGCCGAAGAAATTCTCTCTCCTACCTAAAAGTTATTGCGGGTCTGAGGACTCCAAACACTCTGACACGAAAAGAAGGAAACGGATGGGCTGATTTTTCTTAGTCTAAGAAAAGAAGAAGGGTCGGAAAAGTGTTGGAAAAAAATCGAGTCTTTTCTGCTCAAGATTTTTTCTCTGTGGATGAGAATTAACGAAAAACCACGATCCGACACGTTTCAACCAAATAACATTATCTGTATATTTTCAAACAAAGTGACGAATTCGCATTGCACCCTCAGACATAACAATGTAGAATTGAATCTCAAAGAAAAGTATCACTTGAGAACATTTTCAAATATTTTCCATACATAAACAATCGTAATTAAATTTTTGTAATTATCCATAAAAAATTGAACAGTTTTTTTTGCCAGGATAAAGTTTACGTTATTTAAATCTGGAGGTTTTCATATAAATTTATTCTAAATTTAGAATTTCAGTTATTTTTTATTTTTTTTTAACTAAACATACCAATTTATTTTCATGAGATATATTTCAGTTGCTAATTCATGTCGCGTCACGTTCCTGGTCCCTCTTTAGAGCGAAAATACTATACCATAATAAAAAAACACTTCTTCTTTTATCAAAAACAGTAAGAAAACTTTTTTATGTGTACATACCTCGCTATTGAACTAAATTGAATTCACCGGTGGGTAAGATTTCAAAGGTGGCAAAAATACTCCTTTCTATATTGCATATATACATATTTATATTTTTCATTTATATTTCATTATATATCAATGTGACGTTAAGTATATAAACCTTTGGTGAAAATAAATGTTAACATGTTAAGTATTTCCAGCTATAAATACTTTTGATCACAGTTAGATATTTAAAATATATTCGATAAAAACGTGTATAGGGTTAATACCTGTAAAAGCAATAAAAAAGATAAGTAAAATCAATAATTGTAACAATAACAATAAAACGTCTTTACATAAATAAACGTATTAATAAATACAACAAATATTATGTATGCTTACTGAAAATGAATATTTTCTTTGGTCATAGCCTTATCAGTTTAAAGTTTTTTCTTTCCAAAAGGTTGATTGGGGATGAGGCCAAGAAGACAGAAACAACATTTATTTTTGTCGAGCTTTCGGCAGAATATATAGCCTTCATCAGGATTAACACAAGAAAATTTTCAAATATACACTTTTTAAAATTTTTCTTAATTACTAACTCGAAAAATTCGTTATTCTGTATTGTGTGGATAACGGATAGCCGGTAGAACCCACCTTCGATAAACGAAGTTAATAAATATTCCTTATATTCTTACAGCATTGCCAACTGGCTCAATATTCATTCTATAAAAAAAATTTAGCATCAAATATCACAAATCATACAATTGAAAGGAATCAATTTTTTTTACGTTCTTAAAATAAAGGAAAATTTGAAAAAATGTATATTTGAAAATTTACTTATGTTAATTTGTTAATACAGAGTCCTGATGAAGGCGATACATTCTGCCGAAAGCTCGGCAAGAAAGTAATTATTTCTCTTTTCCAGACCTCATACCCAATCTACCTTTTGGAAAGAAAAATATTTATTACTGAAAATCATATGCTACTTACTATCTACGTTAGTATTGTAAATAGTTAAAATATGTTTATATTGGTAATTCATTTTCTGTGGTTCAGTTTTTACATTCAGATTGTTTTCAGTTAAGTTAATGTGAATAGTTTCAAATAAATTTAATTTTTCATTTTTTTCTTTTATAAGAATTTTAGCACGCGGATTGACGATACATTTTCGTGTTGTTTTATTCTGTTTTTATGAAATTGTATTGTTTTTCCAAACGTAAGTCATTTTGCAAACACACTTTAATGAGTAAAAAATTTTCACTTTCTTCCATTAAATTTATTTTTCCTCTGATTATTGAAATGACAGCAATAAATGTAAAGCCACCATACTTTTTCTCACCACCATATCTATTGCGGGTATTATAAAACAAATTAAAAGGTTTTCTTACTGTTTTTCATAAAAATAGATGGTTATTATTATTGCAATATAATCTTGTATTTTTTCAGCGGTCCGAAATGCATTAGCAATTTAAATATAATAAAAATAAATTCGTATGTTTATTTAGAGAAAAAAACAATATTTTAGATTAAAAATATGTTTACCACCAAATTAAGTATAAAATTAATTTAAAAAATCAATATATTTTTTTCTTTTAGATCAATAGAAACTCGAAATTGGAAATGACATGTTCATTTACCATTCGTTTCCATCTCGACGATGCATTTGCTATCCTCCGTAAAGTAGACGCTTTTCACATAGTTTATTTCTCCTTAGGAAAGATATAATTTAACCTTTTTTTTTTCCATTTTGACACTGCAGGGATGACCATTTTTTGTAAGCCACTGGAAGGTGAGTATGTCGTTTTATCTTACGATTTGGTAACATTGAACCCTTCCATGCGTGGATGTAACATAAACAATATCTTGACCCGTTTGTTACATCATTTTATTTGATGCCTGCCCTGTAAAGCGGACAATGGACGAGTGATATTTTTCATTTTATCCTCTTATCTTAACGTTTTACTATTGTGTTCTGTGTTTGTATTAACATTAAAATGATTATTTCACGTAACTGTTTTGTTATTATAACTAGTTTCTCTTAGAGAAAAAAAAATCAATTTCAAAGAAATATAATTTAGTTTCAATTATAAATATATGTCTTGATTAAATCCAGGAATGGATGTTATTAATTATATTTGTTTCTATCAAAGGAAAAGCTTTCAGAATTCTGTGCTAACAATTCAAATTCATATTTCAAATATTGGAGGCTCCCTGTTAATAATTACAAAGGTAACAGGTGCGATGGATTTGATAACGTGTTATGTAATATGTGTTAATTTTTTAAATCAAATAATGAAGTCATATTTATGATTTTTCTTGCGGTTTTAGGAATCGATGTGGTTCAAACAACGACCGAAGGTGAGCAGGGTTCCAGATTTAAAAAGAAAATGGATTACTTTTTTAAATAATCTTTTACTAATCTCTCTGAGTTGGGGTTTTTAGAATACGAAGAATACGATTTTGCGAGCCCCGATGCGCTACGTAAGTCGTTATATTTTACATTAATTAATTCTGTGAGGTTAACTGTTAGTAGAGCGCAATATTACTAACACGATAACTCAGTATTTATTGGTGCATTGTAAAATAACCATTTAAATTTAAATAACAAATATATTTTCACTAACAAAAATTAGACTTAAAAAGAAAACATATAGACATTGTTTAAACTATTATCTTACTCGAAATTATAGCCTTCCTGCGGAGAGGATTGGCAAATTATTCTAGGCTTAGCGATGTTGTCACTTAGCTTCTCTTTGTTGTCGTTTAGCTAAGTCATTAGGGTTGCAAATTCGGTGATTAACTACAACGTCGTGTTTTATCCTAACTAAAACCTATATAACCGAAGTAGAATGAGAAAAAAGAAATACAGGTAAATAGATAAATAGAGAGAGAGACAGACGGACGCAGAGAAGAAGAGTGACAGAGAATAAAAAGTGGTAGAGATAGGCACATAGATAGATAGAAAGATAGGTAATCTGTCTTATCTTATAAAAATATAAGAAAGTTCATTAAAGAAAATTAACTATTTATTGATTTAATCAATCAGTTTCTGCACGAGTATGAAAGAATTGCAGAAAAAGGTGTGACAATGCAAAACAGATAGTTTCAGGAAGAAAAGAGAGGTAGATAAAGAAATAATGATGAGCCAATTAAGGCAGAAAAAACTAGCAGACATAGAGAAAGTTTGTTAGAGATAGATAGATAGTTGGATAGATAGATATATAAGTAGATAGACAGAGAGCGAAAGAGAGAGGGGGTGAGTGACAGAGAAAGAAAGAAAGAAAGAAAGAAAGAGAGAGAGAGAGAGAGAGAGAGAGAGAGAGAGAGAGAGAGAGAGAGAGACTTACACAAAACACACTACAATAAAATAAAACAAACAAATGTTTTATTTCATTTTGAAAAACCGGTTATGCTAAAAAAGGCTAAAATACCAGCACATTTTCAATAAAAGACACAAGGAAAATAATACCCCCTAATAGGTTGAACACATACCCAAATTCCCTGCTAATCATTTTTGAGTAAGCTTGAAATAAACTAAATAAAACTTTTTAAAGACATGTTTTTCACTTTTTTTCAAAATTTGTTTATTTAAAGAAAATGTTATGTCTCTCAAATCAGCCTCCCTCACCCATAAAAGTTAAATTTGTAGTATAGTCTGGTTGAAAATGATAAATTTTAAATAGTGATCGATTTTGGAAAAGAAAAGCCAGCGAAATAAAATATATTTGAAGTGGCAAATGGCTAACCATCAGAACGTAAACAAATTCGAAAGTAAATATGACCGATGGAACTTTTATTCGCTGTCTCCGATTGTAAAATACGCAATCAAAGGTTGGCCATCAATATTTTCTAATTGTGCTTCGTCTTCCAGTGTCTCCAAACTCTAAAATATAAAAACAAATTAAGCAAAACCGTCGCACATCTTCGCAACTGTGTGAGAGTGAGTTAGAGTTTGCGTAGGCAAATATCGAGAGAGAGTGAGAAAGAAACGAAAAATTAGAAACAGAGGATGATATAGCGCTAAAAATATTTTCTCTAGCATTAAACAAAATATTGTTCAATTTTTTTTTTTTAGTTTTAGTTGAGCTCGTTGACCAGTTGCTAAATACTTAATTATATGCGAAACGTCTTGTTACTTCTGTAAATTCTTAATACATTTAAAGCAACTTCAATGAAAGTATAAACGTAAACTAATCTAATTATAAATATAACTTAGCACCAACTACTGTAACTACATAAAGTAATATAACTAAGTTCATAATTAATTAAGACGCTTCCAACTATTGTGGGATGAAATCACGTGATAGTTCAGTAGGTTAACCGTTAAATATTTTACATTGAGCATAAACTTTATATTATTAACATTAATTGAACAAGAAAAAATCTCTATAAATTAAGTTTTACTCTTGCTTATTATTATTTCTTTGATTTGCAGTATTAATTTAAAAATCAAGTCAAGTGGACTTAACCCAAAATTCACTGAGGCCACAGATTTATATATCACACAATATATTGTCTAGGCTATAAAGTAATAAAATATTAATTCCAATTATAAAATATGGTTTCCATTATGTTTTAAAATTGCTATTAAATGTAGTACTTATTGTTTTATAGAGGTGTTTCCGCTTTTATATTTTTATGGTTATGGTTTATGGTGTTGAAGGAAACAAACATAAATATAAAAAAAAATATATAAGGTGTTTGGATTGGAGACACATTTTTGCCATATTTAGTTAGTAGGTTAGTTTCGTTCATAACATAACTGTTTTATGATTTATTGCAATGGTTAATAATGAAAAATCTGTTTAATGTAGTATTTACAGTTCTTAGTAGGTTTTTTCCCTTGTGCATCTGCACATCATCCATGCCTTCTTAGTAAGTTAAGAGGCATATTTGTATGATCGTCGAAGGAATTAAGTAATAATAAATCAACTACATTTCTTGGTCCGATTGACCAAATAACTTCATTCAATTAATTAATCTTCATGTAAGGTACTGGTTGAAATGAAAAAGTTGTGTCACTAGCGGGAAGTCGTAGCTCAAGTGGTTAGAGCAGCGGTTTGTTGGGCCAAAGATCCTGGGTTCGAATCATTTCCACCAATACCTTATATAAATAATTGTTGCTTATGTTCATTGTCGTTTGGCTTTTATTGCTATGTGGTTTATTCTCTGTAGTTAGTACAGCGTTTCTCTGTTTGGCAGTCTATTAACTGTCTTATAATTAGCTTGGTGACAACTGCGATGTGGTTGGATAAAGGAATGTTAATTAATTAAATTAACCGTATTTCGATCTTAACGTCATTAACTGTTTAATAATTAGCACTGTTGTGTAATTAAATTATCTCTGTTGGTAAACGGTTCAACCTGTGCCGTCCTTTAGAAGAAAACTTTTTTTTTTGCTGTTTAGTAATGATTTAACTAAAAAACATGTTTATAAAAGATTAACCTTTTTTCAGGATTGACTACTACGAAGTAAGCAAATTTTGATAAAAGTTACGTTGATAGTTTGTACAATTTCTCGGATTATTTGTTTAATAAGCGAAAAGAAAATTGTCTGAGGGTGGCGATGTTGCGTTATTTCAGCAAGACCCGTGCTCATCATCATTTTGGATTTGACGGCAACCCCTCCGGGTATTCGGCCCGAGCTTACATCAATGGAGGAACCGGCGGAAATAACACGGCCCTCATTTCGGCATGCTCCGCCCCATCCAAGAAGACATTCAAACAGCCGGTGGCGTAGGATGTGGCCTATGCAAACTGCCTTCCAGGGATCGCCTGCTTTCCATACATTATTGGATTCTTGAACACCTGCGTACAGCCCTACAACTGCAAACTGCACCCACAATCAAGGCGGTTTTATAGACGAGCCGGGCTCATTATTAAGTCTGATGAGGAATGAGGATTTATACCCTTTTTATTGCTGCATGTTTTGTGTGAATTTGAAAGAAAGATCGATCTAGCTTGATGAAAAGGAGGTATTTTTTACACAAAAAATTGCAAATTAGTTCGAATCTGTACCAAACATTGATTATTGTGCAGTACTTAATATTTCTATCAAATCTTCCAAACTGCTTATTGATCGTCTTAAAATTTTATTGGATTAGCAATACCTCTGGCGTATAAAAAATATCTGACTTTAACAATTATAAATAAAGTAATCCCTGCCATACAAAAGGACGTAATGTCCAACTACTTCGTTGAGTGGAAACGAAACCACTTAGCAATCCCTTTGATACATTTTCATTAAAATTATTAAAGAGCTAGCGTGGAAACATGTGCCTAAACCAGTCCGCCCATCGCGGTTCCTTTAACGTTATAATATATCAGCGTGAATGGGGAGTTTAAACTGGAGTACTCTGTAGGAGTTAATGTGTCCAAACGTTATTATTTTTAAATCGGAGTCTACTGAATATCCAGTTATATAACACCGGACGTCCGCTTCCGGCTTCCTGCGGGGCGGGGTTCCTTCAAGAACTATCCGGGTGTTTAGGTGAGGCAGGGCCACCATCGATAGAAGTGTTTAGGGGGAGATGGGAGGTGTGCAAATCTTTATGTTTGTATTATATGTTTCTTGTTATTTTAATATTAGGTTAAAAGAAAAAGAGAGGTTAAAAAACGGAGGTAATACACCAGAGAGTCAGTGGTAAGGGTGTGCAGGAAAAAAAGGAAAATCGAAGGATTTTTCGTTAACGTTCAGAGTTCTCGTGATAACCACTTGATGTTCGTCGGTCCATCAACATTGCAAACTACTTCTTTAAAAACAAAATCCGTTTTAAAATACCGCCAAGGGAGTCTAATGTTCCTGTAAACACAATTATAATTTGTAAAAAATGAAAGTAAAATAATTTATGTTATATAGGAAAAGTTAACACCGAAATATCCATTATAGTATTACTGTTTTAAAATGATTCTCATAAACTTCCCAAGACTATACCGAGATTCGAACAGAGAACCGCTTGTGTTATAATTTATACTATTTCTAGGTATAAATGTAAATTGGCTGGTGGTCTATGTTTCTATAGATCCAGATGGAGAAAAATAGCGGGATTTCTGATATCGATGTTATAAATACGCCCGAGGAATTAAAATATTAACTCAGAATACTTTCTTTACATTGAAAAATATTAAAACGTAAAACGAGACACATTTCTTCTCAATTTTATCCCAACGTGAATCGCCGGTCTGCCTTATCTCACTTCACACTGTTTTTCTATGAGTCAAGGTGGGGAGAAATAGCGGGCTTTATGAAATCAATGTACCATGTAAGTAAATTCCAAGTATTAACATATGATAGACTTAATTCGTATAAGTTAGACTGCACGCCGAAAACTAAAACTAGTCCTCCACCTTTTCTCTGATTTTTTCAATCTACAGCTTACAAAAATGTGGTATGTTAATATATTTAAAAAAGTGAAACGTGTGACGTACATATTTATTATTTTAGATGTTCTGATGCAAATATAAAATTTCCTAGTTTTTCACATATTTATGTTTGAAGCGTTTGGAACCTGTCGATAAAATTTACTAAATCATAAAAATAAACCATCCCAGATTCAAATCCATATAGGTATGTAAATTAGGACAGAAACCTTAAAAGAAACATTAAAATTAATTCAAATAAACCATCCCTAACCGTCCCTAACCACACCTTGGATGGGCGTCGGTGGCCCCAATGATTTTGTCGCTGACATGGCGCTCATAACTGTAAGGTAAAAGATTCGGGTTCGAATTCACCCCTTCACTCCAACCCTTACAGGGCTTTGTTGATATGACTTCTATTTTTATAAACCCTTGAGTAATGAAACACGACCGAAAATGAACAAACACGATAAGCTGGAAAAAACATTCCAGATTCTTATATTTAGTCACATACTTCCATATTTTCCTAATCAAATTAAATCCACCGACTTCCACCCCTTTCGATCAAGAAGACAGGATCTCACAAAGGATTAATTACAAGAGTAGGGGGTCGAAAATATAACTTTTATCACTGTTTGAACACAGTTTCATGGAGGTTTGGGACCGAGCCAAAAATAAATAAGGACCGTGACTTTGTTTGTTGTCTTGTAAATAGGGGTCGAGAGATGGTGTTAATTACTGGGGGATCTGTATTATAATCCGTTTGGTGGTATTTGCATGAGAATAGGCCCTGGCTTTGTAAGACGAAATAGTAATTCCCCTCCACCTAGCCTTTAGCTTTCATCGGCCTGTTAGCAAATAGGCCAACAAATCATCGATCAATCAACACACAAAATTGAACATATTTATTAATTGGATTCACCGATTGGTTCGTACGTAGGTACAGTTGAAGGAATGTTGCTTTGCGCGTAAAGAACCATAGATGACGAAAATAATGTTATATTTAATTAAAATTAATCATCGATCAATCAATTTTAATTGATTACATTTACCGAACGGGTTTTAATTAGCTAGCGAGTAGGCGAAGTATATATCTATAGAAAAAATGTCAACACTTTTAATAATATGTAAACCGACGTTGAACAGTGAGAGAATATATAAGGTTTTTTAGAGATAAAAAAGTCAATGTCACGAACGGGATTCGAACCCACAACCTTTGACTAATATCAGCTTCCCATCCCAACCTTTCGAAATGAATCTCGGCGACAAATGAAATGGCCACGTAGCTTTAGTGAAGAAATACTTCATTTTAACCGATTAAAATCATTAGAATTTTGGGTTTGATTAATCAAATTACATCTTTCAATTAATTAATTTTAATGTAAGGTCGAGATAGAAAAGTGGTTTCCGCATGGTCGAGGTCACGATAGCTCAAGTGGTAGAGCAACGGCGAATTTAGCCGATGATCATGGATTCGAATCGCACTCGTGACATACACTTTTTTAAATCAACCATTACTTTACATAAAGATTAATTAATTGAATGGTGTAATCGAAATCACGAAATCTAATGAGTTCACGGAATAGTTGGACAGCAACGGCAGTTTTCGATTAGTGTATCATGACAAAGTTTAAAATTAATTATTTCAATGTATTAATCTTTTTATGTATAGTTTTGGTTGTAACGAAAAAGCTAGTGGGACTAGCGAGTTTCGAACCCACGACCTTCGGCTCAATACGACGTTCCTCTAACCAATTGAGCTATCGTGACTTCGAATTTACATTTCAACCAAAACCTTACAATAAAAGGTTACTTGATTGAATGAAGTAATTTGGTCAATCTGATTTGTAAATTGAATCCATCAAAATTAATGTAACATTTATATTTTTCATACATTTGCATACATAGAAAAAACAGAAGTAATTTTTTAAATACACTAGGGGCCAAAACTAGTTTATTATTATAATAAGATCTATTCTATAGAAGTTAATCTTCACACTTCAGTTTTACCCATTCATTTTATTAATATCCAGATTTGTTCATTGTTGAAAAAAAAAAAAACTGGAACTTTGTTTAACTTATATTTGTAGAAATTTGTAGCGTCGTTTAGTTTCTTGTGTAGGGGTTTCTGTAAGACCCTCGGCCATGTATAATCCCAGATAGCGCACAATATCCAAGCGTGGAGATTTCTATTCAGATATACGTTTGAAAATTTGCGTAGGGATAAAGTGAGTTATTTTCCCAATCATTTGAATGTTAGAAGAAAAGACCGGATTTAGTTGTTTTGTAAATTCAAAATGTCATTGTGAATTATCCGTTAATTTGGCACTTTTCAAGATTAAAAGAAAAGGACCGCTTTTTAACTAAACATCAGTGGCAATCTATCATATTTTACAGATCAAAAATAAATTAAATTTATGAAAATACTCCCGATTAGAGGATTAATAGAAGCAGACGCCAGAATTTGCCCATTTGCCAGTAGTATGTTAGTATTATCAACTCTTAGCACCTGACATCCTGGAGGGTGATGCAAATGAACAGAATCTTAATAAAAGGATGCCAGCAGAGTTTAGACTCACTGTCAGAAAGGTTTGTCAAGAATGATTACCTGAAATTTACAATAAAACTACCTAACTAACGTTTTGAACTGTTTGTGTAATATTTCGAAATTAACGTATATCATGACGATAATAAACATTAGAACAAGATACTTGACCTTCTTCAGGTTTGTTTTTGTCAATAATTCGAAAATAAAATGACGTACTGAGCGCGATACGTATTTTACACAATAGTAAAACGAATTTACGAATTTAGAATTTGAAGAAATAAGAAAACAGAGTAAAATAAGTCAACAACAAAATTCTTTGAAGTTAAAACATGATTAGAGCCGGCGATGACCGCAGCTGTTTGTCGGCCCATAAACCTTCCACTTTATATATATTAGCATTATTTTAATATTTAATAAACAATCTGAGGATCTAATTGAATTGAATCTCCATCCGCACGCATAGTCTTAGAAATTTAAATTGTAAATTTAATATATGAAGCTTGTTTAAAGAAAATTTATATATATATATATATATATATATATATATATATATATATATATATATATATATATGTATGTATGTATGTACGTATGTATGAATGTATGTATGTATGTATGTATGAATGTATGTATGTATGTATGTATGTATGCACGTATGTACGTACGTATGTATGAATGTATGTATGTATGTATGTATGTATGTATGCATGTATGTATGTATGTATGTATGCACGTATGTACGTATGTATGTATGTATGTAGGTATGTATGTAGGTATGTATTTAGGTATGTATGTAGGTATGTATGTATGTATGTATGTATGTATATGCTTATATATACATATAAGATATAATCCATCATATTTAGTGGTCAATTAACGAAATTACTTCTTTCAATTAATTCATCTTTTTAGGTAATAGGTAATTAGGTTGGAAGTGACCCGATCGAGATTCGAACCCACGACCTTCGTCTAAATACGTCACAGCTCTTCCACTTCAGCTATCTTGACTTCACGTATTATAGTACCAAAACGTTTTCCTACAAATGATTTAAACAGGTGCATTTGATTCCTCAATGGTCATTATCACCAGTGTAAAATTAGCGACGTGCGATTGAAGTTTGTTATTGGTTGCAAGTACTGTATCGATTACTTTTTGTAGTATCGGCAATTATATCACACATATTTTTCTTCGAGTGTTCAAGTAATATTGAATTGTTATTCACCGTTCGAAACGCAACTCTGATCAAGTAGGCAGTTGACTAATTACAGTTAGGAGCGTCTACTAGCGGCATGTGTCAACAAAGTTAATCGCGATTGATGGTTGTTAACTCTGATGATTAGTTCTGGTAACTCAGAATCCTTTCCCGCGTCGCACCTGGAACTTTCAATTTCAGTCATTTCTTATAAAATGTTATTGTAATCAAGCCCCTAAAAAGTGTAGGTAGATACCGAATCATGTATCCTCCCGAAAGTAGGGCATGAGGTTATTTCGCTAAGAAAAGTGAATCGTCGCCATCTTGTAAACTCTGGGGAATACAGTGGGAATACGTCTTATACTTTCAAACATTTGAAAACCACACACCCTGTGATCAATTTTCACAAAACTCCTTAACGATAAAATTGATATATCAAGTATGTTGAAATGTGTTGAGATAATTTTCTCGTTCTCACCTACGTTACCATTGTATGAAAAAATACTTAAAAGTAAAAAACAACTGCAATTTCTTGATTTGACTTGACGGTATTTAAACAATATCCACAATACTAAGTTGATCATATATGAATAAACGAAAAATTACTCATAATATCGAATAATTTCTACCGATATTTGTGTAGTATCGATTTTTTCAATACCAGTATCGAGCACTGGTATCGCATGATACTACGTGAAATTATACCGAAAACAGCAATGTTTAAACCAAATACACATTCTAATTCACACATATTATATGTATTACTTTGTAAAAATTTAAACAAAATGTTTTAAACCTAGTTTATTAGAACGGGTTTAAAAATATATAAAACTTTAGACGCGTTCTGAAGAAATATGCATCATGCCATTTTCGCAGATTGAATCATTGTGCTTATAAGCAATAAGACAAAATTCCTATTTTTTATAATTGCATTTAGTTGATACTATTTGGTAAGAGAATTGATCATTTTATCCTCAGGAAGCAATTCATAGATAAGGGTTTTCACTCCAATCCCAACAAATAGATTGAATTTGATTTCAATCTCATAAGTGTGATTTGCTTTCTCCCGATCTATATAATAATATTATTTACCTATTTATTTAACAAAAAAATTAGTCGAATGCGGAAAGAAGAAATATCTCTTAAAAGTCAGAAATCTTTAAAAGATAAATAAAATTTGTGTTAAATTATTTATTTTTATGTTTATCTTGACTTCGATCGAAAGTAGTCTTTATTTCTGAAAACAAGTATCGACTTCGGGGTGTTGTGCATTATTAAAATACTTGTTTTCAAAAACAAAGACTACATTTGAAGCCTCGATTGACTCGAAAGCGGCGAGTTAGCGACGTTGGTCTCTTACTATTGGGTTGTCCGGAAAATAATGCAGGATTTTAAGTTTTCATTTAAAAAAATCTATATAAAATATTCTGTTTACGTTTACAGGATTACTCATTTGTATGAATGTCAACACTTATTAATCCTCTTCCAAATGATATTGTTTGTTTACCTCTGTAGCATTCCGCTACTTGGAAATAATTCAGTCATCCTTATAATGTCAAAGCGAGAATTTCGTACGATTTTCTTTTACGAGTTTAAACTCGGCCGAAGCGGAGCCCAAACGGCTAGAAACATTAACCAAGTCTGGGGCGAGGGTTGTGTTAATGAGTGCACTGTGCAAAGGTGGTTTAAAAAATTTCGGGAGGGAGATTTCAGCCTTGAAGATGAAGAAGGTCGTGGAAGGCCTTCCTCTCTTAATGATGATGTTCTGCGATCAGTGGTGGAAGAAAACCCCAAAACAACTGTTCGAGAACTTGCAGAGCAACTCAAAGTCAGTAAAACGACCGTCGCTGACCACCTC
>CM077102.1:14689949-14739640 GCA_039619505.1 Cimex hemipterus
TTTAAAACTTTATTATATTTTTCCCGAGAAGAAGGAAAAATGTAATATGGTCAATCCGACCACGAATCAAATGGAAATAATCTTCGTCTTAGTTGGTCAGTAAACTCGAAATTGAACTATTATCGTTTTCTTTTTCTTTAATTAACATTATCTAAAGTATATTTTTTAATTATTAAATCGTTTACTTTAACTGTAATGCGTACTTTTGAAAACGTCATGATCTGTTTTTCTTATTTTATCATAATAACGTATCAAGACTGAACTTAAACCAAACTAAGAATTATGAGCAATAAAAAGTGCCAAACTTGTGCTATAAAACTACTCCATCAGTAGTTACAATCTCAGTTCTTTGGCCAGGTTTGTACATAGTACTTTCAGCCAGTCGTATCAGACTGTTCCTGAAGTTTATATATATTTTCTTTATGAGCTTCTCAATGGACGATACATTAAGGACTTTACGAAGTTTGTACACTTTTACCGCAAACCGGATCATTTTATTTTGAAAATTCCGCAGCCTGCTACATTGAAACGATTATTTGAACTTTAAAATACCAGCAAATATAAGCTACACGATTTTTTAACTAATAACAAAATATCTCAATTTCCCAGAAAGAGGTTTTGTTATTTATTATAAACGGGGATGTAGAATGCCAAGTATGCTTCGGACAGGTTGTTATTTGAGAGGATATTCCCATGTCAGCCTTATAATTAATTAAGCCTCCAAGTATTTAACATGGTCCGTCGGATGCCAATTGAACTATTCTTGTTGAACATCGGCAAAAAATGATACCTGAGTTGAGATTTTATCAATGTAAAGATTATAGCTTATATTCTTGAATTTAAAGATAGATAAGAACTATTCAGAAATCGTGAGATGCGGTCTGGCTTAATGTAGATTTCAAAAAAACATTTTCTTTATCGTGCCAAGTTTCGATCTTTATTGAGATCATCTCAAAGTGTTTGTCTTCCGCGTAAGTCTTATGTGTCGTGTTGAGAATACCCCCTTTTTCCTTCGTGTCCCTATGTAGTTGAAATTTGTTCATAGAATCCTATTTTCTCCCATCACTGTTGTTCACTCTCAACACGACACCCAATAATGACACATCTATTCAGAAAACAAACATTTTAAGCCACGAAGATGATCTCAATAAAAATCGAAACTTTGCCACGATAAAGAAAATGTTTTTCTGAAACCTAAATCACACTAGACCGCATCTCACTATTTCTGAATAATTATCGATTAGTTATTACTAACAACCACACATTTTAAGTTTTTCAATCGATTCTCTTTTTTATCTAAGGCCGTGGTTGAGATGTGGGTTCGAATCCCGCTCGAGACACTAACTTTTTCATCTCAGCCAACACCTTAGATGAGAGTAATTCATATTATTAACTACGACCGCTAAACATGTCTGGATTAATGTTAAGTTTTGTTGTTACGTTTGGCCTGAACAAATGTACTTTTTAACGCAAGGCAGAGATTTTAAAGTGAATAATTTATATAAATATTTTAACAAAAATTGCAAATGCAAGTTGTGGGGCCCTTAAACGTAGATCTATATAACTAAAGATATATCAGTAACCAAGTGGACTGTTTTCAAGGATGAGATCGTACATTTTCAAAATGTTTAGGAAACATTCAAGTATTAAATAAATCCCATTATCTCATCCAGAAACAGCACAGATGTGGTCCTTTTCACCACTACATGTTCTGCTCTCTTGACTTAAAAAATTGATAGCTTCTAAATCTAATTTGGGTGACTGGTGTACAGTTTGTATCGCGAAAGTTTAGCAAACTTTGCCTGATACCTTCAAACTTCTGAAGGGCCGAAAGGCATTGAACTTTATTTTCTGTTATGCATTTTCACAAGACAAGACCTATAAAACAAACCATGCCGTTTTTATTAATCAACGTTGAATCTATAGTTCTAAATTGCTGAAAGCTGTACGTCACTTATCGAGGTAAATGTTGTTAAGTAGTTAAACAAATAGAGAAAATTAAACGACTTATCCTGGAAGTTATTAAGGGACTGTAAGGTAAACTTGGAAAGGATTTATGCCCTCCCGGTGGGAGACTACTGGCTGGGACCAGCGCCGACTCTGATTGAAGCATCACCTCAAGAATGATTCCCTCAGGATTTTGGATCACCTCAGTCCTCAGAAATCCCGAACTGTGTCCAAAATACGATGAAATTGGATATAGCGTTTGAAGGCCGGGCAATTTTCAACGAGATAAACGCGTTTTCCTCAATTGGCCGATTGCCTTATCTTGCAGTCTCATTTATGATTTAATTAATTATTGACATAATTTAATGTCGATGAGACTTTCTATCATTTAATTGTTTTAAATGGAAAAAATATTTATTAACGTAAAGGGTATCGTTAAACTAAAAGACATTGCATTATAAGGTCTATTATTTTTTTTAAATTTATTTATTTATTTATTTTTTTTTTTTTGAGAACAGCGCAAAACAAATTGATTTTTTTTAAGGTATGGCCAAATTTATAAAATAGCAAGTACTTTGTCATTATTTACTTTTTATAAATTTAGTCATCTTTTTTTTAATGCAAGGCTGCTGGATTCGAACCCGTTACCTTTACTTTACAGTGATGAGCGCTTAAACCTTTGCGGCCACCGACGCCCCTGGTCTTCTATTATATATCACTTTTAATTTATTAGCTTCTAAAGAAAATGAAAAATTAATTAATTTGTGCAACTAAGAAAATATGAAAAATGAGGTTTTTGTTTTTAATTTTTTTTTTTTAATTTTAATATTCTTTGCGAGGGTTTTTCAACTGCGAGGTTATGAGCCCCCAGGGTGCTGCTGTCACTGAACCAGGGTTTTTTTGACAGGAGTGTATTATGTTTTTGCCAATAAACCGAACAGAACTAAAATGTTGTTATTCATTTATTTTTTATTTATACTCGGTTGGCCTGGAGTCTATTACAAATAATTTGGTCAATACGGCAGGATATTACGCCTCCTCAGGGCCAATGACAGGTTAAATTAGCTGAACTAAACAGTTAAATAAATCCAAGTGAATGTAGCCATTTATCAGAATTACGCTGTCCTTATTCCACCTCGGGCTCATTCTGAGTTCATTTCAGTTGGACGGCCTAATTTATACTGGGATTTCGACTGCCTCCTGGAAATTTAAAATATGATTACACCTGTGGATAGTGCTTTAAATTTGGAAAAGTGGCACGTTTTTGCTGATTTATTGGGAAATATAAGAAAACCATGTGTCTTTAAGATTTCAAAAAGATTATATTAATGTACAAGCAACATTATAATCGTTATTATCTGCTCTACAGCGGGGGGTTTTGAACAAAATTTACTCGTCCTATGTAGAAAATAAATTGGTAGATTGATAATTACAATTCATAATTTCATGTTTCTACAATGTCAATTTTCTAGTCGATATAACTATCTACGTAGTATAACAATAGGCCTGTTGTTAAAGTGACCAAGCGTGTTGCTGATTGGTGAATTGCCTTTCTATACCATGTTTCCCATGTAGTAGAGAGCGTGATGGGGGATGTCTTGAGACTACGTTATGCTCACCGAAGCCTCCTGATAATTGCTTTAAAGCTCACACTTACAGTGCTTTAAGAGTGATACAACTATCGTCTCTAGATACGGTATTTCGTGGTCAACAACTACCTTTCAATCCGTGGGCTCAAACCACTGTAGATGGTAGAGCGCAGCACACCCACGACTAGGGCTATGTAGGCTGCGGTTATGCCGGCCGTATGTGGCTTTATGGCTAGGAAGGCAACGTCCCTAATCTTTTTATAAACAAACTGACTAAAATAATATGGTATGGTGATAAGGATACTAAGAAGGATTTGTACTGCCCAGGCACCACAGCCTTCTGGCTTATTGTATCTTCCTAGTTCCTTAGTTCGGTGCAATAGACTCAATCCTTCTCCTTAGAAGTATCAGGTCATTGACTGTCGCTGGTACACTTTGGTTTCCTAAGGGATTTTTGTATGTTAGGTTGAATCTCCGTTGAGCTGTTGCTTCGCATTCGAAGATGATATTGGTGGCTGTTTCCTCTTCCTCATTATATGCAGATGGGATCAGGGTTGTATATACCCATGTTGTGGAATGTTTTCTCAAATGCCAGTGTAGGCCTACACTCCTCCGAGTTTGGTCCTCTTCAGTTGCACCAGTGATTTTGTCAGTCTTGAGGAAAGTTGTTTCATCAAGTCTAGAACCGCTACAGTTTATCCTTTAGTTTTGTTTCATTCTGCGATGGATGATGCTATATTTGCTTTGTTATCCCAAGTATATTCAGAGTATATGTATCTTCTTGCGGATCAGAACCAGTTTGTCTGTTTTCTCGATATCCAACATTCCCCTCGTGGCACCCAAGATATCATTGGGTTGTTGTGATTGGTGGTGTGCCCGCTCTATCCGTTTGTGTTCTGCGTAAACTTCGTGAAGGTGGAAAGTAGGAGTTGGGTATTAGAGACGCATATTTTGTCCCCCTTTTGTACCCTAATGAAAATGATGAAATAAATTAGTGAAAAGACAACAGAAGAACATTAAAAAGACAACTATGCTTATTTGTGCTGCTATTATGGACCACACATGTCCGATCGTTGGCGGTGTTTAAAATTTAAACCAATCTCTAACTTTCCTAGCCTAGAATAATAAATCAAATTCATATGCCGAAAGTTGCCGCAATCTTTTTCCTTTCCGGGCGAAAGGGATGGCAAATGTAACTTTTTACAGCGCGCAACATCCATTGCTTCTCTGGTTTATTTCATTCGTTCTGAACTGTTTAGTTGATTGAAAAATGTCAAGCTTCTTTTTTTATATCTAAACCTCGCCTGTAGGACTAATGAAAAGCAATGTTTTTTATATCTGGGCCCTCGTTTTTCCTGATGTTAATTCATGTAAAAACAAAAGCGTTGGCATTAATTGCCGTGGTAATTTTAATTGTGTTGATAATTATGTCAAAACCATAGAAACAGAACATTATCGGTCATTTCTGTCTCGTAAATCCTTTATGTTGAGTCGTTTATTTACCAAACAACTTATTTCAATTAATTAAACTTTTTATGCAAGGTTTTGGTCGTAATGAAAAAGTTAGTGCGGGATTCTTCCAAATCACGACCTTCGGCTAAATACGCCGCTCCTCTAACCATTTGAGTTATCGTGACTTCGATTCACTAGGACAGGAGGGAATTTCGAAAGGTTGTAGGTTAGACCTAGCCACGATAGCTTAAGTGGTGAGAGCAGCGGCGTAATGAGCGGAAGGTAATGGGTTCGATTCCCGCTCGTGAAAACTTTTCCATTTCGACAAAACCTTATATAAAAAGATTAAGTAATTATCTCTTGTGTTGAAGCAGAACAATCTTACTTTAAATTTGAACGAGTGTTTTGGAAATCCGCAAAGCTTTATCTTCTATGTGATTTTCGTCTATGAAACATCAAATGAATATCATACAGTTTTCACACATCTTTCCATTGGTGTAATGAAATTTAAAGAAGTTTTAACAAGTAAATACAAGTATAACAATAATAAAGCTAAGAAAGGTTAAAATAACTTAAAATCTGAAATATTCCAGTACAATTTGTATAATACTTGAATTTTTAGTACATTTTGATATGTAAGATAAACGAACCGTGAATGGTAAAATGTACTAACCTATGATCTACTTTCAGACCAAAGTATTACATTTGTTGACAAATATGTCAATTTTCTATGTCAGAAATGTTCCTCGATTTAACGGGCATATAAGGGGAATGCCGTGTTTCTTTCCATCGTCGTACTTTCTCATCCGATTATCGGATATTGAGAATCAATGTCTGGCAGGAACGTGCTTTAGAAAAATGTTATGCATATTTATTGCCATCACTCGGCGTAGCGAGGGGCTGAAAATTAACTGAATATTTGTAAAAACGGGTGACGTAAGTTAAGAACCTATATAATTTTGGCCGAATCGAACATAGAATAAAGGAAAATCTGCATGAGTTACGAAGTTCTATACGTTTAAATATATGGGCTAAACGAAGGCTAATACAATTATTTATTATATAAAAACATTTGAACTTTTATATTGTAAAGTGTTTGCCTACTTATAAGTTATTTTTCTGTTCATTAACTTTGCATGTAAAATTAGATTAAAGGTTTAATTTTCAAGTTTGTTAATAAAACTGTGGTTCAAATCACCCCGACTTCGTAGAAATTTTTTAAACATCATTTCGCCCAATCCGAGGAAATTGGTAACATAAAGAGCGATCACAGGCAATGCTAACTGTATCAGGAAGGTGGTATCCATGGGATTAAACCAACGACTAACATGCATATAAGCTTTAGGCAATATGCCATTGTCTTCCAAGCGCAGACTATAACTATTGAACACTTGGCCAAGGGCGTTGTAAAACAGCGATGGATTTCCAATAAAAGAACTTTACTCGGACAGCCGGATAACAATAAAAGCCGCAGTACCCCCAGTAGTACCCCCAGAACTTTTTGAGGGTGCTTCAAGGGTCTGCCACACAACGGACACAACATAATTAATTATATAATTATCTTGATTATGGTCAATAGTTTATCGTACAAATGCCGTCTATGCCAGAGGTTTATCCATTACGATAATGAAAAGAATTATCCTCACTAGAGTACAAGAGAACAAAGGGCGGAGGAACACCAAGGAGGATAAATTGGCCAAGGAAAGTTCGATAAGGCTTCTCGCTCTTGAATCTTTCAGCGATATACCAAATTGCCGTAGATCCATCAGACTCGGGATTAGAAATCACTTCACGGTTCAATAGGAATGTAGTTCTATTGTTATGAGATCAATTTATCAAAACTATCGCAGAAACTAACGACAGAACTACTGAACCGTGTTAGGACTGAATTGATAGTTGGACTACTGACTCCGGAGGCTTATGTATAGATTGGGGAGCAGCAAAAACAATAATAACCAGATATTACTCGAAAGAAATGAACATGTCCTCTCCAACCTGAGATTCCTCCTCCTGGGGAGTAAAAGTCAAGATCTATAAAAGTACACAAGGGTCCTTCATAAAAGATCCGATAAAATGTCTTATTTTTAACGAACAGCTTTAAATAATGGATATATATTATTATATTATTTGGTAGCGTCAATACAGTTTTTTTTCTTTATAAGGCTCGTTTGAGTACCAGTTGGGTCGCTTGTTTACATACATTCCAGGATAACGGATTGCTCTTTCGATTGAAAGAACAATAAAAGTGTAGAAAGCTGGAAGACGTTTAATGCGCTAGAGGGTAAATGTTATGGTTTTGAAATCAAATGAGTTTATTGTAACGCGCCATTTTATACATTACTTCTCTGAATGTGCAGGTGTGTCAACAAGGGTCGGTGACCCATAGCATCGGGATTTTATGAAGATAAGGCGATTTCATGAGGTTAATTAAGAATCTTGGTGTCGGAATTAGTAGGGAACTATACAGTGTATACTTAACAACAACGGGCCGAGGACGCTTCCTTGTAGAACTCCTGCTTCAACCAAATTCAACAGAGATACATCACACAAACTCTAAAATAATCTATCAGCCAGTTATAAGTGCAAACAATATAATGCCCTTTAGTTTTCAGAGTAAGCTTTGATAAACTCGATCGAAAGCAAGTTACCTGCCGAGAAACCCCTAGCAGCACACCTTCCAGACAGAAGGTCTATCGATGGTATTGTTATAAATTTGCAATTTATAATGGTGTCACCAAAATCCAAATGGACACAAGTATGATCTCTGGCACGATGGGTAGATAGGGGTGGTCCTCGCTGGCTCTGGTTGGCTGCGCTCCTTGCTGTATCCCAGACGGAGTGTGGCTGCTTCTGTCCCGATCCTGGGATCTGATGCCGACTGACTGGGGGGTGAGCCTCTCATCCTTGACTGTATTTTGGTTTTCCAGTCATCCCTTTTTATACCGGGTCTCTCCCGGAGTAGGGGTTAAAAGGAAACTCCAAATGTCGGGAGGAGTTCTCCCGACGCGGCAGGCCCGACAAAGACGGCGGTATCGTACAAATTTGACGTACTCCCAATTTACGAAAACCTTCCTTTCTTACTTAAATGGCTCCTGGGTAGCCATTTCCCAGCCAGAAGTGCCAGATATGTCCTGATCTTCCCGACTGGGTCTGCTTCGCATTTGGACGTTCTTACCAAGTTGGCTACGTACGTAACCATTTCCTAGCTAAATTTGCCAGATGTGTCACGTCGTGCTGGTCTGCCTCTTCAAAGGACCCCTTTGTCGGTTTTCCTTGTTTACCTAGTTGGTTCTAAATTTACAGTTTAACTAAGACGGGGCCGGCTTACATCAGCTACTCATGAACTGTCCACGGGGAGCTATTAGTGAACGAATTACTTCTTTAATTATGAAACTAATCCATATTTCCTTAGTGACCATAATTGATCGTATTAATGATTCCACATTTTTGTAATAAGTAATACGGTTAATTTTGACCACTAAGCAAATATGTATGAACTATACATAAAGCAGATAACTTTTTGTTTAATTTTTCAACAAACACTTTTCGACATTTGAAAAAGCAACAAGACATTTACGTATTTTGATTTGAATTAATAACTATATAAAATTTATATACTGGTACAATGTTTATTTATTTATCAGAAGTATGATTTTTCGTCACTTCATACACTACAACGTACAATTCTCTAAGAATTTTTCCCCAGTGGTTCTGTTGAGAAAATTCGAGTTTATCTTAAAATTTTCGTCCGTTGAGGATCAGACGCCATTGTTGATACTGAACCATCTAAACAATATATCGTGGACGGCTTGATCTAACTTTACCTTCAGGGGATCATGGCTACCTCTCTGAATTTTTAAACCAGTCTTGCGTGGGTTGACATGGCATCTTCACTTTCTTTTTCGTATAATTTAGTTATATTTTTTATATTGACGGAACATCGGCGGAATTTAACCTACATCTAATATTTTACAGATTCAAAACAACCTCCAATGAATATACAATTCGCCCTTCCTAATTGAATTTAAATAACAGTAATTAAAAAGAATTCTGCATAGAAAACAATATGAGAATAAATCGGGGTCATGGTAAAAATTATAACTTACAATTTGTACAAAGAGTTGCAGATTTTCATGAAGTTTAAAAAAAAATCACGACCTCCCTTCTTTTTGTGTCTCACGTGAAACAAAAATTAATGAATGAATCAGTAATTAACTTGAAAATGTCTGCGGGCAGTGTTTCAATATTAATGAGGTTGGCTTGAACCTGTTATGCATAAAATTCAGAATCTCTTGTTTAAAAAAAAAGAAATATAAATATAGATACCAAAAAAAATTAAAATGCAAATTTTTTGAGGTGTTCCATTTGAAATAACCGCTATATTGGATCTCGAAATAAAGTTACAAAACTGGCATGAGGGCTATGTTAGCACCACTATGCAAATGACCACTTGATTTTATAATATCCCTTCTATTAGTGTTGTAAAAAAAGTACAATTAGTCATACTTTAATGAATTGATATTATTATTAATATTGATTTATACAACATGCATTTTAAAAGTTTTCATATTAGAATAATTGAAACGGTACATTAATAATAACATAGTTTCTTTTTTTCTCTCTCTCATTCTCCCTGTATGGGTTTATGAATTATACCTTGGACTACAGAACGTAATGTAATTCCGACGAGAATTTATAGTACCCACTAAAGCAAAAATATATTCTGAGCCCAGTTTTCATGAATTTTTAATATCGTACACATCAGGCGATATAAATGAACTCGCACGAAAATTAAACAGGGCTGTTTGTGTAATGCGTATACTGGTGAATTCGACGAGCCGCCACATTCATAAAACTGTGTACGTAAGTAATTTTGAATCACTGCTCTCTTATCGTCCGGTTTAACGGGAAATAGTACCGCCGCTATTTAGGCCTTTAGAACCCCCAAACAATGGTTCCCAATATGAACTTTGTAGGAAAAGGCTCACCTGCCAATAACAAAATAATGACTCTAAACTGCCTGTACATTTGTGGAATTGCCATTTTAATTTTTTTAAATCAAATAATTTTACATACTAATTTGTCATTTCATTCTTAATATAAATCATAATAATCCTGATAAGAATGGTTTTAGATTAGGACATAATAAAAGGTGATTTTTTTTACTGGTATCAACCCTAACGGTTATTTAAGCCCTTAATAAAAGTAGATGTTCTAATAAATGGGTTTCCCACATGGTAACATAATTTTTCAATGATCTATCTCTGCTAGTATCACAACGTTTAATACTCTATCTAGTTTTAAACGGACTTTGAAAATACATTTACGGGGAAAATCGCATTGATCTAAATGAATTTTTGCATCTTCAACGCCATGATGCCTTATTGTAATAATTTTTTAAGTGTGATTGTATTAAATTATTTGCAACTCAACGTGACAACAATGTATAATATAACAATAAAGGATTCAATATTCTATAGCACGGTTTTGTGTTTTTAACAAAGCAAAACGATTTTACATTAAAATACAAGTATGTTCAAACTGAATTGAATTCAAAAAATCCTCTGTAATTCCAATTTCATAGTAAAACTGAACATTCCGGCTACTAATAATCAAAATATATTTTCTATTTCCTATGTATTCATAAGCACATATGCAGCAACAAAATTGCTCATATAAAACCACACCATGTATAGAAATCAACTAAGGAAATAGGAAGAAAATGAAAATGTATCGTTAAACCGCTTAAAAACACTTTCCTCCTTTTAATATAGACGCCCTCAAAAATATCCCAACACCCTGAGATTTTTATGTATTTTATGAGCACATCTGTTTACTTACACTTACACAGAATTTACATAAAAAAGATTGGTATTTAATGACCGTTATTTAATGATTATTTGGAGATCGTGAGATGCTATCTGGCGAGACAGTGTAGAAAAATATTTACTTCATCGTACCAACTTTTCTATCTTTATTGTGATCATCTTCAGGGCCTGAGATTTATAAACATAGTTACATTGCCGTGTTTAAATTTATACAATGATAGAAATTCATTTTTTTTCCAATTATACATTATTTGTATGATTTAAACGATGTTTATAAATCCCAGGCTGCTGCTCTTAATGAAAATCAAAACGTTGGAACGATAAGGAAAATGTTTTTTTCTGAAAACTACATCACACCAGACCGCATCTCACGATTTCGGAATAATCATAAACGAAAAGGTCCAAAAGTAAAAAATGAACAAATTTTTAAATTGAATATATTTTTGATTAAATTAAATTTTAAAAAAATTCTCCTGTAATTACCATTTTTATAATGGCATTTAATAGCAATTACCTCCTCTGTCATTTATGATTGCTTTCATTTATGGTTGCACACTCACAGGTTTAACAATATTTCGAATATATCCAACATTTAACACTCCTTCGTGCCATGAAATTCCCGGGAGTTTTCGAATATACTTTGTCTTACTGGGAGAATCGCAATTTAATATCAGGGTAAGAACGACACTTTTGTTTTACCCCAAGAGGGAAAAGTTCCAGTTTTTCATATCCATAGATACTTTTCTAAGTTAAATAATAAATGTGATAAAGTGAAGTATGGTTGAATTTCTTCTTTTTCAAATATAAAAGAGAGGGGTATATTTCCCATAAAACCTAAGAGTTCAATACGAAAAACTTATTGAGTCTCCTTCTAATTTCATCTGTAAGAACTTCTGCTTGAATCTTTAATCCTTCAATTAAATTAAAATTGAAAATAAACATGATTCTTTTAATTAATTTTTTATATTTTAATTGCGTCCTAAATAGAAATTTTACTGACATGGGCATCTATGCAAGTAGGATCACCGTTTTTAATAATACCGAGCGTTAACGTCAGTTGGCTCTAGGAACCGAAAAGTTGAGTAATTTACATAACTTTTATAGTGTTTCTATTTTTATTGTTTGTGTGTATTTCATAGTTATTGAGTATAAGCTAATTTGTTATTTTACGTAGGATAAGAACATATTAATCAGTATCGTATTACATAATATCAAAGTTAAAAAAGGAGTTGGTGTATAAAAAGTTAAGAAAACGATTTGAAGGACGAACTCTCTACTACGAACAACCTAAGAAGAAAGGTTAATAAGAGGCATAAAGAAACTAAATATTCCTTCTTTCTCCCCCCCCCCTCTCTCTCTCTCTCTCTCTCTCCCTCTCTCTCTCTCTCTCTCCTTCCCTCCTTCCCTCCCTCCCTCCATCCCTCTTAGGCCAGACACTGCATACAAACTAGTAAAACTTGTTCCAGTCATTCTAATATCCGAGTTAAAATAAAAACTGTCTAAAGGGCTCAATCGCACAAGTATACCACGACAATCCTCAACAAACTAGTCACCTTGGGCGTAAAGAACTTTTATCCATCTATCCTACTACTAATACACATCTCTTAAAAATTACTCCAAATCGAAACTACTTGCACACCAAAAGGGAAAATAGAAAAAATCTGCCATTTTTGCAGAAGTGTTTTTCGATGATTTCCCCGTCAAAAGCTTTTGTGAGAATTATTCAGATATCGTGAGATGCGGTGTGGTGTGATGTAGGTATCAGAAAAACATTTTCTTTATCGTGCCAACGTTTCGATCTTTTACTAAAACTCAGTGCCGCCAACATAATACCTACAGACATAAAAGATCGAAACGTTGGCACGATAAAGAAAATGTTTTTCTGATACTTACATCACACCAGACCGCATCTCACGATATCTGAATAATTATCAGTTAACGGTCACTAATCTCTACACTTTGTGAGAATGCGTGACAGTATTGCTAAATTTGGTTTTATATTTTACTTTTGTTTTGTGGAAGACAAAGAACGTTTGGAAAAGATTTATGACCAAGCTTTGATGGAATATTTTACAACCGGAACAAGGAATAAAAGTTGCATCGGTCAAGTGTACTTACGAATTTGTTAAAATTTTAATGGATAGCCATTTGTCACTTCAGATATACTTTATTTTCCTCGCTTTTCTTTTTCAAAATTGAACACTATTTATTATTTATCATTTGATGCATTACCGACCACATTTTACTATACATTTAACTTTCATGGGTGATGTGATTGATATAACTTTTTCCTTAAATATCCATATTTTGAAAAAGTGAAAAACATGCGCCTAGCAAATTTTTATTAAATTTATTTCAAGATTACCAAAAAAAGCTTAGTTAGGACTTTTGCGTGTACTTCTAGCTATTAAGGGATATTATTTTTCTTACGTCTGTAATTTAAATTCATGTATTAGTATTTTTAGCCTTGATATAAGAGATTTTCCAAATGCAATAAAATAAAATAATATATATTTTTTATTTTATTTGTTTATTTATTTTGTTTGAAATAATCACATCGCTGAAAATTCATAATAACTCCCAGGAAGTCATTGTAAACACTTTCAAACCCTTTAAGTCCCACAGGAATCACGGATTTGTCTCTCGCGGTCCGTGTCGTTTCACTTTTATCGAAATACCATCTGTCAGCCGACTGTATCTCGAAAAGATATTTTCTGAACAAACACGCGTATAAACGATTCGCCCAGGGCTACATGCCCAATTTGCCAGGCTCTAGCAACATTTCCACTCCAAATACCAGATGACAGTTGGTAAACCTAGGATTAGACAAAAACAAAAATTGCCCTCCGGATGAGATTTGCCCATGTATAAAAACAAATAAATACATTTGATCTATGAAAGGGTTAAAAATCTATATATGTAACCAATACGATTACCATTATCATTATTAAAAATAATCAGTAATAAAGAAATGTGTTAATTTCTTGTAAGACGATCAAAATTAATATACAATTTTAAGTATATTATATTATAATTATTCAAAATATTCATGTTTCATTACACTTCTTGTTTTTATTTGTATATTTTTGATTTTTTCGATTTTGTTTATTTAAAAAACTCACAATAAAAAAATAATCATTTCATGTTTGAATGATTAAATACATTTCAATTATGCAATGTACTCTAAACCCTAATTACAATTAATTAAGGTTTTTAGTTGAGATCACGAAAAGAAAGTTATATTTAATTAAAATTAATCATCGATCAATCAATCTTAATTGACTATATCAAACGGGTTTCATTTTGGTAGGGAGTAGGTAAAGTATATATCTATAAAAAAATGTCAACACTTTTAATAAAATGAAAAAGGACGTTGAACATTCACAGAATATGTAAGCTGTTAGTTGAGATAAAAAAGTCAATTGGACGAGCGGGATTCGAACCCACGATCTTCGGCTAGATACGCCGCTGCTCTACCACTTGAGCTATCGTGACCTCGATTCACTTGGTCACTAACTTCCCATCTCAACCTCAATTTTCCCTCCGTTTTGACATTTTTTGAAACTTGATTTTCGGCGAAATATGATACGGCCACGGAGAGCTTTAGTGAAATATACTTCATTTTAATTAATTAAATTCACTAATCTCCTGGTCCGGATGACTAATTAATATATTACAATTAATTAAGGTTTTTAGGTGAGATAAAAAAGGTCAATGGTACAAGTTGGATCGAGGTCACGATAGCTCAAGTGGTAGAGCAGCGGCGTATCTAGCCGAAGATCGTGTGTTCGAATCCCGCTCGTGCCATTGATTTTTTATCTCAACTAAAAACCTCAATTAATTGTAATATATTAATTGGTCATGCGGACGACGCAATTAGTGAATTTAACTAAACCCTAATGTTCATGTGACCTCAAAAAAAATCCAAAAAGGAATTAAACAATATCATCTTCGAACACCTAGAATCAAAAAAAGTTCACACTTCAAGCTGTGCGAGTAAATCGTGCAGTCCACATTCTATTGAACATACCTTGTAATTAATTAAGTTCGACTTATGCTACATCTGGTTAATTGTACAAATGTAATCATAATGATTTAAAATGTTGTCAGCATTCTATTGTTTGAACAATGATCCGCTTATTTTCCTTTATTCGGAGAAATAAAACAAGCTTTGAATCAAAAAGAATTGTTGACTAACCTGTTTTAAACTATAAAACATATTTTATTATCTAATTGTAGCAACTAATTTTGCGTTTTACCAATCATTATGTTGACAAAATATCTTCATGTTTTACGAATATTGACGTATAAAAAAAAAGTAAAATCAAATTCATAAACGTAGAACATATCTTCCCTTTTCTGAGATTCTTTCATTCTCTGCTTGTCTTAATTTAAAAGTTAGTCAGCTATATGACTTTAACAAATTATCACAACAGTTTCATTCATATAAATTTTTTTTTTTGTTCCCTTATTGTTTGTCGCCGCAAGCATCGCTCACACAATATTCCAAAGAGTTTACGGTATATCTTCTCCCCCAGAAAATTGCCCATAAATTTTCCACGAGGGATTACGAGTGAAATCCCTATAGTCGTTTGGTAGCATTAAACCTTCAAACCGGGCCTATACTAATGGTATTTTACTTTAGAAAAAAATCGCATGAAACATTACGTTTCTCTTCTTCACTGTCAACAGTCTCTTATATGAAGTGTTCAGCATACTTTTTACAAAGGGTTTTACAGATAGAAATTTATTAGTTTTGCATTCTTTTAAAAATGTGTAATTTTTTTGTACAATACACGGCAGTATTTAAATTCGTCAGTTATTTTTAGCATTAACTATTAAATAAGTAACATTTGAATTTTCTTGATCATATTCATATTGATCAAAAGTCTTGATGTGCAAGAAACGAATAAGTAACTAGTTTAGTTTGTGTCGAGGATAATAAACAGTCCCTCGTGATCCATTAGTTACTTTGCAATCCTAAAACGCTGAATACTTAAGCACTATTTCCCAATTAAGGAAGTTTGTCTGCTTTTAGAGCAAAAGTCAACCGTTTATTCACATTTTCAGACTATTGAGTACGTTTTTCTATACATAAATTTCAACAATCCGTTTAAAAGAAAATTAATTAATGATATGGGTCGCGTTAATTATTTGGAAAAAAAAGTTAGGTCGAGGGGCATATCTGCAAACTTTGTTCAACTTGTCATTAATGCTAACGATATTTAACGCTAATTTAGAATTTAAACAAACATTTTTATTCCGTTAATCAAAGAGTAATTACATTTATTTCTCTTTCCCATTTTAATTAGACTAAGCCGGCATTTTTATACGAGTCATTAAAAGAAAAATGAAATCATAATTTAGAGTCAACCAGTTCAATTCAAAGACAGTAAGCTAATAAACAATGTTGACTAACTATAAAAAAAAAAACTCAAGTTGAATTACTAAAAAGAAGAAGATTAGTGGTTTGACTATTGACAATGTATTTTTTATGGTAAATTTTTTATGGTGATAATATGTGTCAATGGGGGGCGTCTGAGGCCGCAAGGTTTAGTCGTTGACAGGGCGCTCACTTTAAGGTAAAGGTCCCGGGTTCTAATCCAGCGGCCCTGCATTCAAACGCGACATACATACAAATGGGCTTTTTTTTCAAAAACACCACACAAAAAAAATTGTCAATGCGTTAACCCTTAATTTGATCAAGCACTCTGGCTTTTATAAAAATAAAATTTCATATTTTCAAAATGATGAAATTTGATTTATCATTTAAAAAAAAAAGATAGTTAGAATATAAAATCTATCAAAACTGACAAAAATGATAACTAGAATAAAAAAGCTAAAGAAATTAGGCGTTCAAATATATTATATGCAGGTCAATTAGTTAACTAAATGAAAACGAAATTAACTCAAGGATCTCATTTGCTTGGGAAAATATTGGTCATTCAAGTCTAAAGTGATTCTCAAGATGTAATGCCGTGTACTTGACACCCCCGTGATATCCCCTCTGATCTATGATTGTCCTGCCTAAAAAAAGTCATACAGACTTCAATTTTCGCTTTATAATTGTCTAGAAAGGTGAAAAAGACAAAAATAAATGTGACTGTTTTAGACAGGAAACTGGGCTGAAAAAGTAAAAAAAAAAAAGTAAGGATAATTAAATAGCAAGTAGACTTAACTACAGATAAAAATAAACGAAAATATAATCATTTTAAAGTCAAAAGGATACTACCAATTGAAAAATTGATGAAAATAAAAGATCTTAGAATAACAAAAAAACTCCAAAAAGTGTTAGAAAAGGATTTGTCAAAACTTCTTACAATTATACTATACTATTGAGCACTAGAAATAAATTAAGCTTTTTATGTAAGGATCGAAGTCCCGATAGCGCAAGTGGTAGAGTAGAGGCGTATTTAGACGAAGGACGTGAGTTCGAATCTCCCTCTTGACACGGCTTTTTTCTCGATGAAGTCCTTACATAGAAAGAGTAATTAATTCAAAGAAGTAACTTGGTCAATTGACCATTAAATCGTAAAATGTATTAGTTTGTATGTGAGGTTTTGGTTGAAATGAAAAAGATTCGAAAAAGCGGGATTCGAACCCACGACCTTCGGCCTCAAATCGCCGATGCCCTATCCACTTGAGCTGTCGTGACTTCGAACCACTCGGACACAAACTGGATGTCCTAATTCCATGACATTTCAAAACTGGCAAAAAAAAAGGAAAATTCGAACGGATTTAAGTTGAGATGGGTAGTTGGTGTCCGTGTAAAAAGTGAATAAAGACTATCATACAACACTAATAAATTCTTATTAACCTTTTTAGAATGTTACTAATCTTTAGATTAAAAATACAGAAAATTACTTCAATTTCATCCTTCCCAAGCCAACTTGTGAAATGTGTTAATTATTTTCTTTTTAATTGTTTTCTTTGATGATGGAAAAATATGGCTAACCAGCGCTTCCTCTTTCGTTTACAACCTGTTAATCCAACTTCTTCACACTCTGAAATGGAAAGAAAGCGGATAAATCCTGGAAGGTTATTTTTACCCGGGAATTTTTAAAATTTATTGAAATATACAAACATAAATTAACAATTTTTTTTTCATTCTTATCAAGTTTAACAACGAACAACATGAAAGTATCATTTTAAAACTAAGCCTGAAAAACATAAGCTTGTTGATATTTTTTTAAATCTATATTAAAATGAACGTAAAAAACATATATTCTGTGAAAGGGTGAAAAGTTGAACTTGAAATATTATGAGTTTGAGGGGGGAAATATAAAGCTATACGCGGGCACATCCATCTTCCGTTGACATCGAGTCTTTGCAAGCATCAGGGAAAAATATAACTAAAAGCGACATCCAATGCTCACGCATGACGGGATCGAACATTAAAAATTTGCCTACCAGCTCAATCCAGACTGATAATGTGCGAATGTACAAATATTAAAAGTTCCCCACTTTGGGTACAGATGGCCATGACGGTCCTGAAAATACTGAAAAAATAAAAGATGTAGATGTATTTATATTAATCGGGGTGTAATATACTGTGCGATTGTATCCTCATTCTGTACCTATAGACCTCTACACCGGTGAGTCCTATTTCATCAACGAATTTGTTCAGTAGCCCGGTTGTGTTTTAGTTTCTTTCACTGTCATATTGTACGTTCCAAACCAGTTCCTCCTAAAGGGCTAATGTAGCAGCACAGTTTGCTAGTAGGTGTGTTGGTGTCTCCCCTGCTTCTATACAGAATCTCTCGGGTTATACCTATTTACTCTCTTCTTTGAATGTCCGTTTAGTTTGCAGTGTCTTCTTAAGAATCCTTTCAGAATTTCCAGTTTATCATGCTTCCATTTTGGCATTCTGTAACTTTTTCCTTCCGAAATTTGTTAGGAGTTTCTTGGATTGTATTTGTCCAATGAGTGAGTTCCATTGTTACTTCATTTTCTTTTTATCCTTCTGTCTGAGGTTTTCATTGATAGTGTGGGTTCTTCGCCACAGAAGGTTTTGGGTCCTGTGAGCCGTAAAGCACTTTTCTTGCAAGGGTGTCCGTTTTCTTATTGCCTTCTATTCCCATATGTCTAGGACTCAGCATGGGCTGATTTTATCTGCCTACCTAATATTTTTAATTGATCAGTCACCATTTTTCAACTAATGCTGTTATAGCTTAGTGTTTACATTGTTGTTTGGTTATAGTTATGTTCTTGCTTTTTACCATTTAGTCAAGTTGATTTGAGTCAACTCTCAACTGCATAGACTTCAGCTTGAAAGATACTGGTATAGAAAGATACATATTTTCTCATGGGTTCTGAGAATTCGGTTCCAGGGACTTTTTGTGTTTTAGATCCAGAGTTGAGCCTTCAAACTACAAAACTGATTTATATGACTTATAACAAGAAAATTCATTTTAACAGTCTTGATCTTCTGTTTCAGAGGGTCTGCGGCATGTGAGAGTACACGTCCCTGTTGCTGTGAAGGTAGGCGATTCTGCGATACTTCGATGTCTTTTCGAGCTAGGGGAAGACACACTCTACTCGGTCAAATGGTACAAAGGAGGGCGAGAGATCTTCCGGTACCTTCCGAGGGACACTCCATCCATTAAGATTTTTCCAATACTCGGCCTAGAGGATCTTCATATAGAGGTGAGTAATTTCAACAAGTTTTTTTTTTAAATTATTTAACATTACGCGTTATACCTAATATTCCTTAACGCCAAAACGAATAAATCGGATTGGTTTTTGAACCTAAAAATAAATTTTAAAAAAGATTGTTTTCCAAACAAAGACGCAGAGCGGAAATTCCGGAAAGTTTCTAATTGTTGTTAACAAAGAGTTGTCTGAATTAATAAAGAGCACACTTACTTAAGGGTACAGAAAATTTTCTTGAACGTTCTAGAAAGAACAAGCGGGAAAACTTTCGAAGCTTTTGCACAGTTTCCGGCTGTAGAGGAACACTCTTTTTGGAGTATTAACATCGAAATCGTAGTATAAAACAAGACATGTGAGAGCAATACGTATACATGAAGCAGCTTCACATTTTCATATTAAAATGCTAATTATTTATATATTATCGAACGATTTTTTTTTTTCAAATTACGTAATTTATCAAAGATGTATATCACACATCATATTTCGTGGTCGGATTGACCAAATTTCGTCTTTAAATTAGGTTTAAATCTTTTTATGCAAGGTATTGGTTGAAATTTCAAACCTAGTGTCACGAGCGGGATTCGAACCCATGACCTTCGGCTCAATAGGCCGCTGCTCTAACTACTTGAGCTATCGCGGCAATCCATACAATGTTAGTAGAAAGCATAATTAAGCAGAGCATGGGTACTAACTTTATTTAATAACATACATATGATGAATGTTAGTATGCATGAATAATGATCAGTTTTCTATATGTTCCAATTATTGTAATGATAATATATCATATCTACATTGATGATGATGATTAGAACATACATCGAAGCGGGAGTTTTGTATACCGCAAGCACTATTGCTTTCTGGCTTATTGTACTTTTCCAAGTTCTTAGTTCATTTATATCGACTCGATTCTTTTGCAAAGAAGTCATTGATGGTCTTTACTGCAATTTATTATCCCAGGTTGTCCACCCCAGGTTGGTATATGGCGGGCAATTTATTTCTCAAGAATGTACTAGTGTTTCAAATTTCACTTATGATTTATTTTTTGTGGAGTAACAAAAAAGAGTGTTAAGTACGAAAAATATGCCCAACAAATATTCACAACAATTTTATTTCGCATATTTATTACTTTATATGTGTTCGATATTCTGCTCTTAATAACTGCGCGTTTCTTATCTTGTAAACACTCTTTTAATTTTAGCTCTAAAAATAAAATGTTAAATCGATAATAAATATATAAAAAAGAAAAGACAATTGTTAAAACAGTGCATGTGTGCAACTAAGAATCAATTAGTTTGTAAATTACAGAAAATTAAATAGTTAAAGCGCAATTCCATCATGTTGAGATTTCAAAACTGAACACGCTTCATCATAAATCCAAAGAATTTATTGTCCAGAGGACGTGGCCTTTGATAGGAGCTTATCTCTTCGTGTATTTCAGCGTGCCCGACATATAATATAAAACGTGAGGATTCACTTAGCGAACCTATCGTAAAATTTCATGGAATCTCATGGGGTGAGGGGTACGCAATTGTTACTGGGCGTCACGTAAAAAGATAATCGGAAAACCCTCTTTCTTTTTAATGGGATTAACATTTTCTTCCGCCCTACTGTACATAGAATAATACTGAAATAAACTTTGTAGCCGATTTTTTGAAATGTACCGCCGTTTTCCCCTTTTCACAAACGTCCATATATGTTGTGGGATTTCCTGCTGTGGCCTGCGGCGTGATAAAACCATTGTTTCATTAGTTACTAAAATCTTGTTCTGCCTATCTTCTCAGAGTTTTGTCCGTCCTCTTCAGTGTTGGGTGATTTTTGAGGAATGAAGATTTAGTTAAAAGGCCGTCAAAGTGGGTTCATTGTCGATGGTAGTATTGATTGTCCGTATGTTTGATGGATTAAGTCGGCGTTTGTTTGATTGTTCTAGTTGATCTTTTGAATCTTTGGCTCTTTTCCTTGTCAATTTGTCTAAAAAATGTACGAATGACTACAAACAATTTTGACAAAGCACAATTTAAAAAAACTGCACTAAAAGGAAAAATATGGCCATCCTTCATATTTTTAATCAACTCTCCAATTCTCCATTGATTATCCTACAACAATATTTGGTCAGTTTAAAAAAATTATAGATAAATAAAACAAAGATAAAATTTAGCACTTAGGCTTACGATTGGATTTTGTAAATAAATCTCAGAATAGTCCATGCTTTCTTTGTTAGTTTTCCTATAAAACACGTTTCTAGGGCCTGTGGTTTGATTTCATTAAAACGTACCATTTTTAAGTTTATTCAGCCAAATACATTTAGGACAGAAACGTACATACTAACTTCCTTAACAATATAAGCCTAAAAACAGAGCTAAAACCCACAAACATAACAGGATAATTAGTAAGACAAAACATTTTTACGACCGACAACTAGAAGAAAACATAATATGGACACTAACCTGCGACTCATATAATAGGAAACAACCGCGAATTATGGATAATAAAAAGAAGTATTACACAACGTACGAAAATGACGAAAAATGAACATGCTCGAAAATTTTGTACTATATAAACATAACTAATACATCAATAAAAATCTCATCAATACACAAATTAACAATAATTCATAAACATCGTATGCACCATTTAAAAGAAACGTGAAGGACGTCGGTGGCCGTATTGGTTTAGGCATTGACAAGGCGCTCATCACTGTAAAGGAAAGGTCAGGGGTTCGAATGCAGCATCGCCGGATAAGTATCCGAATACTTACAAATGGCCTTTTTTCAAAAATACCTGCACCCTGAGGGTTCGGATAACCTGCTGTATGCTCGTAAAAAAGTCAAGTTGTTTTAAATACCGACTATAAAGATAACAAATCCTTCAAACAACAAACACACCGACAATCAGTGTTAATCCCGACACAGAATCCCCTCACCGTACACGACCTCAGAACAAAAACTCCACAGACATCACCCAAACACTGAAGATGGTGAAATACCGAAATGCATCTGACAACAATCAACGCGGGTGGATAAATCAATTGACACGAAATCAAACCTTAGGTAAATACATTCACATATATTATTACTAATTTTTGAATATCCGTCCTTTTGAAATAACGATCCGATGGTTCGAATGTGCTTCGTCAAAGGTGTAAGACAGGAGGGCTTGTAGAAGATGTTTCACGGTAAATAACCACCAACCAGGACGGTACAGAGGCACCGCACCGTAAAATCAACCCGGCATAGTTTATGAATATGCTCATAAAATCGTAATATCTTCATTTAAAATTGTGCTAAAGGGTCAATAGAGGGAAATGTATATAAATATAAAAATAATTAATATTTTATAATCGGCTATATATCACCTTAAACCAATCGATGTTTGTTCCGTCGTTTTCATTATTTTTTTGTTTAGAAGTACTATTATGAATTGTTCAGATTTAAAACAAATGTTCAAAACCAAATGAATTTTTCGTGTATGCAATCGATCCCATAAATGTTAACAGTATTTTAACATCTACAGACCAGTTTAATACGATAAAAGGAATATTTTAAAAAATCGTTTACAACGCCAACATGCTTTTAACGTATTAATCGTTTATATTAATGATTTAATTTAAAAAATTTCTTAATCAGTTTTATAATGGTGTCGGTTGTAAAACGTAAATGTTAATGAGTAAAAGTTAGGAGGATATTGATTGTAATTGTTAGGATGGGAGAGAAGAATGGCCTAGAAAAGATGGAAAGTAAAGAGTAACGAAACTAAATACTTTTTGTAAAAACTGTTTATATCAAATACGCTGCACAAATTATGTTATTTTTTTGCGTAAGTGACAATTTATCAAACTTTTGTAAAGAAACCTATCTTACCACTTAGCACATAGCTGGATTTATCGCCATTTTTATCCAGGTCAATTAGAACATGTTAATTGATTTTTGAAAAATTCTAAAATTTGTAAATATATTAATATAATTAAAAATATAATCTGGACGAAATATGTGACGCTAAGATTTTACGCTGCCAAACGACAACTTCTGTAATGTTGAAATTGTTTAAAAAATATGGCCAAAAATGATAGATCATGATTCGGGAAAACTTCGTGCTATAATTAATAATTTTTCAATGAAATAGCTTTTCTTAGAGAAAAATGCACGCTTTTAATTATGCCGTAAAACTATAATAGAAATTATGTTTTTAAACATTTTCAATTTTCTAACATTAGTAACGTTCTAACAAAATTCCGAACAAACTATGTTTGAAAACAATCATATTTCAGTTCTTTTTAATATCACACCTACTCCATGTATGTTTAGCAGTCATAATAAATCATATTAATTATTTCGATTAATTATTCTTTTTATCAATGGCTTCAGAAGAGATGAAAAAGTTAGTGTCAGGTACGGGATTCGAACCCACGACCTTCGGCGCTTTACGCCGCAGTTCTAACCACTTGAGCTAACGTGTCCGTCACTGTGACTATAAAAAGAATAATCAATTAATATTAAACACACCTCACAGTTTTTTCTGTTTATTTTAAATTAAACAAAACGGTCATCGGACTTGTTCTAATCTACAAAACTGAATCTTGGCTCTAAACGAAAAATATAAGTACAAAGTTTATTGTAAGCAATACAACAACACATATCAAATTTTCTATTTAAAAAGAACAATCATTTTCATAAGTGTTTCTTAATAAATAATTCATCCTTAATTCAATTGTGTGCAAAATGTGTATTCATTTCTACATTTACAAAATCGTTCAACCATTAATGCCTTTATTTACTGTTAATAACTTTTAAATAATAAATAGGAAAGATCAAGGAGAGAAGCGGGCCTAAATTAAATATTTTTAATCTCGGTACCCTCTTGGGTTAAATCATCTTAGCAACATTCTTTGCTCTTCTCTTGTTATTAAAACGCTATTAATCTTTCTAAAGGATCTCTAAGTAATTTTCCCAATAAAAAATAATCAACGAAGGCTATTAATATTTGTATATTTTCTGTGTTCAAACCGTAAAGGTTTATTTTGAAAACATTTTTCTCGTTTTATTACATTTGATTTCTTTTGTTTTGTGTTGAATTTAGTATATATGCCACAGATGCCCCTTTATGAATGTAATCGTGTAAATATTTATAGATTCGTTTATTCTTTATCCCTGGTACAAAAAATAATCTACGCTCAATAAACGTAATTTGTCCACCACGTAAAAATTTATAATTAAATTTGTATTTTTTTTAAATGAATATGTTTTATTTACAAGCAAGCGGTTTTTAACGTTTTTATCTGCTTCAAAGTATACTTACTGTCCCAATGTTAGAACAAAACGTCATTTTGGAAATTTTTATTACCATTTTAAATTCTTTATAGAAAACCAATTTTTTAAGCGGAAATATGGCAAAATATTAGCGATATAAAAGTTAAACACTTAGTAAGCTGCAGGGAAAATAAAATTTTTCTCAGTGAGGCAAACAATATTTAAAAAATAGAAAATAATCACAATAATAAGCCAGGAACATTCTGAGCACTGTTTTTTCCGGAAAAAGTTCCATCAAAATTTATTAATTAAAATTTTGAATGAGGCAAATTTTCTTTAAAAGTCTAAATCTTCAACTATGTGAGATTTTTTCATGATCAGTGACATGATAAAACTGTTCTGACGATTGTCAGAATTTCGTTGGGTCTGCGTACTCAGGTCCCTCGTATAAGGTCGTCAGTGGTAGTGTGCGTCTATTCGCGTTATCTTTGATTGAAAAAGTTTCTTAAATCATGGATGCGGTTCGGTCTTAAAATTTCAATTTGTCGGTCCTTTCACTACAACGGGTTTCCTGATTATCAGACAGTCCCTGTTAGGTTAGGCATTTTTACGCCGCCCAGTTCCTGGTCCATAGTTGTTCAAAAAAATTTATTTCTTACGCACAAGACCTTCAGATGAGTTTGTGCCTCTGGAAATTAATTACATGTAAGTTTTCTTAAAATAAACTTTTCTTGTCAACAAACTGACTTTGCTACTATGTAAAAGTAATGTTTAGAAAGTTTGTGAGTATCATTTGTTCATCATTTTCTAGCCACCATTTTATTGTCTTTGTCTATAATTTATTCCGACCCGATTTCATATTATTACAATGGTTCTTGTCTTACGAATTCCCATTCCATTACTCTTTGATATCAACATTATAAGGCTTTAGTTTTTCTAATCATTAGTACATTTTTTCACTTGTTTTGTACCATTTTTGGTTTATAAAGCTTGAAGTGGGTTCCGACTGTGTGATTTAATTAATTTCCTCTATTCAGGTAATAAAATATTGCCAATGACCTGTCATCTCATTGAATAGGAATATACAGAAAATCGCAGTATATACACACCAAAGTCTCCACCTAGATATTATGTAAGAGGGCTTTCAATCCATACAAAATTCATACACCACACAATTTCGTAACTATTGATATTGTACGCAGCCTCTATCTAGCCCTTGAAGTTGAAAACTACTGAAAATCCTCTTCTGATTTATCATTGTAAACAAGATGCCTTACTCTTGGCTAGGTTTAAGTACATTTTTTCAGATTAATTTTGGTCTTGGAATAGTATTTAATGTACCCAGTACGCACCATGTATGGATGGTTATTCAACATTAACAGTATCATTTAATAAATAATTTTCTTATCTGTTTTGGTTTGTCAATTCCCTAGCTTTTCAACGCTTGGGAGGTACGCTTGGTATAGTATTTTATCCTTTTAGTTTTACACCAGTTCTAAACTTGTCACCAGAACTGTCTCTATCTAACTTTTCTAGTAGAATAAATGAGGTAATACTTTGTTTTTATCGAAGATCAGAAATAAAAAGAGGATTAATTTTTGGTGGGCACTCTTTATTTTTTGTGTACTAATCCTGTTTTCTGAAACCTTCCAGTCTCTTTGTATAATATATGTTACTTATCGAAATAGCAGATTTTCTCAGCTTGAGTGCTTAATTTTATTGAATTATGTATGTATTCGGCGTTAATACCATAAAGATTAGTTCCCCAGTAAATACTAGACCAAAACTACGATCCGTACTGGACGAAAAATACATTGATTAATTGTATGTAAATTTATTTATTCGTAAATAATCACAAAATAACTAAATGCATTAAAATAAGGAATAATTGGTATAAAACTTTTATTTAATTTCTATTTAATTAAAACTTTTATTTAATTAACTTTTATATAAAAATTCTATAAATACGTTTTGTTAATTTATCGTGTTAGGAAACAATCGCGGACGTATCTGGCACAGCGGAAGGCAAGGCAGAATAGGATTATTATATAAAAATTTGATTAATCGGTCGGATCGATGGTCTATCATTATAACTGGATTAATCTCTTCATATAATTCAGCCTCTTCATTAATCAAAAAAAATCCCACGAAGAATAGAAGAGAGAATTTTCGGCCGGTTATAATAAATCTTTCATTGTTGTTGTGCTCGATGTCCTAAAAGCGGGTTAACAGCTGGGACAAGGTGATGTCGGCTGATTTTTTTAAGCGTGAGGTAGGGGGTGAGACACCTAATCGTCCAAATTTTACATAAAATTGCGGAATCATAAAAATAAATAAAATTGATTTAGTAAATTAAATACAAGAAAAATGTATTTTAATTGTAAATACCTACTCTTAAAGGTAGTTGAGCTATTTACTCCAGTATGTTTTTATAATTTCGGACCACATGACAGAACTTAGGATTTCTAATACAATATATATATTGGCAAATATTTAGCAACTTTAGAAACTAAAGAAATTGATTAAGCGGGAACACAGACTGTGCAGAAGAAGGTTTATAATGAACAAGATATTGACGTCAATCACGTTAAAATTGAAAACATCACTTTGGGAAAACAAAATATCCAATTTTCTTTAAAATGCTTGGAAGCACGTACAGACGACGGATCGTTATTGTTTTTTTATTATTTTTATTCGATAGTTTCGAATCAAAAGTGGAAAGAAGAATAGGAAAATATTGAAATTTTTCAACTTCAACACCGGAAATATCAAATTTAAGTGATCCACTAACAGAATCACATTCTCCTGTATTATTGTCAGAGTTTATGGCTGTATTTGTATTTGGCCGAATATCATTAGGGCAGACTGTCATCAAAAGCTGCCTGGCATTTGAAAAATTAATGCAAAATTACACAAATAAAAGGAAAGAAAGGGAGAAATAACTGAACTGAAAGATTGTTTTAAACTAAAATTCGTCAAGTCGCAAACGTTTAGAAATCCTGGGCAATATGTTGTGATCCAAAAATTTTACATACCCCTTAAAATAATTCAACGTGATTGTAACATAAATTTTCCGATCCAAGATTTGTCGTTCACCACTTGACGTTTTGCGATACAGTTTTGCCGAACCTGGCTGTGTTGAAGGTTTAGCATGGCAGAGCGCCGTTTTCGAAAAATTCGTCCATAACCAGGATAATTAAATGGTTTGTCCAAACTAAACATCTCTGGCTCTTCTAGTCTCGCTCATTTTATTTTATTTTTCAAACTAGTAAAGGTGCGTAATACACTAAAAGTCCCTTCGTAAACAATATAATTATTATAAAAATACATATCAGTCTTTAAAAATGCCTGAAAATTAAGGGAAGAAGTGTACTTATTGGGATCATGTTTTTACCCAATCACCCTTGTCTATCCTCTCTAACTCGATAGATTAAAATACCATTTATTAATTTATTTGTGATTTAATTAGAACAAAGTATACACAGGATCGTTTGGTCAGATGTTCATACTGTATAGAGAGGGAAATGGGAAGCAAGTGGAAGAAGTATTGCATGAAGTAGTAAAATTATAATCACTTCAAGTCGTGAAAATCACACGGGACCTCCTTGTGGAGCCGAGGATGAAACGTACAAAACAATTAGTTAAGGTTTCTAGTTGAGTAAAAACGTCAATGACACGAGGATACGAACATACTTTTTTACACTGACTTTTTTGACTCAACTAAAACCCTTAATTAATTGAACTATATTAATTGGTCAAGCGGACCACCAAAACTAGCGAATTTAATGGTACAAAACAATTTCTAGCTTATCTTCAAAATTTCCAATGATTCGCCTGAATTAATCTACAGTCAAAGGGGTGGAGAATAAAGGAAGGGACAAGGTATTTACAGGTACTAACGGTGAAATCGTGGCTGGCACGACGTGATTGAAGGTGAGTGGAAAATTATCGTCGGGAAATTTGGGATATATGGCTTCAACGACCAGATGTGATCTCGGTTCTTGACAGTGGGGCAGAAAAAAATATCGTGATTGTTACTTACAAAAGGAAGAATGGAAGATGGAAAGGAATGGAGAGGGAAATTAAGCTATTAAGTTATAGTCTTGACGATATTCTTATAAAATAAAAATGCTGTTATTTTATTATGCCGGTTTCGAAGATGTAGGTTGTTTCATAAATAAATCAATTTTGGCGTTATTTCAGCATGTTTTAACTAAAATCATGGACCGTCTATTTTTTGTAAAACAACCTATTAGTGGCGTCGGTGACAACGGGTTAGGCGTTGACACCTCGCTCATAACTGTAAAATGATATGATGAATTGAATCCCTTGGTCCCAGGCTCGAATCCCTTTGGCCCTGTTTTCGGACGAACAAATTAGCTTCTTTTTGTGGGGGAGAAGGTCGCGATATTGTTTCCGTTCTGGACGACGACCATCTTAACACAACACGGGAAATTGGACAACAGCTTAGTGTTGACCACTCGACCGTGGTTCACCATCTAGAGCAAATTGATAAAACAAGAATTTCCAGAAATTGCTAATCAAAGCCCAAAGAAATCGACGATTTGAAATTTGCACTAAAACGATCCATTTCTCGATCGAATCATCACGTGTAACGAGAAATGGATTTTTTAATTTCAAGAGGCGTCCACGTCAGTGATTGGACAAAACATTTCTCAAAACCAAATCTGCACCTCCAAAAGGTCATGTTGACTGTTTGGTGGCATACCGCTGTGGTTGTTCACTATAATTTCCTCAATTGTGGTTAAACTATCGCAGCAGAGCACTATTTCCAAGAAATTGACAAAACGCTCGGGAAACTGCGAGGTATGTTCATCGTTTGGTAAACCATTAAATGGCTGACTCTTCTTCACAATAACGCCAGGCCACATGTTGCAATGTCAAACCTGCAGAAACTTAAGGACTTAGGATATGAAACCTTACCGCACCCTCTATGTTCATTCCTCTCGCCTACAGACTTATAATTTTTAGGCCTTTTGATCACTTCTTGAGGGATAAAATTTTAAGAGAACGCGGAGTGTGAGTGGAAATAGTGCTTTTTGTGTGTTTATTACACGTTGCAAACAATAGATTGTAATTTTCAAAAAAAATTATATATAAAAAGTAAAAATTGTTTTAACTACCTTATCAAAATCTGCACTTCCATCCCAATATTTAAAAATATCTTTTATCCAAATTTTATTCGATGCGTTCAATCTAGTCGAATTTGATCCCACTCTATCGACAAAGAACGAAAGTTGACCGGCTGAAATAAATGTCCAGGATCCGTCAAGGCAATATTTATTCATTGCCCCGTGAAAACAACTTCGCCAATACAAACCTTTTAATTAGTTGCAGCGGTGGGCCCGCGATTTACACGTTGAACACGCTCTGCGGATTTGCATGGTGTAATTAAAAATAATCCCCCTCACCGGATAAATCATTCAATTGCCGTTTGACTTCAGCAATATTGACCTACTACCAGGTTAGTTAAAATTTTATTCTACAGTGATAATTTGACGAGATTTAAGAGTATAACTCAACAAATAAATAATCCAAATGACATGGCTTATGTTTAATCAAATTTGGGCGGTCGTTTTGCACTTTCACAGCCCTCAAAATGTAATGTATCTTTTTAATATAAATATTTTATTATTGCATTTGTCAGGTTTATTTTTGGTTGCAAAGGCGAAAAATAATAGTCAGGTTTAAATAATAATACAATTTTCTCTACCTTTCGGCATATTTTCTGTCGTGGTCATACGAACCTGAATAAGACTCTTCAGCAACTCATCGTCGAAACTGTAGTATTTTATTACACTTGTTGCGTTATCTCATATTTATTTTTATTTTTTATTCGTTTTTTTAATTTACACTATTTACACTATTGTTTAACATGTTAAAATTTATTTAAATTTTTTTATAACTGTGCCATCCCGAAACATTGCAAAAATGAAGTTGTATGAGCAGTATTATTAAAAAAAAACTTTAACCTTAAAAGGACATAGGAATGTCAAAACAACTAACTAATGCTGGAAAATACGACGGAAAAGTAAAAAAGAAAAATAACGTAATTATAAGGAAAAAGGTACAAGTAATCCCCTAGTAGGCCAAAAACGCGACCAAACTAAATATTCCAGAGTTGAACAGCTCAGATGAAATCATGCTTGGAAGCAACTGAACGATGATCCTTGGAGACTAACTTTGTACTGATTAGTATACTTAAGTGTGCAAACTGTTTTCCAACCATAAACGTTTATATCCCGGTAGATCTCGGTTTGCGCTAAATAATTAACCGGATCAAATAAGCCATTTGAAACTAATTGGCGGAAAGTTTTGCAACGTAGGTATGTACAAGATATTACCTATCCTGCGTGGATCTCTTGAAAATTTGAAAGCTCGAACTGTTTGAGATATTAAAGAGACAATTAAATAAAATTATTAAAGTTCAAATTATTTATCAGATGTATAAGGATTTTACTTTACAATACGTTGCATACAATATTTTACAATAGAGCTTTACTTTTTTCAAGAAATAACATATCTTTTTGCTTAATTTAATGAGAAGCATTCAAGCGGAAGTGGGCAGGAAACCAAACTTTTACCACCAAATTCAACTTTTACATCCATACTTTTAGAGGTAGATTTAATAGTGGGGGTGTAATGCACTGCGCCCTTGAAGTAATACATTGCATAGCCCTTTCTGTACCTATAGCGCCGGTGAGGCCTATTCAATCAAGGGACATGATTAGTAGGTCCGGTTTCAGTGGTTGAATCTCTTCTACGTCATATAGTACATATCAATGCAGGTCCTCCAGCGGGCAAACGTAACAACGCAGTTTGTTAGCAGATGTGTTGATGTCTCCTCGGCCTCTTTGCAAAATCTACTTGTTCCGTCAACTTTCTTCTTTAAGTGTCCAAATAACTTGCTGTGTCCTGTGTTAAGAATGCTGCTAGATTCGCAGTTTCTTCCTTCTTCATTGTATTGTAACTTCTTTTCTTCCGAAATTTGTTAGGAGGTTCTAAGAACGTCTGTGTTCAATGAGTGTATTCCTTTGTTACTTCATTTTCTTTTTGTGTGTTTCTAGGCCACAGAAGGTTTTGGGTCCTGTCAGCCGTACAGCACTTTTCTTTCAAGGGTGTCCGCTTTCTTATTGCCTTCTACTCCCACATGCCTAGGACCCAGCATAGGCTGACTTTGTTCTGCCTACCAAATAGTTTTAATTTGGTTTTGCAGTTCATCAGCATCTTTCAACTAATGCTTTTTTAGCTTAGTGTTTTCATTGTTGTTTGGTTATAGTTATGTTCTTGTTTTTTTACCATTTAGTCAAGTTGATTTGAGTCAACTCTCAACTGCATAGACCTCAGCTTGGAAGATACTGGTGTATTTTCTCATGGGCTCTGAGTATTCGGTTCCAGGACTTCTTGTTTTTTAGATCCAGAGTCGAGCCTTAAAACTACAAACTGATTTATATGTCTTATAACAAGAAAATTCATTTTAACAGTTACTCATTGATAGTGTGAGTTTCTATGCCACAGAAGGGTTGGGCCCCCTATTCCCACAAGGTGCATACTTAATATATTTAATTTGGTTTTGCAGTTCAATTCCATTTTTGAACTAATGAAGTTTTAACGTAGTGCTTTTATACCGTTTATTCAAGTTGAACTGAGTACTTCTCTGAATTGCGCACACATTATTTCTTAATTTATTAATTTTTATGTAAGGTATTTTTTGAGATAAAAAGTCAGTGTCACGAAACACAAACTTCTCATCTCAACGCCACCTTTGGAATGAAAAATGGCAAAAAGGAGGGAAAATTCGAAAGTTAGGTTAATATGGGAAGTTAGTATCCGAGTAAATCGAAGCCACGATAGCTTAAGTGGTAGAACAGCTTGGTATTTAGCCGAGAGTCCTGGGTTCGAATCCCCGAATACACTTACTTTTTAATCTCAATAATTACCTTATATAAAGATTAATTAATTTAAAAAGCTATTCGGTCAATGGACCACGAACATTACCGATCTTATTTCCTAAGTTAATGCAAAACATTCAACCGGAGGTGGAGTTAGAATCACTGATTTTAACTCACTTTTATATCCATACTTTTTGGTAATCTATCTTTTTATGCATCCGATTGTTTCTCTTAAAAATCGGTGATAACATTGAAAAAACCACCGATCCTTAACAGGCGTTTAGAGCTAAACATGACTTCCGTAAATCTAACTAGAGATATAAAATAAATCGCTTGGGGAGTCTTTGTTTATTATCCCCTATCACTTATAACATGTAAACAAAAGAATGCTAACAAGTGCCGAAAAAAGAAAAAATTGCTTACAGTTGTACAATTGTAATAACGTGCACATTACATAAAACCCACAGAAATTATTAATTTTTAAATGGGACACTGGATGTAAACCCAAAAAGGGCTTAATAAGTCCAGTTTTTTTCTTTCCTACAAAAATGCCTGTTTAAAGATTATAATAACCTTGCAACGAGTCAATTTTTTTTTAAATTTTACTGCATTGGAATTGTATTTTGTTTGTTTTTGTTATCTTTAATATATATAATGCTGTTTTAGTAATTATGTAAATTGTTTTATAAACTTTATCCTCTACAAACAGTATTATTAATTAATCAGTAACTTCAATTACAACTAATATAAAGTAAACATTAATTTCCCTTCCTATTTATATCTGCTTAATATTGTAAGTTTGTATTTTGCGTACTTGGCTTCTAAAGTTAAATAATTATGTTTTTCTTTTGCTCTTCATCTTTCTATAGACGTTACCTTGAAGGTGAAACTTTATTTTAGTTAAATCAATTTCAATTTTAAAGAGTGATTAACATTTAATATTGTTACTTGTGTGTGGTAATTAGTGTTCCTTCCCCATCCCTTCAAAATCCAACGTACATAAACATAAAACAGCAAAATTTCACTGGCACTCTCAACACAACGCGCAAGAATGGCACAATTACACAGAAGACAAACACTTTGAGTGAGGAGAAATAGTTTGATTGAATATAAAAAATATATTTTCCATTGAATAAATTCACTTTTCCACATCCAAAATGTAATTTTTAAATGTAAACAATGTTTGTAAATCCCAGACCCTGAAGATGATCTTAATGAAGATCGAAACGTTGGCAAATTTAAAAAATGTTTTTCTGAAACCTACATCATACCAGACCGCATCTCACGATTTCTAAATAATTGTATGTAATATATAGTATAATTATGTAGTATAATTCTAATTATACCGAGGGAATTGAGTGTGGGCGCTCGGGCGTGAGTCTTTCGTTAGTTTTATCTAATAAATTGTAAAAAAAACTGTATTTAGTCTTTAGTAAGTTCAAAAAGAATAATTAATTGAATTTGAACTATCGTGAAATGTAATTAGATGATATTTTTACTATTCTGGGACTATTTTATGCCATTATACGCCATATATTTAATTTTTGTTTTAATATTCACCTCTTTTTATATTTTTAAGTGCGAAATTACATTGAATTGCAAATTGTCTCTATTCGGTTTTAGAGGGTTTTCTATGTAACAGCTTACAAAGGCACAATCGCGTGTCATAAATGGCCCGATCGGCCAACTTAACCCCAACCACGAGGGAATTCGGAGGAAAAATGTAACTTTCCCTTTAAGCATAAATCTTGATTTGTCTCGTTTTTGTTCAAAGGCAGAAATGACATTTTAAACAAAATGATAAATCTCGTTTTTAATGGACTTTCCTCCGGCCCTCCTTGAATAATTAATAGTGCAGTATATACTCGAAATGACATCCGTTATGGGAAAGAACTTTGCCAAGGTAAACAGCCAAGGAGAAGCGCAGTTTCAACTTATTTAGAACCATTTTACCAACCTGGCGTCAACTTTAAATGAAATATGGAAGTTGTGCTTGCACTAATCACGGGGTAACGTCTTCCATTTAGTTCGCCCTAGGAATTACCTTATTCATTCAAATTGTTTGCACGCAATAATTATTAATCTGATGGTTTCTATTAATCCATTTCTCTCCTGAAAATGTATATTTAATATATAGTAGGAACATATTAAAACTAACACTAAAAATTAATTAAATTAATTTAAAAACAAAAAAAAAGGATAAAAATTTCAAGAAAAAATTGTGAAATTGAAGCTATACAAGAAGCAAAAAAATATTCATTCGTATAAGTGATGTCACAGAGATAATAAAATTGCTCTTATACCAAACATCAAAGTATTCAGCATAAGTGACAGCAACTATTGTTCTTTTCATGAATATGAGTTTTATTTTCTGTCGTGATGAAATATGTCCGTTTTATATCCAATATAAAATACGCTCAAAGGTAAAAACCGGACACTTGTATTTTGTTTATTTCAAACTACAAGTATTTTTTTGTAGCTGTATAAATTCCAATATACTTGTTTTAATTTCAACCAAATTAAACTAAGGAATTTCAAGAGTTAAAATAAAAATTATTTAATTACGACGGCTTGAAAGAAAATTGAACTATCGGAAAATCATTTGGTCGTCATAGAACATAACTCTCACCTTACGAACGCATGTGAATGAAAAAATGTGAATTTGAAAATTAACTTTTAATTTACAAGACAATCGTTGGCGTATCGTTGTGAAGTGTGGGGCTCAACCAATTCAAAACCACAACGTCTCCAATAAATTCAATCTAAAATACTCCGTAAAATTATAAATGAATACATTTTATGCTTCAAATTACACTATTCATAACGATCTACACTCCCGTTTCTACGTGAATTCATCAAACCCCGCTAGACAAAATTCCATCAATCACGGAACATACACAATGATCTATTAGTATGACAGATATCACTTCCAAATTCATCGTTGATTTGAAACCTTTAGAAGAAGAAAAATATATACTTTTGTAGGTTTTTATCAGTTCTAACTTTTAAAAATATATAAGAAGGCGTGTTACACAAAAATAGATTGTCTTTCGTGACCGACACCATGTTGAGATGTAATTTTTAACTCATTTTCATTTTTCCTGTCTGTATATCATATTGTCAATAGTTAAATATTTCTGAAGTGGCAATTTATTGTTATAACGGTCTTTTTATCATTTTCTCTTTTTTCCTGTATGTACTGAGAGAGATATTCTCGTATCAATCCGTGTGTCCACAAACGCACTTTATTGTCTCCCGGGGCTTGCCCAACGAGAAGTTCCCGTTATTAAATTATATATGTAACGTCGATTTTTGTTTGCATTGACGAGAGGATCGTGGATAATTTCCTCTGCACTCTCTTTCGTGGAAGAAATTGAATTGAATTGTCGTTTCAAATTTATATTTCCCTTCGTTCGTTTCACGTTCAATGCAGGTCAATCTCAGTAAAACGGTTGTGACAAAATATCAGTTTATCTGCCTCTAAAGTTTAACTGTGACATCATTTATTAAAGAGAAATTTAAAAAAAAATGCACCTTTCATACAGCAACCTGCAAGCAGTAGTTGAAATATTTACAACCTAAAACAATTTAAAAAAAACTTAAAAACTTAATGTCTTCATTAAAATACTTTAACAAACCTCTATAGGTATTTTATGTAATGTAACTAAAATATACACACATTAACGTATCCACAACTATTGATACAACCCATAATTTAAATAAAACCAAATAACACCAAAAGAAATTTTTCCCGTTCGTGTGGGTTTTTTCGTCGATACTTCGTGTCATTCAAAGACCGATAAAAAAACGCATCATAAAAAAAAAATAAAGGACGATAAATATATGAATGTACTAATTTTTATAATTAAACATGGCTTTGATATAGATTTATCTCTATTGGACAAAAAAAATTCTACAAATAGTTATAATTATGGACCTATTTTCAGTTTTGCTCTACACAAAGAAATGTTTCATATTTTTACATTAGTTAATTTGTAAGCAATCTAATAATTGCCTTCACAAAGACATTTCATTAAGAATTCTTTCGTCTATTTCATCATTTTCATTATATTTAAGGTAACCTTTAATTATTTCCATTACTACATTTAATAATATATAAATGTATAAATATTTGATATATTTTTGAGTCACGGACCTTCAGATTATAATAATTAATTCCCGGAAATTTTTATGCTAATGTTTTAATTAAAGTGAGTGTAATTATGATTATGAATACTCTCGGAACACGATATGATCATGATGAAAAGGCAAATTGAGTTGTCACTGCCAATGTTTCGACCTATTTTGAGGTCACCATCAGAGCAATACATTCTTAAATAAGTCTAGAAATTGACCACAGAAAGTCTTTTTCAGACGAGAGTTCAAATTTGAAAGTCCATATGTCCGGTTTAAGTAGTCAAATAATTAACGATAATGGTCTGTCTTTTAATATTAATCTACTGCACGGTGGTTCGCTAAGATTAAGAAAATCCGATTTTTTTTAGTTTTCGGAAAACTTCTCTCACAGAAAAATATTCGTTAACCATGTATTATAATTACAAATGGGCAGTTTGTAAAATCTAAGTTCAATTGCCTCAAGATAAGGGGCGTCCTTGGCCGCAGTGGCGTTAGACAAGGCGCTCATAGGCTAAAGGTCCAGCGGCCCTGCATTCGAACCCGACATACTTACGAAAAGGAAAAAAAAGATTCTCATCTACTAATCCCTAAAGTAGGAGATTTATATTCAAAGTTTTCCTTTTTTAACTTGACATGGAAGAACCAAGGAAGTGAGTATTGCGAGGAGACTCACGTTAGTTATATTATATTTTCCCTTTACATCCGTAGGCAGATGAGCACATTAGAAACAGTGATATGACATAGGCTTCAATAAATTGTCCGACAGCCCCTTGTTATTGAAACATACCGCCAAAAATTAATAAAAAATATTCGGAAAATTAATGTTTTTGTATAGTTCTGCTTAATAACAATATTGTCATCTATTAATAAAAACTAAGAAAACATTCAATTATTTCAGTGTCGAGTTTGCTAGCTCAGGATTGTTACACGTAAAACATGCTGTTGAAGCGCAAGTACCTAAAATTCAAAGGGCATTCAGTACGATTAATCAAATAACAGGATATCTCAAAATTTGTGGCAAGCCTGTCAAAAACGTAAAATGAAAAATGTACTCCCTTGCTTTTAAGTTAAAAAGACAGCTTTCTTTTCGTTCTACAAGAAGCTTGGTACAGTTTCTAGTTCAGGCGAAGCAACTCGCCCCTTAACCTCATCCACTATCTCATGGAACAAAGATCTAAATTTTGCTTGTTTTTTCCAGTTAAACGTATACACTTTAAATTCGGATTTAGTCCCCTGTATAGTTTGTAATGTTGGGACCTCTTAGGGATTCTCTAACCGATATAATTAAAGAATGCAGGTTTGTTATAAGTGCACGAATTTCACAAAAATCAAAAAATAGGGTCAAGGATAGCGTTGGAATCATCACGTTTACGAGATAGAGCTTTCCATTCAAATGCCCAAAATAGCACTTTTTCCCACATTTCACACGCTAGATTCATTGGAAACCCTCGTCATGTATTTAAAGAGCGAATTTAAAATAAAAGCATGTATTGGGGCCAGTCAGTTTCTAAAATTATTACATAATTTGGAGAGAAACATAGAAGGTAAAATAATTTGCGAATAAAAACCATTGTGCCTTTTCCACCTCTAGGAAATATATAAATTCCTAAAACTGGAAAGCGTAACAGAGAATCGTTCGAGAAACTGAATTAAACACTTGTAATTAAGCACTTAAAGAAACTGACGTGTGTGTGTGTGGGCTCCACTCCAGATGGTACTTAATGTAAACTGCAGTTTTTGCTTTTTCAACTATATATTTTTTGAAGGATATCCTTGAGGTGAGAGTGATTCCCCAGGACTTGTACTCATTAACTACTGTGTCCATTTTGTTCTGGTATTCCCAGGGTTCATCCTAACGAAGTCTACCTCCTTGCGAAATAAAATTTTTGATTTCTCAAAGTTGACGTTCCTCGGTTGGCAGTATGATTCTAGCTTGCCAATGTTTGTTTGAAGATCTCCTGGGCTTTCCGCAAGGATAACAATGTCATCTGCTTAATTGGTATGATGAAAAAATACATCCAAACACCTGAATATTTAACAATAGATAAACATTTAATTCCCAATTGATTTTTGCTTCTTTTTTTAGTTTATGAAATCTAGGGTATTGAACTCTACAAAGAATAGGATCCAGTTTCACAAGATTAAATCCAATATATTATTTACTCGATGCTTAGTAGACTCAAGGTCCTCCGCGAGGCCGAAAGTGGAAATACACGTTTTCATAGTAAAAGTAGGTTATAACTTTTTAACAAAATGAGGTGTTAGTTATAGAACATTGTCTTTGCGAGAATTATTTTTGTTCAAACTTTTGAACTTTCAACTGTTTTCAACTTTTTCCACCCCTTGACATGAGTCCTGTTTAGAGTTTTTGCAATCGATCGGGTCGTTCCGAACTCGCCTTAAGCCTTCTAAGGTTTTCATCTTGTGAAACTGAATCCCATTTTCCAAAGATATCAGTTGGTGAACAATGCCTAAGCCGTTTCTTTATCATGACCATAAGCGTTCTAAGCTAGTCAATTAATGGTGGACGTCCCTACATCCTCCAAGTAATGGGAGAGAACTCGAGCTACATGCATTGGTGCAGTACCATGCTTAACACGAGTTTCTAGACGAACTTCCTCAATCGCAATCAAACATCCTTACAACTGATTGTATGTAGGCTTCATACATAAAAAAGGAAATAAATAACCGATAGGACGTTTAGAAAGAAGCAACATTTGGAATAAAAACAATGAATTAACCTTTAAGAAAAATTTTCAGTTAATGAATCTTCTTAAGCAATGCCTTATATAAAGATTAATTAATTGATAAACGTTGTTCGAACTTTAAAAATGTATTTTGGAAATAAATATTTTTTGGATTTTTCGTTGACAGTAGGACCGTTCCAAACTAATCAACAACCAAGGAAAGCAAGCGTTCTTCAAACCTGTTAGACAGTAGTTTGTGCATCTTTTAGAAAACAATACGAGAAAATAAACCGTGAAATTAGCTGAGAAATTCAACAAGGGGAATTTTATCCGGAAATGTATGGTAACGGTCCTAGATAAACGTCAATTAAATTTAAAAATATAAGTGGTGCGATGAGACAATACACAAATAGAAACATAAAAAATCAGGCTATATGTAAAGGGATAATGTTAAAATGTGTGGAAATGAAAAGTCCTGAAACTTATATATAGTGGCTTTACTCGAAGCAAGTGATTTTGGTGGAAAAACATTTATTTCAGAGTATCGAGCATAGATTTGATTATTTTTAATTATATAAATAAACAAGGAATTATTTAAACAAATATACTGTGTGATAAATCGGGTATTTTTAAAGAATATTTGTCCACTCATCCCATTAATCCTATAATTAAACAAATTATATTTATTTATTACATGCATGATTATGAATCAAGACGTCCAGGAAGCCCGATATTCCGAATAAGTCATCCATATATATGAATAAAACATCCAATAAAGCACATATTACCAGAATATGAATAAATTATTAGAAACCTACACAACCTTTATAAAAAAAGATCGAATAATGCAAACAACAAAATGAACAAGAACATGCAAGAACATGTTTTGTAAGGCTAAATGACAAATAAAATCGTTAAGTTACAATATTGCCCTACGTACAAGTTAATAGATATAAGCTACTTGGAATGCACCACTATGGATATGCAAGTCAGAAGTAAGTTTAACCCTGGAGAGCGGAAGGCCATTGAAATAGTTGTTCATTTTATTATTTTTTGTTTTATTTATTTCGTTTTAAACGAGGGTACTTCGACTACTAGGTTATAAGAACCGTGGAATAAGAGGTTTAGATATATCAATGTTTTTCTGAATTGATCGCAAAAACCGACAGCGAAGTCTATCTAAAGACTAATTAAGAATATGTGTGGTGATTAGTGACCGTTAATCGATATTTATTTAGAAATCGGGAGATGCGGTTTGGTGTGATGTAGGTTTCTGTAAAACATTTTGTTTACCGTGCCAACGTTTCGGTTTTTATTGTGACCATCTTCAGGATTGTTTTCCCCGCAGACGAGTCCTTCTTCATGAGTGGCACTGTCGACACGACACTCAAGAATGGCTCAATTAGACGGAAGACAAATAGACAATATAGAAGGCAAACACTTTGAGGAATCTCATTAAGGATCGAAACGTTCCAGCGTGGGACCTTCAACAAAAATGCACTTCTCTACTGTGGCTTCAAGAATGTAGTTAAGTTGACCACGAGGTCTCTGAGACAGAAAAGCTGATTTCCAAACCGCCTGCAGAAAATCCTCCTCAACGGAGATGAATGGCAGCCAAAGGAAAGTGCACTGGATTTAGTTTTGAATTCTTCGGACTTGGATTTAAATTGGTGGCAATCTGTGACAAAATTGTATTAACAAAAATGTTGTTCTTATCTATTATGATACTCGTCTATGAATACGAGGTTTAACGAAACTTCTTCCACATATAAAACTTTAAACTCAATTAAATGAAAAACGTAAAAAAAAAGTAAAATGCAAATGTTAAATTCCCATAATCTTGGGGAACAGTAATGAAAATAAATGCCCTTTTTCCGGGGTTAACGAAAAAAATTCAACAGATTTTCCACTCATTCATCATGAATAATCTAATTCGCATAGCTTTTGACATAAATTGGTATACTCCACACAAACATTTACGATAAGATTCTTTCAGTAGGCCACGAGGAGTTGGAGTATACCTTAAACAAAATCCAAGTAACCAAGTCGGAAAGGTTCATAATTGAAAAATTAAATAAAATATGGAAAGCATACTCTTCTTCAGCCAAACGAATTAGAATTAAACTGGTATATTTGCTTGAAAATAAGAGGTTTTAGGCAATTTTACTAGAAGTACCAGCCTGGAAAAAGACTTTAGTTGTTTCAAAAGGAGCCATGTTCAATACGTACAGTCTAGCGCAATGGGGATTCTTAATCACTTGTGAATAATAACTACTTTAATTAGATAATTTATCGGGGTCAATTTCTTCTCGACTGTGGTATAAAATATATTTTACACCTTGGCGGTTCTACAAGCCACACACAAGACAACTCAACAAAAGCAAATTTTACAGGAGAGACAGATGGAAGTTTACTTTTTTTTGGCTTATGTATTAAGTACACGTCATTACGTTTTTTGGCAGTAAAAACTGTCATTATCAATCAATATTTTTTGTCGATTGTTCAAGACCTAAGGGTCATAAAACACAAAACTTTAAACGTCCAGCAACTACCGCTAAAAACTACTGCTTTTTGAGTTGTGACAGTTTTCTTTTCTATGCGTATTGGCACTCAGTAACTTAAGTATAGTTTGTTTGCTCTAACGATAATGGTGGTCAATGATTCATTTTATTTGTGACCTAAACCTAAAAACAAACATAAATATCCATTACGAAAAACATATTTGTACAATTGATTTAACAATTGTTTTTAATAATGAATATATGCCACGATGATGGCCTTTAAATAGGTCGACTGCTTGGCAGTAACAACTGAATTTGCTTTTTTCTTCAAACCTTGATCCAGAGTGTTCGTGAGCGAAAAATCGATACTTGTAGCATTGAAAGCTAAAATATTTCTAAAATTAGTACTAGTTTGCTCTTACAATGAAGAGAAAAACGCTGTGATAGAACTAGGTATGCTGTTAGATTAAATTAAAGGCATGCAATCTTTCTTCGCAGCAAAAAATATAATTGTTGTAATTCAGTATTAACAATATTTCGATATTCTGCAAATTTTTGACCTGCAATTTTGGAGCTGAGCATTCATGCTTCTCAGATTTGTAAGTGAAATTTGAAGAGCCTGAACTATGAACACTACAGATCATACTTTTCTTCTCCCTTCCCGTTATCAAAGTCTAATGAGAAGACCCAAAATCCATAACACTTGGCCCTAAAGTCAAAGTTAGAATTTGAAAACTCACAAACTTGATAATCATTATTGATGACAGCTTCTTACTTGGTTATCAGCGAATTTAGAATCAGTTTGCCCACGTGATGATAAAAGTCATTTTTACAAATAATTACAATATATACGTATACAGATTGTCCTTTTTAAATGGCCCGGTTTTCTCTTGAACCTACCACAAAAACAAAACCTGTTTAATATTTTTTATTCTAATTTCAAATTTTAGCCAGATTTTAGAGAAAAAAGATACAGAGTACCACAACCCCAGTTCTATACTGTATATAATTATTAAGGTTTGCTCTTTTTAACCACTTCACAGGTGCTCAGAGCGATAGATGGACTTTTCACCGCGATCACGGGAAATGGATTGACAAGCGTTCTTTGGCGCAGTTCTTCACCAGAGGTTGCTGGGCTATGAACGGTTTTTTAAACGGCCTCACAGAAAATAGTCAAATGGAATTAAGTCGGCTGACTGAGCAGGTCGTATCTACCTACCCCGGAAGTTACGATTCAGATAACGTCTCTGTTCCAAAGAACTGAGTTCACGTCATCCATAAAGATGGAAAACCATTGTCGTTGTTGCAGAGGAACATAATAATAGTATCGGTAAATCCTTCCTTAAAAAAAATTGAGGAACTGAGCACCATTTAAAATTATTTTCAAAGAAATAGGCCCCAATTAATTTATTTCTGAGAGGTCCACACGAAACGTTTATCCTGTGAACCACCTGATGATGACAAAACGAAATTCTCAGATTTTCCTCTGCCCATGTTCGAAATTTCCAACGGTTTAGGAATGCCTGTCATATTCAGAAGTCCCGCAACAAGATGAGAGAGCAGTATGACTTAAAATTGTAAGCCCGGAGTAAATCTCTATTTTTATTTTTTGAACAACCTAAAAACCTTTCCAACGTTTAGAAGAGAAGAATTCGGATTTCGCGTACATACAGTAAAATATTCAGCTCCTCGTCGAAACTACGCTGCCGGTTTCTTGGTGTTGGAACAGCAACTGATCCGATCGCCGCATATTGCAAGCAACGCGAATAAACGTTTTATGTTTTAGGGAGATTCGGCAATTTCTGCGCGTACCCCACGACTGCACGACGCGGAATTCCACCTCTCTCAATAAAGAAGTCGTACATATCAGCTCGCTGTTCATCGGAAAATGTCCCTTTTCGTTCATTCTGTCTGAAATACTGAATGTAAGAAATAGGTACTATTGTAAAATTTATTTACTTCCAGGAATTAACATTTTCTCTCATAATGGGAGTTTAAAACAACGACAGAATCTAAAAAATGAAAACAATTAATGGTTACTTTAGTGAAGAAGCAGATTATAGGAACTAAGAACGAAACAAACTAAATGCGTTGTTTTTTTCAAACTCTTTCCCATAACTTTGGTATTTTTTGACCAATTTAAAATTCGATTCACCATGAAATCGTGAAAAATCCTTTCAAATTATCTGTCGGAATATATAGGGTCTTACATGAAATTTTGAAGTTTAACTAATATATAATTTTTCTTCAAAAATGCAAAAATGTGAAACGCGCTGAAACGCAAAAAATATTCAACACTTTTGTCACATTGGTTCAAGGAAAATTCAGCCCGGCCATCTAAACACCCTGTCCCATATTACATATAATATGCAAATGAACTATAAATCATGAATGTCTCAATGCTCGAAGTTCAGTGGAATCGATTGGTCATTATATTAAGCAATATCGGTTATAACAACAGTAAGTTATTCCGGAGAAGCAAAAAATCCTTCATTAAACAAGAAGAAAAATAGCCTAATTAAAAATAACTAATTAGACACGATTTTTTCGAATTGAAAAATTTGTACCAAAGGCGGGATTCGAACCTACCTGCTGCTCTACCACTTGTGCTACCGAGTTTTCAATCGCCCATGCCACAATCTTCTTATTTCGACTCCTCGTTTATTACAATTATAAGCAAATCGCGGCTTCATATTGAAACACATTTTTATTGATGATAGTACTACGATCGACAGATGTGATTCTAGGTTAATACCAATTTTATTATTTTTTATCAAGTTATTCTTATTATACATATCTTAATTAATGGAATGGGCGATCGAAGCAACGGTAGCTCAAGTGGTAGAGCAGCGGCATATATAGCGGAAAGTTGTGGGTTCGAATCCCGCCAGTGACAAAGTTTGTGTATAATTAATTGAGTGTATGTATAATTAAGAATAAATTGATAAAAAATAATAAAAGTTGCTAAATATACCATTTTTCCTAATAAAAACTTCCACTATAAAACTGGACGGCTTCTTACACTAGATGCCACTTATCACGAATGGAGACAGTGTGTTCTCGCCGATTTACAGGTGGCTATAGTGCTTCCTAGCCTATAGTCCACTTACAATGAGGTCATTTATCCTGTAGCATCACACACTGAATACTTAAAAAAAATGATATTCCGATTTTTAGAATTTTTGGTTTGTGTCATTTTTCTTGTACTGGGTGTTGGTGAGGAGTCAAGTACCATGAATGTATTGCAAGTAATTGGAAGTAGTCTATGTAGACTCATAGCTAGTAAGTTACATAACCTTCCTCGACGGGTTAAAGATAACCGAAGAAATGCGATTTAGATTTCAATAGAAATGTTATAGTTCGATGCGATTTTTATCATCTGAAACAAATTTTGAAAGAATTTTAATTAATTAAACACATAGTTACTTTTGCCAACTTTAGGCAAAAACAGAGTTAAAACGGTTAACCTTTTAGGTTTGCTAATGAAATTTAACTTATTTCAACCCACCAGAATCACAAACACGGCCTACTAATTTTGGGTCTGCAATTAGATTACTAGCCTGGGTGGGTTAGATGCTGAAATAATTCTCCACATGGAGCGGTTGAACTGGTTTTGAATTATGTACGTTTAATATTTTTGCACTTTCGATGGGTTAAGTTACGTTTATTTTATTATGCAATTGGACACTTAATGCCCTCAGCTACTCGTATAACTCGTTAATTTACCTTTAACGATGTACAAAATTGTAACGCTGAAAAAGAGAATCCGGCGATTTATGCACGTTCCCCCCATTTAATATATAATTGAAACGGGGTGATGGGAGACCAGTTGGACGGATGCGAGGTTTTTTTTTTTTTGTTTCGGAAACTGAACGCGATAAAGCCGAAATGGACTTTACAAGAAACCACAGCCGGCGGAAGCAGAATTGTAAAGCCGGCTTCCAATTAAAACTTACAACATTTTGACCGGGCTACTGTTCAAAATGCTGAGCCAAGTCCGCTCAGTGAGCGAGCTACAAAAAAATCATAAAATGCGCGGTTTGTTCTTTTATACTTTAAAACCGCGTTCAAAGAAAGAAAAGCGATAAGTTCCAACTTAGTGGGATTTAAATTCAATATTATTCTTCAAAAAGTAAAGTATACCTCTCAATGGAATAAGTTAACCGCCCAACTTTTTCCATACCGTAGCAAGAAAGTTATGTTGCTTGCGTATCGATGAATTGTTTAATTACTTGGAGGAAGATATTCATTAAAGAAATAACGAGGAACAACGGTTACTTTGACCGAATTTATTGAATTAGACAAATCTCAAAACTCTGAAAGCTACAGGCGAGACTGGCGGACCCAGGAAACTGTTGAAATTAAACTCACCCTCGTAACTAATCTTACATCTGTATTATTATTTGGCGGTCGTGAGATGCGACCTGGTGTGATGTAGGTTTTAGAAAAACATTTTCTTTATCGTGCCAACGTTTCGATCTTTATTGAGATCATATTTAGGAAGTGCCACTCTCAACACGACGCACAAGAATGGCACAATTACACAGAAGACAAACTCTTTGAGTCCTGAAGATGTCCTCAATAAAGATCGAAACGTTGGCACGATAGAGAAAATATTTTTCTCAAACTTACGTCACACCAGACCGCAGCTCACGATTTCGGAACAATTATCGATTAATGGTCACTAATGACCACACGTTTCTTTTTTTATTGAGATCATCTTCAGGGCTCAAAGTGTTTGTCTTCTGTATAATTGTGTCATTCTTGTATGTCGTGTTGAGAGTGCCACTCACGAAGAAGGACAGATTTACAGGGAAAACTAACAATTTGAACCCAGAAGATGATCACAATAAAGACCGAAACGTTGGCACGATAAAGAAAATGTTTTTTTAAAACCTACTTCATACCGGACCGCATCACACGACCTCCAAATAATCATCAAGTAACGGTCACTAAACACCATACACTATTTTAACTAACGTCGATAATGTATCATATGCTCACATTTGCAATGAAATAACCAAACTATTAAGGACAGCCAAGCCAGGATGATCCTAGACGACCGGACTACGAAATTATCAAAAGATTTATATTTTTAATGAATATTCGACATTTTTGTGTCGATATTTTATATTTATTTGGTTTAGTGGGAGGCTAATTTTATGCGGGGTCGGTGAAAAGCCGGAGGGCTTATTTCCTTTATGTTTCCATCTAAGACATAAACGAGGAAAATGCAGTATCTAAAGGAAAATATAATCTTAAAGAAAGAAAAAAGCGTTCGGCTTATCAGAGGAATATCTACAATGTAATATATCAAGTTATTCGATTATACAAGCATACTCTATACATGATAAAAAAAAAAGTAATTCAACCAGCATACCGATGATATTATTTATTGCCTAGCTGTCATCATGGTTTATCATTTTACAAAATCATCATCGATAATCTATTGATAAAAGGCCTAAGTTAATCTGACAGAATGACACATAAAACTATTTCTATCTGGATAGTCAAAGATGGTCAAAGTACAAATGCATATTCTTACAGACCTTCAACACCGATATTTTTAGTACTTTTCTTCACATTTGTGGAAAACTTTCTATTGAAATTGTGGTATATAAATTGCCTCAGTAGCGTGATTTAAGAAATTTCCATTTTGTTTCCACTTGATGAAACACACTGAGGAAAGACCTAACAACCTTTTTTTTATTTGCTTCAGTTAAAAACGAGTAATAATAAATGAATATTTTTGCTTTAAATGAAAACGAGTAATAATAAATGTATCTTTTAAGGCTTTGGTCACCTGTAATTTTTGTTTTTGTCAAGCCGGGCGCAGAGGAACGGTAGAATAATTTATATTCCCTTTGAAAAACGGAAGACGTGGATGACTGGATTCTTTCTCTTTTAATCTTCTATCATCCATCCCAGTCTTTCACGTTTTTCACTGTACTAATCGTCGGCCTAAGACGAACTTTAAAAAAAAACATCATTAACTATGCCGGACAATGTTTACTCAAAGATAATCTTTTTTGTTTTATATAGATTCTAATAACGTGGATTTTTTAAAATTATTTGGAGTTCGTGAGATTCGGTCTGGTCTGACGTAGGATTTAGAAAAACATTTTCTTTATCGTTCCAACGTTTCGATCTTTACTGAGATCATCTTCAGGGTCTGGGATTTATAAACATAGTTTAAATTATACAAATATATGTAGGACGTGAAAAAAATGAATTTATAGAATGGTAGAAAATGTAGATTCAATCAACGCACTCAGAGTGTTTGTCTTCCGTGTAATTGTTCCATGTTTGCGGTGTCGTGTTGAGAGTGCCAGAAAAATATTTATATTCTTATGTTTATAAATGTTGGATTTTGAAGGGGTCGGGGAGAAAGTCCGGATAGAAAGACATTTTTATCGGCTTTTTTGAGTAGAAAGGAGCCGGCAATGGGGAAAAATGGGTAATGGGCCAAGACATGACACGTTAAAAATAGAATGTTGTACATAACATTCGCGTTTTTCAAAAGAATAGGCATATAAAAATAATAAAAGAATAACTGATTCGGGGTTTCTTGTTATGTTCCAATTATCAGTTGATTCGAACTGTCATCCCTTCAATTTACACTTCAAAGCAACTTATGAATATGTCCTTTATTATTTTACACTGCGAACTTGCTTTCACGGAGAATTGCGTTCATAAATTGATTACAAATATTTGAATTCATTAGATATGGCGTACTCATATTACGAACAAAATACACTCAAATACTAAAAAAAGATGCATTAGTATTATTTATTTTCCGTAATAACTACCTATAAAGATTCTTAATTAAAAAGCAAACACAACAGTAATAACGTTTCGTCTACCTTTATAATGTTACTAATCCTTTTATACTCTTAAATTAAAAACAAAAGAATAATAGAAGTTCACTTCAATTTCATCCATTTCAGAGCCAACTAGCTAAGTTAGTTAACTGGCTTTTTAAATTTTTTGTTTCCATAAATTAATTAATAAATTTGAGTACATGTTTTCTGTACAAACATGGTTTTAAGTCGAGAAGATCTTTGTCCAGATGCTTTGTCCAAAGACAGATACAGCTCCGTTACATACCGCAAGTCCTGGGTGTTCCGCGCTCCACATACACGATGACCTACAGAGGTTTAGGGCCACTGCAAGGCTCGAACGAAGAGAAGGCAGTGGTCGACGGCGATGTACATCTAGAGACGATTCCTTATTCCCGTATTTAAGGGTGAACTATAAACAGTCATCAAAAGTCTTCGTGAGAATAGCTTAATCTCTAGACGTCCAGCATTAGGTTCTCTTCTACTGGAGAGGCATCTAGGATTGGTCAATCAGCATCTCTCTTGGACACTTGAACGGGCGTCTGTTCTCTTCAGAGATGAACATCGGATGGCCGGGATTATTTAGTTGAGAAGACCTGGGGAAAGCTTGACTTGCCAATCGACAGTCAATGTTGGTACGGGGAGGAATTATGCCCGTCCTCAACTGATATCTAGAACGGATCTTTGCACTAATGTAGGTTGAGTAAGTCGTTCGGAAAGCTGTGGTCCCATTTGTTCCATTTAATTGGTAAAACTTTTGCTCGAACGCGTGCTAGTTTGGTTTTTGCCGAAGTGTGGAGGAAACTTGCAGAAGGTGTGCCACGATTGCTCTCTCTCTCCCCCTCTCTCTCTCCCTCTCTCTCCCTCTCTCTCCCTCTCTCTCCCTTTTCTCTTATACACATC